>QRDG01002387.1:0-476818 GCA_012064385.1 Puccinellia tenuiflora | reverse complement strand
AAGTAGCTTGCCTTGCTCAACAAAGTGCTCGGGTTCCTGCTGCTCGAAGTAATCTCCTTCCTCGTAGTCTCCGGCAACGTTCGCGTCTAATCGATAAACAAACAATACAAGCAAACAATCACTAAACTAACAAGCAAACATCACATCACAAGCAACATAACATCACAATTAGCTACTGAACACACAAGATAACACAATTTGGTTTCAAATTGATTTAATTAACAATTATTCATTTGCATCACAATTATGGCAGAAACTAGGGTTTTATGTTTAATTGCATAACTTGAGTTCTGTTGGTCACAAAAATAAACTAAAATTCTATAGATAGCACTGATCTCTAGAAGACAACCAATTGGATTCAAATCAATTTGAGTTATTAAACTCCCTGTATAAATGTTTTAATCCAGAATGTTGGTTTTCTTGTTTTTGCTACAACTCAAGTTAATTGTATTCAAAAATTAAATCCTTTTAGGGGTGACTAGTATTGCTTAAATGTGAGCTAACAAAATTGGTTTGACCTCATTTGGATTAGTAGAGTATCAGAAACAAACAAGTTTAGGTTTTATACCTTCTGTGGCATTTTGATTATCATTATTTATTTATTAACCTAAATGGGGTGAAACCACTTTAGTTAGTTAGATAATTTCATAAGCTTTCCAGAACATTTTCACTTGCTATTTTTAGATTCCTAGATCTCAAGATATTGAATTTCAAAGTTCTAATCAAATTTCTGACAGAGAAATCTACCCATTTTAAAGTTATCAATTAGCACATTTGGCATTTTCATTTTAAATCAGGGAATTACTCTTAATGATCATGTCTTGCATCACTGTGAAGATTACATGTTTTATTTGCTACAAGATTTTAGTTTGCCATTTTTAGGCCTCTGGTTCAATAGCAACTTGCATGGGAAGTAGGCTATGTTCTGTTATTGCAGTGTTGAGCTAACTGATTAGCTATATTGTCCAATTTAAATCTTTTAGCCAGATTTTAATTCAGGGTTCAAACTACTTGCTCATGACAGTATGCTAACTATACTAACATGCTGTGCTAGAATTACTCCTAAATAAAATTAAGTGAATTAAGATCAACAGCTAAAGACAGAAATAAATATCTGTTTCAGAAACTTTTCTGAAACAGATAGGACATAGCTACTTTGTCCATTATTGAGGATGCACTAATATTTTGGACATACAAGACTTGCAGATGAATCTATGGATCGATCTCTTCCAACCATATAAAGTTTGTAAATTTTGGTCAGTAGATTTTTCACAATTTAATTGCAAAGTGGCTAATCAACTCTGTTATTCCAGACTTAGCGTTTTCAGAAACTAACCGAACCGGTATCTTGCCGTTGGATCTAGATCCAACGGCCCACGTTCAAAGCAACGGGACGACCTTGGCGGCGCCACCGCTGCGGCGGCGGTGGGGCGGTGCGGCTCACCTAGGGCTCGGTTGACGGCGGCGAGGGGCGAATCGACGGCGGAGGCTCGGGAACGGCTACGGGCGGAGTTGCGGGTGCTGGGATGCACGGGTCGTCGGCGAGCGGCTCCTTCCACGGACACGATGCGACGGCGAGCTCCTGGCGGCGACCCTGTGCAAAACGGCGAGGGAGTGAGCGTGGGGTGGGGCGGTGGGTGTGGCAGAGGGTGGAGAGAGAGAGAGAGAGAGGGAGTGGCCGCACGGCCACGGATTGGTCGTCGACCCCTCGGCAGTGGCGGCGCTCCGAGGACGACGCAGGGCGGCAGCGGCTCTCCGGCAGCGATTCCGCCCTCCAGGCGGTGCACGAGAGAGGTGGAAGGGAGGGGAGTGGAGTGGCGAGGGGGGGTGGGTGTGGTGGCGAATTCGAGCTCGGGGCGGCTCGCTTATAGCCGAGCCCGGTCCATGGTGGACACGGTGCTGGGGCGGTGGCAGCGGCCACACGGGCTCGCCGTAGGGTTGGCGAGGGCGGCTACGGTGTGGGTGAGGGGCACGGTGGCGGCGTGGAGGCGAGCTGGGCGTCGTGGTGGGGGACGGCCGCGGGAGCTGGGCGGCGCACGGGCACGCACGGGCGGCACGCCTCCGGCGGTTTAGGGCTGCTGCTGGGCACGGTGCAGGCGAGAGGGGGCAGGCGAGGGTGTAGGGTGCGGCGTAGGGCTAGTGGCGGTGGGGGTGGTCTCCTCCACGGCGCGGCAGGGCGGCATGGCCACAGTGGCCGTGCTCCCTGGCGGATGCGGCGATCAACGACGGCTAGGGTGTTCCCGCGTGCAATTGAGGTACTGGGCAGGTTCGTGGGATGGAGAGAGGGTTGGGTGCAAGGAATCGACGAACAAACGACCGAATCCGTGGATTTGATCCTCAGTTCATCGGTTTGGGGAAGAACAGGGTGGTGCATGCCACCTGTTCGACCAAATGCCTCAACAAATTTAAATTCGAATTTTTGAATTTGGTTTCCACATCTGGTCTCATATAATATGATTTGTGGTGCTATGATATTTTTTTGATAAGTGCATCATAGCACATTTTGTGGTTTAAGATGATTAAAGAAAGAAATAGAATTTTATATTTTGGAATTTTGAAAATATATTTTGAAGAGGGAAAAGTTATTAGAGCTAAGTGGGAGTGAGCACTATGTCACCCCACTGGTTTTTGATTTAAAAGAAAATATTTATTTCTCATTTAGAGAAATTTGTGTGGAACGTGTCCCATTATTTCATGTGGTGGGGTTGCTTTCATTTCTTTCTTTTTATTCACACCTTTGCTTAGCAATCACACACATCAGCAACAAAATGCAGCAAACACACATAAGATAATAAAAGTTTTTGTTGGCCCACATTTTTGGAATTAATAATACTTATATTAATTCTGGGATGTTACAAATCCTCCCCCCTTAAAATAATCTCGTCCCGAGATTGCTAGGCTTAGGAGCTAAGGAAGTCTGGGAATTCGCGTCTAAGATAATCCTCACGTTCCCAGGTTGCTTCTTCTTCAGAGTGGGTTAGTCCACTGGACCTTTGTAGAACTTGATCGCACGTCTTCGGGTAAGACGAACATCTTCTTCGAGAATCTTAAGGGGTCTATCACGATAGGTCAGGTCATTATTCAGGTCGATGGAGTGGTGGTCAATGTGCTTGAAAACATCCGGCTGGTCAGGAACTTCAAGACACTTCCGCAGTAGTGAAATGTGGAAGACATCATGAAATTCAGACTGCTCTGGGGGTAACTCTAGCTGATAGGATACTTCTCCTCGGCGGCTAATGATCTTGAAAGGTCCAATATACCTTGGTGCTAACTTCCCTTTGACATGGAAACGTTGCATTCCCTTAAGAGGTGTCACTCGGAGATACACAAAATCTCCGATGTTAAAAGTGAGGTCACGGCGCTTAGGATCGGCATAACTCTTCTGGCGGGATTGGGCAGTTTGAGACGCTCGCGAATAAGCTGGACTTGTTCTTCGGCTTCACGGAGGGTGTCAGGTCCAAATAATTTCCTTTCTCCGGTGTCGGACCAATTCAGGGGTGTACGACACTTCCTGCCATACAGTGCTTCAAACGGGGCCATTTGCAAACTAGACTGGTAACTATTGTTGTAGAAGAACTCTGCAAATGGGAGGCAATCTTCCCACTTGGAACCATATGATAGAACACATGCACGAAGCATGTCCTCCAAAATCTGGTTCACTCTCTCGGTTTGACCGTCAGTCTGGGGATGATAAGCTGTGCTAAAGGTTAACTTGGTTCCGAGGGTTTCATGAAGTGCTTTCCAGAATCTCGAGGTGAATTGCGTGCCTCTATCAGACACAATCTTCTTGGGTACTCCATGTAAACTTACTATTCTGGACATATACAGGTCTGCTAACTGGGCTCCATTGTAAGTGGTCTTGACCGGAATAAAATGAGCAACTTTGGTCAGTCGGTCAACGACGACCCAGATTGAATCATGACCTCGGTTGGACCTGGGCAGTCCGGTAATGAAGTCCATTCCAATCTCGTCCCATTTCCATTCAGGAATTTTCAAGGGTTGAAGTAATCCAGCGGGTCGCTGATGTTCAGCTTTGACTCGCTGACAGATATCACACTTGGCTACGAAGAACCAATCTCTCGTTTCATTCCATGCCACCAAAATCTTTCTCGAAGGTCTTGGTACATTTTGGTTCCTCCGGGGTGGATTGAGTAGGGGGTTTCATGGGCTTCCTTCAGGATCAACTCCTTTAGTTCACTATCGTTGGGCACACAAATACGACCATTGAATCTCAATACTCCTTCGGCATCTTCGACAAAACCAGGGGCTTTGTCGAGAGACATTTTCTTTTTAATTCCTTCGGTGCTCTCATGACCTCTCTGGGCTTCTTTGATTTGATCCGTTAGGGTTGGGGCTAACTCAATATTGGCGAGATACCCATGGCTAACGAGTTCGAGTCCAAAATCTTCAAACTCCTTGAACAAGGTTGGTTGTTCGACTCGAATCAAGGCATTCAGGGTACAGGGCTTGCGATTAAGGGCATCGGCAACAACATTAGCCTTTCCCGGGTGATAATGGATTCCAACATCGTAATCCTTTATCAGCTCCATCCATCTCCTCTGTCGCAGGTTCAACTCTTTCTGGGTAAAGATATACTCAAACTCTTATGATCTGTATAGATCTCACAGCGATGTCCCACAAGATAGGAACGCCATGTTTTAAGAGCAAAAACAACGGCTGCTAACTCCAGGTCATGGGTTGGGTAATTCTCTTCATGTGGTCGCAACTGTCGAGACAGATACGACACCACTTTGCCTTCTTGCATCAGAACGCAACCAAGTCCAAGACGTGATGCATCGCAATACACATCAAAACTCTTGGTGACGTCTGGCATTACTAGGACTGGGGCTGTGGTTAACTTCTTCTTCAACTCCTGGAAACTATCTTCACACTTCTGGGTCCATTCAAATTTCTGATCCTTCCTTAATAATTGGGTTATGGCTTTGGCTATCCGAGAAAATCCTTCAACGAACTTGCGGTAATAACCCGCTAGTCCGAGAAAGCTACGAATCTCGGTCACACTGGTAGGGGTCTTCCAGTCAAGAATGGCTTTAATCTTCTCCGGGTCAACAGAAATTCCTCCGGCAGATATGACATGTCCGAGAAATGCCACCTCCTTAAGCCAAAACTCACACTTGCTAAGTTTGGCATAAAGTTGGTGCTCTCGGAGTGTCTCCAAAACTAGGCGTAGGTGAACAGCATGCTCCTCTTCGGTTTTGGAATAAACAAGAATATCATCAATGAAGACTACCACGAACTTGTCGAGGTACTCCATGAAGATCTTGTTCATCAGGTTCATGAAATAGGCTGGGGCATTGGTCAGACCAAAAGACATTACGGTGTACTCAAATAGTCCGTAACGGGTGGTGAAGGCAGTCTTGGGAATGTCTGATTCTCGGATTTTCAACTGGTGATATCCTGTCCGTAGATCGATCTTTGAAAAGACTCGGGCTCCGTTCATTTGATCGAACAGATCCTCGATCTTGGGAAGAGGATACTTGTTTTTGATGGTCACCTCATTAAGCTTACGATAATCCACACACAGTCGTGTGGTACCGTCTCTCTTGTCCACAAAAATGATAGGTGATCCCCAAGGTGAAGCGCTTGGGCGAATAAGGCCTTTGCTGAGCATATCAGCCAACTGCTTTTTCAGCTCCACTAATTCTTCCGGATTCATCCGGTAGGGCCTCTGGGATATAGGAGAGGTTCCAGGGATAAGTTCAATCACGAACTCAATATCCCTGTCTGGCGGCATACCAGGCAATTCTTCCGGAAAAACATCTCGGAATAGGTGAACAACACGGATCTCATCAAGGGTGGGTCGAGCTATGCCCTCATGGCATCCTGGTCTGGTTTGGCTAGTCTCAGATACGTACTTCACTTCAGCTCCATTATCAGAAGTGAGGGTAATGGCTCTCCTCGCACAATCAATTCGGCCGTGATACTTGGCTAACCAATCCATTCCAAGGATCACATCTATGCCTTGGGTTCCTAAAATGATTAGGTTGGCTGCAAACCTTTCTCCTCCAATCTCTATGAGGGTTTCAGAACACATCTGGTTGGTCGTGGCTAACAAGCCTGGGGTTTGTATCAACATGGATCTGGGTAAAAGACTTCCGACTAGACCTCCCTTGGTAACAAACTCTTGGGTAACAAATGAATGGGTAGCACCAGAATCAAATAGAACAGTTGCAGGTACTGAGTTGACAAGGAACGTACCCAGCACAACATCTGGCGCCTCCTCAGCTTCCTCAGCATTGATGTGGTGCAGACGGCCCTTGACAACAGCAGCATTTCCACGGGGTGCGGCATTCTTGCCATTCCCATTTCCATTTCCATTTCCATTGCGGTTTTGACCCTGGTTCGGTGTAGGCTTCTTGGGATTGGGGCATTCTTTGGAGTAGTGACCTTTGGTGCCGCATTCAAAGCAGACAACATTGGCCTTGAAGTTGTTGGGGATTCCTCCTGGACGATTGTTGTCAGTAGGACGGTTGGGGTGGTTTGGGCGGTTTGGAAAGGTAGGACGTGGGGGTTGAGGTGGTCTATAAGCAGGCTTGGGTGCTGGTGGGAAGGTACGAGGCTTCTGGTTGCTAGAACCTTCTGAAGCAATCATCCTTCTCTTGCGTCCTTCAAACATGGACTTGCGCTTGGTCTCCAGCTGGATAGCCTTGTCCACAAGTGACTCCAGATCAACGAAGTCATGGATCACCAAGGCGCACTGAAGCTCATCATGCAGTCCACTCATGAAGCGCTCAATCTTCCTCCTCTCTGAGTCCACATCATCAGGAGCATACCGAGATAAATCGGTAAACTCATCAAGATAGCCAACCACGTCTTTGCTTCCCTGTCTCAGCTTACGGAACTCATCCTTCTTCCTTTCAATAAGTCCGCGAGGAATGTGCTTCTTGCGGAACTTCTCCTGGAACTCAGCCCAATTGATCACATAACCAACCTGCTGGAGAGCCTTGGTAGTGTCCCACCAAGCTCGTGCAGGTCCAGCAAGATAGTGGGTTGCATACAGAACCTTCTCATTTTCTCCCACTGCGGCAACTTCCAAATTGTTGTTAATGGTGCGAAGCCAGTCATCGGCCTCTAAAGGGTGAAGTCCCTTGGAATAGGTGGGTGGGTTGGTCTTCTGGAAATCGCTCAAAGTGGACCTCAAGTGTCCATCTTCATTGCCATTGCCATTGCCATTGTGGTTGTTCTGATTGGGGTTCTGGGCATTAGCGGCGAGTTGCTGGAGAACAGCAAGGTGTGCCTGACGCTCCTGGCGAGAGGCCTCACGGTCCTCCATGATGATCCTAAGAAGTTGGGCCGGGGTAGGTTCGGGTGGTGGTGGTGGATCATTGCGACTGTGGCTTCCTCCTCGGGTGTCAACCATCCTGAGATTAGACGGGCGTAAGAGTCAAGAACAGACTAAGGATGTGCCTTACTCTAACAGGGTAGAAGAGTAGGATTTTTTTGGTTTGAGAGGTTGAGGTAAGAGTCTTTACTACTTAGAAGTTTTTCTAAAGGACTTTGCAACTTTTGAAAACTTCAAAGCACACAACAATATCAAACAAAAGCATCACAACATAGCTCCACACATCATACATAGTTGCTACAAGCATATGGTTTCATAGGAACCATTACACTACTCAAAAGCGACTACAACTGGGTGGTCCTAATCCCTACGATAACTCGAGAATGGCAAAGTGATCCAACTACTGTGGTGGAACACTCGGCACAACGTCGTCAGTGTCGGACTCGAAGGCACGCTCCTCTGGGTCCTCCTCGTCCTCGTCAAGAAGAGGCTCAGTCGGCTCCTCCTCGTCGTCGACGATCTCCTCCTCGTCGTCATCCTCCTCGTAGTCCATCTCCTCCAAGTAATCCTCATCATCACTAATGAAGGCGCTGTCTCCCTGCGGAGATCCTCGCCCTCCTCCTCCATCTCATCGGCTCGACGCTCAAGGTCCTCTATCATCTCGTCCTGCTCCGCCACTCTCTTGCGAAGCTTGGCGATGGTCTTCTTTAGGCGGATCCTCCTCTGGTGAAGGTCGGCCTTGTCCTGCTGCAGGTGCGCAACACGGTCACGGCTCGCCTCGAGCGCGACGCGCTCAAAGTGAGACCGGTACCTCAAGCTGCGTAGGTCCTCCTGGGTACGGTAAAGTAAGACCTCCATATCCACAAGGTGCTCACCAAAGGTAGGGTGGCGAACAGTGGAAGTAGGACGTCCCTCGGTGTCACGCCTCCCGTAGAACCTGAAAGGCGAGTTCACTAACTCCTCCTTGTGCTCCTCACAAAGTCGGGCCAGCAGCCTCTGCATGGCACGACACAGTCCATCGTCCCAACTGGCGTCCATCGTGGTGAAGGACAGTGTCCTGGAATGGGAGGACTTGATGTTCCCCCGGACAGACGACTCGATGAGCCAACACAGGTTGTCCTTGTCGTGGGCATCAACCTGCGCTCCACGGAACTCAGGAGCTGGGCGACCCAAGATGTCGCTCAACTTGTACAGGTCTTTCTCGAACATGAGGTTGCCCTTCTCCTTAACTTGCAGAAACTCGGTGAAGTGTAGCGCCATCTACAAATTTTAAGCCAAATTTTAAGTTAGTTAGGTGACTTGGGCGCAAACTTTAAATTTTTAAGTGAGGCAACAAGTGAGTCAAAATTTTAAACTTTGTGGAATTATGAGTGCGTAAAATTTTAAGGATTCCGAAGAATTTGTAATATTAGTGAATAGAATTTTGCAAATATGAGAGGGTTGGGAGATAAGAAGTTTTCGAAAATATTTTCACTCCTTTGTTTTAGAAATTACTTTTGTAACTCCTATCTAACGGCCATGCTAACTAAGGTCTCCTATGGTCAACCTGGCTCTGATACCAACTCTGTGGGGACCCCGGACTAGCTGTCCGAAATACCCGATTATGGTTCACACAACGATCCCATGATTAGTCTGTCGTTGCCCATAATCCGAACTGGATACCAAAGTTTACATCCATTTCAGTACCGCATTAAAGTCTTACATAGTAGGTCACTTAGACCAAGTCTTACATAGGTGCCTTCAAGGGCCAAATCAAAAGCATTCAGCAGAAGCTACGTAGTAGAAGTCCAACGCAGTCCTAGCGACGACCGACAGGCAGTTGACTCACGAAGATCCCTAGTTCGCATAGACGTCTCCAAACTCCGCTTCAGCGTAGTTTTCCTCGGGATCTGGCTAAGACAATAGCCAGGACGAAACCAGTATGAGTACAATTTGTACTCGCAAACTACTCCTCTACTGAGTATGCAGCAGTTTTAAGTTGTTTCCTATAGCACTTTTAGTTATTACTCTATCTCTATATCTTTGTTGAAAAAGGTAAGAAGAGATTTACTACTGTCTTCAGAGAGAATCACAATTTTAGTATTTATCCTAAACTCCTCCTTTTTCCCGACCACGACTCATCATGGTCTCTTTTCCTCCACAACTCATACCACTCCATTTGGTATAGTTGGGAAACATCAGCCACACCTTGGTTTCTTTAAAGTTACATCCTTTTGTAAAACTTGCACATAGTCTAGTACAGTCTCCCAACTGTCCATATCCGAGGACTCGGCTATTCGAATAGTTTTACCCTCTGCAGAGGTAGCACGCTTTTCCCACACCCATCCGGTAGCTCATCGTGTCTGCCACGTCCCGCCATACAAGGTGTATGCGAAGTTGAGCCACCGGCCATAGCCTTTCCTTTGCTCATGCTAGTATAGGACCCTACCCTTACGATTTCACCATTCCTTCAACACCTAGTACAGGATCCCCCGTCGAGGAACCTAGATGTAAGGACTCGTAGTTTTGCCCGGCGAGCGCGAAGCTCTTCAATCCCGCACAAGCCAACATATTGCCGGGACCCAGGTCAGGGGTTAGAGTCGCCATGCTCATCCCCTCATGCATAACGGAGTCGTCTCCGTCGATGAGGTATCCAGTACTAACACGAGCAAACTATATGACTACGCCCGTTCCCATATTTGGGTAGATGTGGTCGCACCGGTTATCGGCTGGTCGTCATAGTACTAAGACACAATGTGCATTTTTCATAAAAACTCCTTTTATCACTTCTCTACTGTAACAACGATAATTCGGCATTTCATCATCAACTAGGTACTTTAAAAAGGAGTTTGGAATAAATCATATTTTTCCCATCCTATAGTTTTAAGTATCTACTCTACATTCTACATAGGGTGAGCAGTTTTATATCCCTTGTGATAAGGTTTCTTTTCAGAAAATCAGTACCACTACCTTAGGAAATTGCATGTGATTAATTTAGAGGTATGTAAATGCAAGCTCAGTGAAGTAGCTTGCCTTGCTCAACAAAGTGCCCGGGTTCCTGCTGCTCGAAGTAATCTCCTTCCTCGTAGTCTCCGGCAACGTTCGCGTCTAATCGATAAACAAACAATACAAGCAAACAATCACTAAACTAGACAAGAAAACATCACATCACAAGCAACATAACATCACAATTAGCTACTGAACACACAAGATAACACAATTTGGTTTCAAATTGACTTCATTAACCATTATTCATTTGCATCACAATTATGGCAGAAACTAGGGTTTCATGTTTAATTGCATAACTTGAGTTCTGTTGGTCACAAAAATATGAATTAAAATTCTACAGATAGCCACTGATTTATAGGAAACAATCCAATTGGATTTATTTCAATTTGAGTTATTAAACTCCCTGTATAAATGTTTTAATCCAGAATGTTGGTTTTCTTGTTTTTGCTACAACTCAAGTTAATTGTATTCAAAAATTAAATCCTTTTAGGGGTAACTAGTATTGCTTAAATGTGAGCTAACAAAATTGGTTTGACCTCATTTGGATTAGTAGAGTATCAGAAACAAACAAGTTTAGGTTTTATACTTTCTGTGGCATTTTGATTATCATTATTTATTTAATAACCTAAATGGGGTGAAACCAGTTTAGTTAGTTAGATAATTTCATAAGCTTTCCAGAACATTTTCATTTGCTATTTTTAGATTCTTAGATCTCAAGATATTCCTTTTCAAAGTTCTAATCAAATTTCTGACAGAGAAATTTACCTATTTTAAGTTTATCAATTAGCACATTTGGCATTTTCATTTTAAATCAGGGAATTACTCTTAATGATCATGGCCTGCATCAATGTGAAGATTACATGTTGTTCTAGCTACAAGATTTTAGTTTGCTATTTTTAGGCCTCTGGTTCAATAGCAATTTGCATGGGAAGTGGGCTATGTTCTGTTATTGCAGTGTTGAGCTAACTGATTAGCTATATTGTCCAATTTAAATCTTTTAGCCAGATTTTAATTCAGGGTTCAAACTACTTGCTCATGACAGTATGCTAACTATACTAACATGTCATTCCCAGGAATACTCCTAAATAAAATTAGGTGAATTAAGATCAACAGCTAAAAACAGAACTAAATATCTGTTTCAGAAACTTTTCTGAAACAGATAGAACATAGCTACTTTGTCCATTTATTCGAGGATGCTAGACTAAACATTTTGGACATACAAGACTTGCAGATGAATCTATGAATCGAGCTCTTTCCAACCATATCAAATTCATAATTTTTAGTGCAGTAGATTTCTCACAATTTAATTGCAAAGTGGGCTAATCTCTACTGTTATTTCCAGACTTAGCAGTTTTCAGAAACTAATCGAACCGGTACGCTGCCGTTGGATCTAGATCCAACGGCCCACGTTCAAATCACCGGGGCGACCTAAAATCGGCGGCGCCACCGCGCCGGCGGCACGGTGGTGGACGGTGGGCTCACCTAGAGGGCTCGGTTGACGGCGGTGAGGGTGCAGATCGACGGCGGAGGCTCGGGAACGGCTACGGGCGGAGTTGCGGGTCCTGGGGTGCACGGGTCCGTCGGCGGCGAGCAGCTCCTCCTCCGCGGACACGGGATGTCGACGGCGAGCTCCTGGCAGCGTCCCTGTGCAAATTACGGCGAGGGAGTGAGCGTGGGGTGGCGGTGGAGTGTGGCAGAGGGGTAGGGAAAGAAAAGAGAGAGAGGGAGTGGCCGCACGGCCACGGATTGGTCGTCGACCTCCTCGACAGTGGCGGCGCTCCGAGGACGACGCAGGGTGGCAGCGGCTCTCCGGCAGCGATTCCGCCCTCCAGGCGGTGCACGAGAGAGGGTGGAATGGAGGGGGAGTAGGGTGGCGAGGCGGGGTGGTGTGGTGCGGTCGAAATCGTGCTCGGGCGGCTCGTTTTTATAGCCGAGCTCCGGCGCACGGTGGACTCGGTGCTGGGGCGGTCCAGTGGCCACACGGGCTCGCCGTAGGGTTGGCGTGAGGCCGGCTATGGTGTTGGGCTACTGAGGGGCACGACTGTGGCGTGGAGGCGAGCTGGGCGTCGTGGTTGTGGGGGACGGCCTCGGAAGAGCTTGGGCGGCGCACGGGCACGCACGGGCGGCACGCCTCCGGCGGTTTAGGGCTGCTGCTGGGCACGGTGCAGGCGCGAGAGGGGGCAGGAGGGGTGTAGGGTGCGGCGTTAGGGCTAGGTGGCCGGTGGGGGACGGTTTCCTCCACGGCGCGGCATGGCGGCATGGCCACAGGAGCGCTGCTCCCTGGCGATGATGAACGGCGATCAATGCGGCGGCTAGGGTGCTTCCCGCGTGCAATTGAGGTACTGGGCAGGTTCGTGGGATGGGGAGAGGGGTTGGGGTGCAAAGAATCGACGAACAAACGACCGAATCCGTGGATTCAATCCTCAGTTCATCGGGTTTGGGGAAGAACAGGGTGGTGCATGCCACCTGTTCAACCAAATGTCTCAACAAAATTTAAATTCGAATTTTTGAAAATGGTTTCCACTTTTGGTGTCATGTATGTTAATAAGGATTTTTAGTGCTATGATGGTATTTTTTGATAAGTGCATCATAGCACATTTTGTGGTTTAAGATGATTAAAGAAAGAAATAGAATTTTATATTTTGGAATTTTGAAAATATATTTTGAAGAGGGAAAAGTTATTAGAGCTAAGTGGGAGTGAGCACTATGTCACCCCACTGGTTTTTGATTTAAAAGAAAATATTTATTTCTCATTAAGAGAAATTTGTGTGGCACTTGTCCCATTATTTCATGTGGTGGGGTTGCTTTCATTTTCTTTCTTTTTATTCACACCTTTGCTTAGCAATCACACACATCAAGCAACAAAATGCAAGCAAACACACATAAGATCATAAAAGTTTTTGTTTGCCCACATTTTTGGAATTAATAATACTTATATTAATTCTGGGATGTTACA
Source organism: Puccinellia tenuiflora (assembly GCA_012064385.1). NCBI lineage: Eukaryota > Viridiplantae > Streptophyta > Magnoliopsida > Poales > Poaceae > Puccinellia > Puccinellia tenuiflora. Next base: position 463,571 of record QRDG01002387.1, on the reverse strand, counting down.
GGAAGTTAATTGACATTCCGGCAAATTTGGACTCATGGGGTACCTTAGTATTTAATTAAGTGGTTTTTTCTTATATTTTTTTGTACTAACTTTGACTTAATTTCCTCATCAGTGCGAAGATCGATGGCTCACAATGACCAGGCCGGGGGTTCTCGGACAGGAGGCGACGATGCGTACCTGTCGATGCTTGGTTAGTATACCGGCGCCGACGAGGAGATCGAGCATGCGGCCGATGATGAGATGGAGGCCCCATCTGCTAGCGAAACCGAACATGGTGATGCTGAGACCACTACTAGTGGCGCCGAGGAGGGCGGCCCTTCTGGTAGCGAAGCTAGCAGAGAGCGTAAATGCAAGAAGAGGGAACCAAACAAGCTCGGCAGCACCCAACATGCATTCACAGAGGTGGACCCTAAAAGCGGTCTTCCTACGAAGCCGGAAAAATATGTCAAAGGGTACGGCCTCCAGCTTGGATGCATCGCTCGGGAATGGGGGAGAATCAATGACGACAACCTAAAGGCGAAGGACAACGAAGGTTTGGCCGCCTACCTCATTGATAAGCTGCACACACGATACAAGTTCCCGACACCCTACGATAACAAGGATATCAAAACCAATATTGTTAACACACAAGCCCTCGGCAAGTTGGGCAAAGCCTTTGCAACTTGGAGAGGAGATGTGAGGAAGATGATTGAGGATGAAGGTGCTGGTTTCGACGAGATCCACAAAATGTGGCCCTACATTTTCGAAGAGGACTTTGAAGAATTCAAGGCCATAGAAGCTGCTGCTGCAAAGCAGAAGCAGAGGCAGTGGGGGAAAGACATGCAGAAGAAGAACATTGCTCCCCACAATCTCGGAAGCCGGGGTTACGCCGGAAAGGAGCCAATTTGGCAAAAGGAGGACGCACGAAGGGAAGGGTCGAACCCCTACGACAAGATCAAAGACCCGCTCGCCCGGAAATTTGTTAGGGCCCGATTCAGGGATCATCCCAAATCGCCCGGGGAGCTTGTCTTGAACGCCAAGGTGAAGGAACTTGAGAACAAAATTCTCAAGGAACAAGAAAAGGAAGAACAAGATCAATCTGAAGGCTCCTCGGACCAGAAGGGCCCGTATCAGACACCGTTCCTTTGGGCGCTAAACAAGACAAAGAAGGTGTCGTCAGATAAAGTGCCGCATCGTGGTCATGTGGTCGGCACCGGAATTGGTCATAAACATTCCTATTACTTCCCCGACTCCAAGGAGAAGCGAAAGGAGCGGAAGATGGCCGATCAATAAAAAATGGATGCGTCCATCGGTGCAGCGGTGGAAAAAAGGCTCAACACCCTCCTGCCCAAAATCTGTATATCCATCGAGGCTTGGTTTGAGGGGGGAAAACAAGGGCATCCCCCCATGATCAGCTTAGCAGGCTCCAGCAACTCGAGCGGTGTGGCGCCTGTTGTGCAGAGCCCGGCCATCAACCCTAATTCTGGTAGGGACGACCATACGCCGGCCGGCAACAACGCAGATGGTAGGGAGTAAACGCCGGCCGTCACCGCTCCTCGAAGATCAAGCGCTCCCTTCTTGATTACCCCGCCGGCGACCCATGGTGGTGGATATGGTGGAGATCCGACAGGGCTTCACCTAAGCGTCTGCGGGAGAGGAGGAGGCGGCAAGGGGGCGGCGGCTTGGGGAGGATCTAGGGTGCGGCACCCCCTGCCCTGCCCCTCCTTATATAGGAGGTCAGGTGGGGTGTGGCCCCTCCCCTAGGGCCGGCGCGGCTTGGGTGGCTTAGCCCCCAAGCAAGCCCTAGGGTTAGGGTTTGGAGAGCCTCCCCTATGGCCGTTGTCACATGGGCCTTGGGTGTTGGTGCGGCTGGCCCATGTGGGCTGCTGCACCACCCCTCGGTCCATGTGGGCCCCATACACATGTGGGCCCCACTTCTAGACTCCTCTAGAACCTTCTAGAATTTTCCGGTACCCTACCGGAAAATTCCCGGACTTTTCCGATTCCTCCGGAAACTACTTTCCTTATATGAATCTTATTCTCCGGACTCTTCTGGAACTCCTCGTGATGTCTAGGATCCCATCCGAGACTCCGAATCAATATTCGTTCACACCATCATTTATCTCGAGCCCTAACTACATCGAACGTTAAGTGTGTGACCCTGCGGGTTCGAGAATATGTCATATTAACACTAGTAGGAAAAGGGCTATAGCCGCCAGGCCCTCACTGACGAACAAAATATAACGTTCGCCAGTGCTAAATATTGCTGGCGAACAGGAAACGTGGTTCGCCAGAGGTACTTGCCTTACCACTGGCGAACAAGGATGATGCTGCGCCAGTGGTAAACGCGGACCCGGGCGTCCCGAGCGGGGCCACCTACCGCCGGCGAATGCACGGACCAGTTCGCCAGCAGGAAGTTAGGTACCACTGGCGAACAGGAACCATGGTTCGCCAGCGGTAGATGGTCCCGCTGGGGTCTCCCGGTCCCGCGTTTACCACTGGCGCAGCACATGCACAGTTCGCCAGTGGTAAGAAACGTACCACTGGCGAACCTGTAGCTTGTTCGCCAGTGGTTTCCTGGCATTTTCACCAACCCGACCAGCCCCCCTTCTCCTCTCCATTATTGCACTTCACTCTCCTCTTCACTCTCCATTGTTGCTACTCCATTAAATGCCACCCCCCCATCATTTCCACTAGTTTTAACCAATAAAAACTAGTTTAGTTGATAGATCTAGCCTCACCTCCCTCTCTACAACCTATCCACCAAAGGATTTCCCTACACAACTATTCTAGATCTAGATCTAGCCCCATCTCTCTCTCTCTCTCTCTCTCTCTCCAACACAAGATTCAAATCTCCAACACATCGTTCTAGCTACAAGCATTACACACCAATTTCTCGGTGAACTTGATTCGATCTCGTATGTGTGGTCATCTAATTATGATGGATCGACTTTTATATAATAAATTAATGATTTTTTGTGAAATTTGACCGGAATTTGCCGGAATGGACTATATATGTGTGAAATTGTGCATGGTGTGGTTGTGTGAAAATGTGAAATTAAAATGAGTTGTCAATATTTTGCCGGGATGTTGATTAATTTCCGTGTCGGCAATTTTGGCACTCCCTCTTAGGTCCTATTTGTAGGAAGGTCATGCCGATTTTTTTCGTGAAAAACGATATATATATGGTTCTAATAATTGTATTATTTGTTCTACACCGTGCAGGCAACAATGGTCATTTTGAGCGAATGTGTCGTGAATAGATACTTGAGGCACGCGACGGAAGACATGTTACGGAATAATCACAAAATGATACAATGTCCGTGTACAAAATGCAGACTAGAGGGCGCCCTCGACCCCTTTAGCGGACAATTGCTGGAGCACCTGCTCAGGCGTGGTTTCATGGAGGGGCACACTCAGTGGATAAGTGATGATGAAGATCATGACAAAATCCATGGGGCGACGACAGGAAATGATCAGGAAGGGCAACAGGTCAATGATGACAACGAGGTGCAAGAAGATGATCAAGAGCCTGCTCATCCGACACATGATATATATGCTGGAGAAGACAGTGATGAGCAACACGTAACGGTGGAAGACGAGGACACACGAGCACCACTAACTTCAGTCGTGCGGGACCCTCATCTCAAAGAACTGCTTCTCAAGAAGACGACTAACCCCAGATCTGCTGCAAGAGAGCAATCTAAGCTGGCGCAACTAGAGATAGACTTGAATACTCCGTTGTATCCAGATTGCGAACCGGATGACTCCCGCTTGAAAGTAGGGCTCGATGTTCTGCAGATGAAGGCAAGATACAAATGGAGTGACGTAAGCCTCGATGCAAGTCTGCAATACTGGCAGAGCATGCTTCTGAAAGAGAACACGTGTCCTAAAAGTTGTGACGAGGCCAAGAAAACCGTGTGCCCCTTTGATTTACCGCATGAAAAATACCATGTGTGCATCAACGACTGCTACATCTTTCGGGAAGGGGACGCGGACAAGACCGCATGTCCGGTGTGTAAGGCTGCTCGATACAAGAAAGGAAGGAATAAAGCTCCTAGAAAAGTTGTGTGGTACTTTCCGCTCATCCCCCGTCTACAGCGCTATTTCGCGGACCGCAAGGAAGCAAAGCTCATGAGCTGGCACGCGGAGAGAAGGGAGAAAGTTCTGAAAGATCCAGAGCGGAATGAAAAGGTAAATCTGACACACCCTTTGGATGCATGCCAGTGGAAAGCATTAGACGATGAATATCCAACTTCCGGGGTAGAGCCAAGGAACATTAGGTTGGGTGCGAGCACCGATGGGCTCAATCCGTTTGGCAACCAGAGCAGCACACATAGCACCTGGCCCGTGTTCGTATGGATATACAACCTCCCGCCCTGGCTGTGCATGAAGAGGAAGTACATACACATGAGCATGCTCATTCAAGGGCCGAAACAACCGGGCACCGACATCCATCTGTATCTGAAGCTACTGAAAGATGAGCTACACACGTTATGGGAGGAAGGCGGGGTCAACACATGGGATGCCCTCGCAGAAGAATATTTTCCTATGAGAGCCGCCTTCCTCTGTACGGTGCACAACTTGCCCGGCTACGGATACGTCTCAGGCCAGGTGTGCCACGGACATAACGGATGTGTGAGGTGCATGGATGACCCGACATTTCACCAGCTCCAGAAAGATCCTGGGTCTTCGAAAACCGTCTACATCGGCCATCGAAGGTGGCTACACATTAAAGACTCGTGGAGAAGGCGTGGAGACCTTTTCAACGACGAAGAAGAGCTCCGGGGACCTCCACGTAAGAGGTGCGGCGAAGAAATATATGATTTACTGAATGAATGGGAAGAGTGCCCTCGGCCGGGAAAGAAGCAAAAGGCGCCAAAACCACTCCTGGATGTATGGAAGACGAGGTCCGAGTTTTGGGACTTGCCGTACTGGACCTTCCTCGGTACGCCTCATTGCCTAGATCTAATGCATATCATGAAGAATGTGTTCGAGAGTCTTGAGGCCCTCGAGATTGCCGGAATGTTTATTAACTTCCATTCCGGCAAATTCGGGTACTCCATATGCCCTATTTATAGCAAATGTCATGCCGAAATTTTCTGTGAATTTTGGCATGACTTTTTCTAAACAATAGGACATCTGGAATACCCGAAATTTGCCGAGACGGAAGTTAATCGACATTCCGGCAAATTTGGACTCATGGGGTACCTTAGTATTTAATTAAGTGGTTTTTTCGTATATTTTTTTGTACTAACTTTGACTTAACTTCCTCGTCAGTGCGAAGATCGATGGTTCATAACGACCAGGCCGGGGGTTCTCGGACAGGTGGCGACAATACGTACCTGTCGATGCTTGGTCAGTACACCGGCGCCGACGAGGAGATCGAGCATGCGGCCGATGATGAGATGAAGGCCCCATCTGCTAGCGAAACCAAGCGTGGTGATGCTGAGACCACTAATGCTGAGACCACTACTAGTGGCACCGAGGAGGGCGTCCCTTCTGGTAGCGAAGCCAGCAGAGAGCGTAAACGCAAGAAGAGGGAACCACACAAGCTCGGCAGCACCCAACATGCATTCACAGAGGTGGACCCTAAAAGCGGTCTTCCTGCAAAGCCGGAAAAATATGTCAAAGGGTACGGCCTCCAGCTTGGATGCATCGCTCGGGAATGGGGGAGAATCAACGATGACAACTTAAAGGCGAAGGACAACAAAGGTTTGGCTGCCTACCTCATTGATAAGCTGCACACACGATACAAGTTCCCGACACCCTACGATAACAAGGATATCAAAACCAATATTGTTAACACACAAGCCCTCGGCAAGTTGGGCAAAGCCTTTGCAACTTGGAGAGGAGATGTGAGGAAGATGATTGAGGATGAAGGTGCTGGTTTCGACGAGATCCACAAAATGTGGCCCTACATTTTCGAAGAGGACTTTGAAGAATTCAAGGCCATAGAAGCTGCTGCTGCAAAGCAGAAGCAGAGGCAGTGGGGGAATGACATGCAGAAGACGAACATTGCTCCCCATAATCTCGGAAACCGGGGTTACGCTGGAAAGGAGCCAATTTGGCAAAAGGAGGACGCACGAAGGGAAGGGACGAACCCCTACGACAAGATCGAAGACCCGCTTGCCCGGAAATTTGTTAGGGCCCGATTCAGGGATCATCCCAAATCGCCCGGGGAGCTTGTCTTGAACGCCAAGGTGAAGGAACTTGAGAACAAAATTCTCTTGGAACAAGAAAAGGAAGAACATGATCAATCTGAAGGCTCCTCGGACCAGAAGGGCCCGTATCAGACACCTTTCCTTAGGGCGCTAAACGAGACAAAGAAGGTGTCATCAGATAAAGTGCCGCATCGTGGCCGTGTGGTCGGCTCCAGAATGGGTCATAAACATTCCTATTACTTCCCCGACTCCAAGGAGAAGCGAAAGGAGCGGAAGATGGCCGATCAATCAAAAATGGATGCGTCCATCGATGCAGCGGTGAAAAAAAGGCTCAACGCCCTCCTTCCCAACATCTGTATGTCCATCGAGGCTTGGTTTGAGGGGGGCAAACAAGGGAATCCCCCCGTGATCAGCTTAGCAGGCTCCTGCAACTCAAGCGGTGTGGCGCCTGTTGTGCAGAGCCTGGCCGTCAACCCTAATTCTGGTAGGGATGACCATACGCCGGCCGGCAACAACGCAGATGGTAGGGAGGAAAGGTCGGCCTTCACCGCGCCTTGAAGATCAAGTGCTCCCTTCTTGATTACCCCGCCGGCGACCCGTGGTGGTGGATATGGTGGAGATCCGACAGGGCTTCGCTATAGATGGTGTTCTCCCATTCCCGCCGAAGCCGTGCAAGAAGAAGAAGTGATCGACGGTATGTATTGTCTACTTAGTACGATAGATGAACTTGTGTTCATAAATTATATCCGTAAATTAACTTGTGCTTCTAAAGTCGTTGAACTTCCATGTGTGATCGATGCTATTTAATTAGACTTGTTTTGTTTTGTTTTGTTTCGTCTTTCCCTCTGAATGTCGATGATTAAAATGAAGTGACACCGTGTGATCCCGGTGATTGCGCTAGTGAGCCTTGTGATATGCACGAATACACATCTTGTGCATCCTACTTGGCTCACTCGCACCATCCCTGAAACTTCTGTGTGTCCAATCTAAGTATGAGACACAAATCCAAATCATGTTTGTTTTTGTTTCATCTTTCTCCGAGAATGCGGATGTTTAGTTTTTTAATCTTTTTCTAGAATGCCGATGATTAAAATGTCGTGACACCGTGTGATACAGGATGGTCTAGCGAGCCTTGTGATATGCACGAGTACACACATCTTGTGCATCCTACTTGGCTCGCTAGCACCATCTCTGTAATTTGTGTGTCCAACCTATATATGAGGCATGTTTTCGATTTTGGTGCAGTCATTTAACTATTATTTGATTTGTGTATAAACTCTTTCTCTTCTTTTCTTTGCCTAACACTTTTATCTTTGCCTCGTGTACAGAGAGATGAAGATGTCCGAAGCAAGCGGGATGAGAGGGCTACAATTACAAGAGCTACAAGAGTAAAGCAGAGGCGGATCGGAAGAGAGGAAGAACATGCATATATACTCTTCTTCTTCATCGCCATTGAAATTCACTTGTCTGTGATTGTAGTTTAGATTACTACTTGCTTTTGAAAACTTGCGACCTAAACTATCGACTTCCAGAGATGTATGTGTATTAATGCATATGTATGCAAAATATTAGGTCTCACTTGTATATTTCGGCTTGTAATGCATGCATATATGTGATGAACCAATAATTTGGTCACTTGTCTATTTGTATCTATTTAAATTCTGTCAATTATATTGTTTCTGTCAATATATATGTATTTACCTGTATATATTGATGTAATACATTTTTGCTTTCATTTTAAAATAGAAATACATATTACTGGCGAACAGGAGCCTGGTTCGCCAGTGGTAAGCTCTAGGAATACTGCTGGCGAACACGCTCTCGGTTCGCTAGTGGTAAGTGGCCCATCGCTAGCGAACGAAGCAGTGGTTCGCCAGTGGTAAGTTACTTACCACTGGCGAACATGATGTTCGCCAGTGGTAAGCTGTTACCACTGGCGATAGTAGCGCTGGCGAACCACCAGTTCGCCACTGGTAGCCAAATTTGGTTCGCCAGCAATGAGCCTTTTCCTACTAGTGTAATAGCGGGACCGGGATGTCCATATTAATTTCTACATATTCAACGAAGTACTTTACCGGTTGAACCACTATGTCCGGGATTCAATTAATCCATATACGATTCCTTTTGTCTCACGATATTTTACTTGTCCGAGACTTAATCACTCATATCTCCATATCCGATTAATCTTGTTTCCGATAAGTTCTCTTTACTCGTTCCATAGGATGTGATCCCTTATGACTAGCTACTTAGTCATATGCTTGCAAGCGTTTGGATGCTATGCTACCGAGAGGGCCCAGAGATATCTATCCAACGGTTGGACGGACAAATCCCAGTCTTGATTCATGTGACCCAACAACCTACTATCGGAGAAACCTGAAAGTCACCTTTATAATCACCCAGTTACGAAGTGACGTTTGATGTCCACAAAGTATTCCTCTGGTAGGCGGGAGTAACATAATATCATGGTCTAAGAAAGCTATATTTGACATCTATTAAAATGGGTCTGTCCATTATATCATCTCCTATGACATAACTCCGTTTATCAAGTGATTCATAAATCCATGGTTAGGAAACGTCTAACCATCACTTGATCAAACGAACTAGTTATGAGAGGCATACTAGGGACACTTTGTCGTTTATATTCCACACATGTATTTGTTTCCGACTAATACAATTATAGCATGGATAATAAACATTTATCATGAACGGGAAATATGATGAATAATAATCTTTATTATTGCCTCTTGGGCGTATCTCCAACAGATGGTCATATATTACTTGATGATAAAAACTATGATGCTATTGAAAGTGGGTTTGATCCCACTATTTTTTAGATGGACCGAAATTATGTGCTTGTAGATCATGAAAAGCCTGTTTTAAGTGATAATTATATTGTTGAGTTTGTTCATGATGCTACTGAAAATTATTATGAGAGAGGAAAATATGGTTGTTGGAGTTCTCATATTACTAAAACACCTCTCTTAATGCTGAAAGTTTTAAAGTTGCACTTGTTTTACCTTCCTATGCTTAATGCTTTGTGCCTCATTGATTTATTTCTTTACAAGATGCCTATGCATAGGAAGTGGGTTAGACTTAAACATGTTTGTTATTTGCTTCATGATGCTCTCTTTTGCGTTCCAATTCTTTCTTATAAGAGCATCATTGAAATTACTGGGCCTAGCTAAAAGGCTTTAAAAAAAGTGCTATTGGGAGGCAACCCATTTTATTTTTGATTTCAGTTTTAAGTTGTTTTCTATCCTTAGTTATGGGTAGGGAGCACGAATTATGAAAAAAATCTAAAAACGTTTTCAAAAAGTTGAGAAATGATTGGAAAGGTGAACATTGATGAAGTGGGGGTCGACCTTGAACACTTGTGTTCATGCCTATGGAATCAATGCAAATCTTCTCATGGAAGCTTCTCATCCAAAAATATTTTCTCTTGTTTTGTTCCCACTGTACCATAAAAATAATGTGCCAAGAATTAGCCTCTAATGCATAGAAAGTGCGAAGTTTTGTTTTGCTGTCCAGAAACAGATTCTGTGTGCCTCACTGTAGAAAATCTTTAAACTCGCCAGAGCGTGATATTTTTCTGCAAATTTTTTACAGCAAATTTTATACTTTTAACCATCTTTCATTAGTTTTAAGTTTTATGATTTGAGCTACGTAATTGCCTATAAAAAATAGATCTATACAGACTGTTCCATTTTTTGACAGATTCTGCCTTAATTTGCGTTGTCTCTTATACGAGCTTTCTTTGTGGTTTCTTTTTGTCGAAAGGTGTCACAAAGGCTTATTATACAGTAGTTAATGTTAAATTAATTTTGTGCAATTTGTCTTGGTGGAACCCAATTGGATTTTATTTTATGGGAACTAACCCCTCTAATCAGTTTATGAGAAGTTTTGTGTGAAGGGAGTTTTTAAGTTCCACGAGAGAGGATGATGAAAGAAGTTGAAGTATGTACAAAAGCACAAGCTTGAGGATGGCCCCATGGCATCCCCCTGAACATTCAAGAATACTCAAGCATCTAAGCTTGGGGATGCCCAAGCCATCCCCTCTTCTTCATCGACAACCATCAGGTCGTCTCTGTTGGAACTAAGTTTTTATCACTTTGCATATTATGTGCTGTTCTTGGAGCGTCAGTTTGTTTTGCTTTGTTTGCTGGTCATATGCAATGTTGGATCCTATCTATCTTGTGTGGGAGAGAGACACGCTCCGCTTTTTCATTAGAATACTCTTGTGCTTCACTTATATCTTTTTGAGTATTCTTAGCTACTGTTTGTTTGCTAGTAAACTCTCGCTTTTATCTTTTATCTTGTTTAGAGATGCTAGTATTTGTTGTTAAACTCTCTTATTCTTCACTTATATTTGTTAGAGAGTTGTTATGGTTGCTTGTTTGATATGTTGGAATGACAAAATGCCGTGCATGTGGTAGTGGTATGAAATAGAAAAAACCTGCATAGTCTTATCGATCACTATGTGGATAATTTGATACTCTTCAAATTTTTAGAGGCATTAAAATAACTAATGGTTGAAATGTGTTGGTTAACGGTGTTAGAGCTGATTAGTGGAGACGTGTTAGTAGAGTGTGGAGTCGTACCTTTTTTAACTAAAAACAACCTAAGTCAACAATTTTTTTTTTGCATCATGAATTCTGCTCAGTTGAAAATAAGTTCCTAGTGGGTAGTTACTGCAACGGCCGGGGAAGCCAATGGGGCACTTTTTCTCCGCCACGATCCCTCTCGGGGTATTTGCAATATACGAAATGCATTGTTGAGTTTTGGTTTTTGGCACTTCCACCTCCATATTTTGCTAGCCTCTTCGGTGCTGCGCAATGCCCTCTCTCACATTGAGATTGGTGCATACTTCGCCGGTACATCCAACCCCGTGGGAGAACTTCCTCTTGTTCTCCTACACATAAGCCAATTATGTTCCTCAAAACATCCACCATACCTACCTACCACGGCATTTCCATAGCCGTTCCGAGATACATTGCCATGCAACATCCATCATTACGTTACATGAATTGATGTCATTCTTTATTGTCATATAGTTTGCTTGATCATTGAGTTAGTGTGATGCGTGGCTTGCCACATGTTCTACATTGTTTCCACACTACGCTCGATCATGCATTCTTTCTTTTATACATCATATGAGTACCAAAAAGTGTGATGATCCATTTGTAATATAGAGTGTTGCTCCTACGGCGAGGTAAAAAAATAAAAAAAAGAGAAAAATATAAAAAGAAAAAAAAAGAGAAAAATAAAAGAGCCCAAAAGAGGCCAAATGAGAGAACATTTAAAAGATCCATGGAGGCCACCAAAATACAAAAAAATAGAAAAAGAGAGAGGGAGAAGCACTACTATCCTTTTTACCACACTTGTGCTATGTTAGCACCTACACTTCATTATAGATAGTTCTCATGTTGTTTTAGTAGTATAACTATGCGGGGAATTAACGTTATAGAACTTGGCTTGTATATTCCAAGGATGAGCCTCCTCAAGTGAGCTCTAGGTCTTCATGAGCAAGCAAGTTGGATGCACCCCCACTAGTTCTATTGGAGAGATTCATACACTTATAGCTCTATGTGCATCCATTGCATGGCAATCACTACTCCTCATTCAGTGTCTACTACGAGACTTCCTCTTGTCTTGTGGTTACCCTCTTCACTGTTTGAGCCTTTCTTTTTGACCTTCCAAACCTCCATCATTATTCTCTTTGCCATAACATTTTGGTGCCAAAGCCACTTCTTACTTGAACTAGTTGAGTGGACTTCGAAACCGTTGATTTGTGAAGTAGGTGAATTAGAACACCTGACTCGAGCTTGGCTATTTCATGAATGACTACTTGATGCTTTGTAGTATGATTGATGCTCTACATTGGAGACATAATTTGAAATTCTTCTTTCTAAACCTCATGTACGGTTCCACGTCTCCAACACACTTATTCATGAAAAGTTTCTAGCATTTATTAACTAGCTTATGTTAATCATTGTTTGCTTAATGTCAACTATAGACAATTGTTTTGGATCACTTTATTCACATCATGTGCTGTACATTACTATCTTGATCAAGATTATGTTGGTGGAATGTCTCATAAAAAAATATCTTTTTATCACTTACCTACTCGAGGACGAGTAGGAGTTAAGCTTGGGGATGCTGATACGTGTCAAACATATCTATAATTTTTGCTTCATCCATGCTTGTTTTGTGCCATTGTCACATGTTTCTACTATCATGTTATATCATTTTGAGTCATTTTATCGGACTAACCTATTGACAAAATGCCCTGTGCCAGTTCCCTGTTTTTGTCATATTTTTGTTGCAGAAAGTTACTTCTGGAAATATTCTCGGAATTGGACGAAAATTTACGGGGATTTTTATTGAACAATTGAAGACCGGAGCCCGAAGGACAGCCTCGGGACACCCACACAGGCCAGGGGCGACCCCTGGCCGCGGCCCCCCTTGGACCCACGGGTGGGACCCTCCCCTGGGCTGTGGGGCACCCCTCGGCCACCTCCAACGCCTATAAAATCATCCTCGATGAAAAAACCCTAAGCCCCAAAGGATTTTCCCAAAAACAATACAGAGCTCCGCCGCCATCGCCGACAAGTTTCGGGGGCCAGATTGATCCTGTTCCAGCACCCTGTCGGGACGGGGATTGGCCCCCGGAGCCATCTTCACCGCCATCGTTGCCTCCGGGATGAGTTGTGAGTAGTTCCCCTGTGGACTACAGGTTTGTAGCAGTAGCTAGTTGGTACTCTCTCCCCCTTGTGCTACCATGTTTAGATCTTGTGAGCTGCCCTACATGATCGAGATCAATCCGATGTAATATGTGTTGTGTTTGTTGGGATTCGATGGATTATCACGTTATGATCAGATTATTTATGTTTATAAATTTTTGTTGCTTCAGTGTTGTTATGATTAATGCTTGTCACTAGTGCATGAGTGGCATGATCTTAGATTTGGGCTCGTTATGTTTGCATGAATATAATTGTTGCTTAGATCGTATCTACAAGTTGTATGCACTTGTTACTAGTCCGGAACCGGCGACCGCGAGTGACAGAAACGTGGACATCAATGGGGATGGTAAGTAAGTTGAGGATTACATATGTTCACTGAATGTTAATGCTTTGCTCCGGTGCTCTATTAAAAGGAGCACCTTAGTTGCCATACGTTCCTTTATTGGCCCGGCAGAAACCGGATGGCAGGACAAAAGATGTTGTGCGAATTCTCATTGCGAGTAGATACAACTATAGATGGAACACATGCCTACGTATGATTCATTAACTAGGTTTCTTTGTCATAATTAATTAGTGCAATCCTGTCAATTGCCCAACTGTAATTTGTTCACCCAATGCATGATTATTTGCTTAGGAGAGTTACCTCTAGTGAAACTACGAACCCCAGTCCATTTTCCACCATCATTGCTTTCGTGTTACTGTTACTATTATTCTCAAATCACTATTACTTCCAGTTCTCTTGTGTTACTTGTAATTCTCCAGGTGTGGATGAATTGACAACTCAGCTGCAAAGACCTCTAAGAATTCTTTGGCTCCCCTTGAGTCGAATCAATAAATTGGTTTACACTACCCGCGAAGACTACTGCGATCCCTATACTTGTGGGATATCATGGGCGCGCGAGTTCTCGCACGGAGCAGCAGCAAGCATGCCATGGTGACGCCCGCGGATGGAAGACCTGATTGCAAGGAGCATCCCAGCATGTCGATTGACGTCCTGGAGCATAGCGGCGCCAAGGCCCTGGCAATGGTCGAGGCGCTGATCGATTTCCTGTCGGAAGCGGGCACCCTGGCGTCAGCGGCATGGAAGGAGCGCATCGCGACTCTGCTACGAACGAGTAGGCAAGAGGGACGTGCGCACCCCCAGGCGCGGAGAGGAGGGGCGCCCCCCCAGCCCTAATGTCGCAGTGACGGCACCAGCCCCCGAGATCGCGACGGCCGCAACGGGGCTCCTACGCGATCCGCCCAACGATCCGGCCGACGAGGCTCACGAGCAAGTCTGGAAATGGAAGCGCTCGCGGGACGCAACAGCCGAGCGTGAGGGCGGGTCTCCAGCGGTCGAACATGTTCGCGGGCCGGAGAGCTCGATCCTGCGACCTCAGGAGGGCGTCAGTTCTCGATCAGCACCCAGGAAGCGCCGGTTCCAGGAGGAGCCGCGGCTCACCAAGCTAGTCCCTCTGGGGACTAACGCGGCTCGCTGCGTCCTCATCGGCGCCCGGCTGACCGCCGGACAGGAGGCGGAACTCGTTGGATTCTTGCGGGAGAATGCGAATGTGTTCGCTTGGGAGCCTTCCGATCTTCCAGGAGTTCCTCAAGAGATCATTGAGCATCATTTGGCGGCTTGTCCTGACGCGTGGCCAGTCAAGTAAAAGGTGTGTAACAGTCCCAGTTTGGTACCCTAAAATATGGGCCAAATTTTCACTTTTTGCTTTGCAAACATTGCATCATGGCATCCATTTAAATTGCTAATTTAAAATAAAGCAAGTTTGGAAAGCAATTAAAAGGAAACAAATCTAAATCCCAAAAATCTCCAACCTCAATGCAAGTGCTCAACTTGGTGAAACCAAATTAATTTGAACTTCCAAATTGTTCAGGAAGTTCCAAGTTTAATTGTTATAACAATTTGTCAAAATCCAATTATTGACAAGCAAAGATATAAATTTGAGAATCCAAAATTGGTTCAAATCAAATCCTATTTTAGAACCCAAGTTACACTTTCCAAAAATTCAAAATAAAATTATGGGAAGCTTCCTTAATATATTGGGAGCCTCCATAAATAATTTCATTATTTTTGGAAATGCTTAAGTGCTCCAAATAAATACATTTTGGAAATTATTAAAAATTGCTATAATTAAACCCTGTGAACAAATGTTGTGCAAAACAATTTAAATTGCAACACCAATTTTTGTGGAGGTGCTAAATGTCATGGGGAGCCTCTGTAAATTTTTTCCAGAATTTTTGAAAATGATTAAGGGCCTTAACTAAATTCCTAAAACCCTAATGGTTTTAAACTAAAAGGAAAATAAAGGGGAAAAGTTCAAAAGTCTGACAGGGGGTCCCCCCTGTCATCCTCCCCTTCCCTCCTATCCTCACTGTGGCGCCAGTTCGCCCTGGCGCCATGCCGCCATGTCGCGCCGCGGCCACGCTCCACCAACTCCCCCATGGTGGTCAAGGAGGACACGACGCCCACGACCCTTACTTGCCCCCTGCTCTCTCTCTGCTCTCCTGCTCCTCTCTCCTCCCTAGCTCCCCCGTTCCTTTTGTCTTCTCCCGAGCTCCACTAATGCCGTCCGCGCGCGCCGCTGCTGCCCCCTCGAATCGCCGCCGTTCTGTGCCGCTTTGAGCTCGCCTGAGGTGTCCCTCTGGTCCGCCTCGTCTCCCTCTTCCTCCCGGTGCAAGCAGCCATGCTGGGGAGCCCTGATGTCGGAGAACAGCGAGGACGCCCCGAACGCCGCACGCCATCGTCGCGGAAGCTCCCGTCGCCGTTGCGCCTCCTCCAGCTCCGCCACCATGTCCATCAGCTCCGCCTCGCCGTCCTCTTCGTCCTCGACCATGGAATCGAGCCGGGATGGCGCCATTTGGGCGAATCGCCGTCGCCCTCCCCACCTCAGGCCGCCGCTCGCCGCTCTCTTCCTCGTCGGAATTCGGCCGCTGTGGTCGTCCCCGACCGCTCCGAGCCACCGCGCGCGTCCCGGGTGAGCTCCGCTCTCCCCTGTACCTTCACGCGCTCCCCCTCTCCCTCCTCTCGCGCCTGCACCGTCGCCGTCGGCCGCCACCGCGCCGCCCCGGTCGTGCCGACCTGGAGACCGGCCTGGGCCCGCTGGGAGGCCGGCACCTTCGGGCGCAGGCCCGGCCTAGGCCCCGGTCTGGGCCGGCCAGGAGGCCGGCCGCCTCAGCCACAGGCCCGGTCTGGAAACCGGCCTGGGCCGGTTTGGAGGCCGGCCTGTCTGGCTTTTAATTTTTTTCCCTTTTTGGAATTTAAAGTTAAGTTTAAATAATTAATAACTATTTAAATAATGATCCAAATTTGGCAAATCAAATATCAAAATGCTCAGAAAAACAAACTCTACCTGTTAGAACAATTGAAATGATCCTTTGAGTTTATATTTTTGCTGTTTGTTAAGAAATCCTAAAATGGTCTAAATAATACCAAATTTGGGAAAAATCATAAATTGACAAATAATTAACCAAAATTTGTGAATAAAATATCAATGTGATCAGCACTTCAAATGCTATCAAACCATGCTAATATTACATCATGATCACAAATATTTATTTGATGTTATTCTTTAAATGATTAAAAGAATTAAATTCAAATAATTATTTAATTCACTATTTAATCTTCGATAATTGAAAATTTACAAATAAGGTATCAAAATGATCGGAAGAACAAACCCTATCCATTCATGTCATGTTCATGCATATTTAAGCCACTTCTTTAATAATGTGATAATTTATAAATAATGTGGTCACTAAGATAAATATGGGGTTGTTACCAAATAATTGCATTAATTATTTGGAACTCCATTTAATTTGTTAGTTAAATTTAAATGATGATATCTTGCATAAACTTGTCATGACATCATGTGTTTGAGCATTGCACCTTGTCTTCGTGTGATTTATGTGTTCTTCTGTATTTTGCTTGGGTATCGATAGATTCCGGAGTGGAGGTTAACCCTACCTACCCCGACGAGCCGTACTACACGCCCCGGCAGCAAGGCAAGAGATAACCTAACCTTCTTGGCATCTAGCATCCTATTGCTTTATAAACTTATTTTATCCACCATAATATTTCATGCGGTTCCAATGACAATTTTGGGTCAATGCTAGAGTCTCCTATGTATGCATGTTTTTCCCCCTGAACCATCACATGTTTTCCCTTCCTATGAAACCTAGGTTTGAAGTGTTGGCCGGAGACAAATATATAATTGTTGTATTATATGCTTAGCTATGCTTAGCCATGCTTAGTCAAATGCTTTATGTCCGTTGATTAAATTCCATAATTGTTGATGTTGATGGAATGTTTCGGACATGGTTGTGAGGTGTGGTACTTAATAAATTTGCTTAAAAGGCTTGGGTGAGTTGCCATCGGGGATGGTGTCTTGCCTCATCCTTGCCCCTAGGTGCAAGTTCTTGTCTCTAGAACCAAGACTGAGCGTGCTTCCAACGGTGGGGACATATGGAATCCTCTGTAACTAAATAACTTGTGCGGGCGTATCCAAGGCTCCTCTAGATTTGCGCTTTCCATTTGCGTGTGCGTTGCAGGTGGATGATGGCACGAAGAAGGAGTGTGTGTGTGGTGGTGTGTAGGATGTGGCGATGGGGGCAGGGGCTGAAATAGGCTGGGAAAACTTGCCCTGTCGCCACTGATGACCCTTGGATAGTCTCATGCGGGGCAAAGGTTTAACCGCGCCCACTTGCCAGCTGTCCCCGGAAGAGAGCTAATCAGGCGATCCGGACGGTACCAGTGGGTAAAATAGTACACCCCTGCAGGGTAAATCTTTTCGAAAAGCCGTGTCCGCGGTTATGGACGACTTGGGGACGGATATACGAGACCATAGAGAACCTTAACCTAATTAATTAATTTGGCAGCTAGAGGTTGCATTTCAACGTGTGATAAAAGGTTCATTTCCTCGAGGGAAATTCGAGGGAGTGCCTTTGGTGGAGATGAGTGGTTCTGGCTACAAGTTGGTTCGATGAGAACCGAATGAAAGTTTACTCTCTTATCCCCTTTATGAAAAATACTCTGAGTAGTCGATGCCATGGGTCATTCATATCTCGGTTTATGAAAACTAGCTTTATGCAAAAATAACTACTATACAGCTTTAGAGCCTCCGTCAATCATTGGGCCTATATCGCCCTACTAAACTTGCGAGTACGTCGTACTCAGTCTCTCTTTGCTGCCTTTATAACTTGTTTCAGAGGAGGACGACACCGAGCACACAGGTGGGTTCTTCGTGGACGTCGACGAGTAGTTCTGGGTTCCCAGGTGGCAGCTTGGGACGTTGGAACAAGCTGGCTTGTGGATATGTTTATGTGTAGGCCTCTTAGGCCCTATATTTGGATCTTGTTGTATTAGACAACACTACTTCGCTTCCGCATGATGTACTGATGGGTCGGTGACCCCTTTT
This sequence comes from Puccinellia tenuiflora, assembly GCA_012064385.1. Classification (NCBI taxonomy): domain Eukaryota; kingdom Viridiplantae; phylum Streptophyta; class Magnoliopsida; order Poales; family Poaceae; genus Puccinellia; species Puccinellia tenuiflora. The sequence continues at coordinate 445,280 of QRDG01002387.1, read as the reverse complement.
GTGTGTAATGTTTGTATCTTTCTCATATATGAGTTGCTATATGAATCTTTGTGTCGTAGAGTCTGTGATGTGCCAGTTGTTCCACAAGTCTTGATCTCTCTACTATACATGATAGCTATGTCTGAGCTTATGGCATGATCGAAGTGTTGCGTGCCGATGATCCATTCCGAGCACGCCTGCCAAAGGTTTTGGCCTGGGATTGGTAAACCCAGTAACCTTCGATTGTGTAGCATGACCGGTTGCACAAAGCTTCATTGTATAGTTCTGGGGTCGGGGCGCTACAAGGTGCGCCGTCAGGCCCAAGATCGGCAGGACTTCATCATCGAGCAAGTACACAAGTTGAAGAATGCCTGCGCCATCAGGGAAGTGTTGCATCCTACCTGGACCACGAATCCAGTCATCGTTCCGAAGCAAAATGGGACCAAGCGGCTGTGCGTGGATTTCACTGATTTGAACCGCGCATGTCCAAAGTATCCCTTCCTGCTTCCTCGGATCGACCAGATTGTAGATTCCATAGCGGGGTCTGACCTCCTCTGCTTTCTGGACGCCTTCTCAGGGTATCACCAGATCAAGATGGTTAAGGAAGACGAAGAGAAGACAACATTCATCACTCCGAAGGGATGTTTCTGTTTTACCAGCATGCCTTTCGGCTTGAAGAACGCCGGAGCTACCTTGCAGCGAGCTATGAGGGCCTGCTTGGGGTCACAGATGGGCCACAATGTTGAGGCCTACATCGACGACATTGTGGTGAAGACCAAGAATGGAACAGATCTGGTCCATGACCTTCAAGAAACCTTCAGCAATCTTCGGAAGATCCAGCTTAAGCTCAATCCAAAGTGCTCGGAAAATTCCCAAAAAATTACAGAAATTATATTTTTCCAGAAAACCCCGGGAGCCAGAAGGACAAGTCCGGGGGGCCCAGAACTTCGAGGAGGCACCCAGGCGTGGCCCAGGCTTGGCCGCACGTGGGTCCCACCTCGCCACATCGTCCACCACCTCACGTCGCCTCTTCACCTATATATTCTGTCCTGACCTAAAAACGTCAGAACATCGAAGGTTTTCTCTAGAAACGCATCCGAGCTCCGCCGCCACCAAAAACCCTAATTTGGGAGACAGAAGTCTCTGTTCTGGCACCCTGCCGGGATTGGGAATTGCCCCCGGAGCCATCTTCATCGACGTTGCTGCCTCCCACGATGCGCGAGGAGTAGTCCTTCATCGGGGCTGAGGGTTGTACTATAGCAATGTGGTTATCACTCTCTCCCATGGTGTGATCTTTACGTGATCGTGAGCGTTGTTAGTACCGCTGAATTCTTATGTAATCTTATGCTACTCAATTGGTTTATCTAGTATAATTTCTGGAGTTACTGTTTACAACACAAAGCCTTGGTGACAGTGTGGGTGGCGTGTATGACTCTTTGGATGATAGATTATCTAGAGTGATATTTACCATGGATTATTCTTTGTGGAATTGTGGTGTTTGTTTAGTCAGACTTTGAGGTGTGCTTTTGTAGCCCTACGCATAGTACTCTTGTTTTATCAAGAAGAAGAATAATTCCGAGTAGCACTTGCTTGCTTTCAGTTGTGCTAAAGTGTTGAGAGAGATCCCTAGCGAAAGTATGATCCCTAGGCCTTGTTTCCAATCATCGGAACACCATTTCTAGTTATTTTTGTTACATGTTTGCTTGCTGCCATTTTTATTACAGATTACAAATACCACTTGTTGCCATCCATATCACTTCCATTTTACTATCTCTTCGCCGAACTGGTGCACCTATACAACTGACAATTGTATTAGGTGTGTTGGGGACACAAGAGACTTCTTGTATCTTAATTGCAGGGTTGTTTGAGAGGGATACTTTTGACCTCTACCTCCCTGAGTTCGATAAACCTTAGGTTACTCACTTAAGGGAAAATTGCTGCTGTCCTACAAGCCTCTGCACTTGGAGGCCCAACACCGTCTACAAGAATAGAAGCGCGTAGTAGACATCAACATCCACAAGGGGATGTGTTCTCAGCACGTTGCCTCACGAGCGATGGCTGGAAAAGCAATGCGACAAGGATTTTATTGGCCTACGGCCGTGACAGATGCAGAGTATATCGTGAAGACCTGTGAGGCTTTCCAATATCATGCCAAGAGCATTCATCAGCCTACCCAAGACTTGCAGACTATTCCATTATCCTGGCCTTTTGCGGTCTGGGGGCTTGATGTTGTAGGCAACTTTCCCCGAGTGGTGGGGGGATATCAGTACCTTATCGTCGCCATCGACAAGTTCACAAAATGGATAGAAGTGCAGCCCATCAGGGCACAGAGTGCACAAGCCGCAATCAGATTTATTCGAGGGATCATGTGTTGTTTTGGAGTTCCCAACCGCATCATCACGGATCACGGCTCGTTGTTCACCAACATGCCATTTAGAGCTTATTACGAGCAGTTGGGAATAAGGATATGTTATTCATATGTCACTCACCCCCGCAGCAATGGCCAGGCAGAGCGGGATAATGGAGAGATCGTAAGGGGACTCAAGACAAGGACTTTTGACAGGTTGAAGCAAGCCGAGGTCGGTTGGATTGATCTTGTACTCCCTGTGCTATGGTCGTTGCGCACTAGCTACTCCAAGCCGGGCAATAGGGGAAAGACCAGTTAACCTGGAGTACGGACCAGAGGCAGTGCTGCTGACCGAGCTCAAGTACGGATCTCCACGAACCGGCATCAACGATGAAGGAGATCAGTACGAATCAAGGATTGATGACGTTAGCTTCCTGGAAGAAGCTTGTTGCCGGCAGCCATGAAATATGCATAGTATTAGCAAGATCTTCGGCGCTACCATAATCAGCGGGTTCGACCCCGGGAATTGAAGGAAGGAGATTGGGTCCTCCGGCGCAAACAGAAGACCAAAGGAATGAATAAGTTCTCATCACCATGGGAAGGCCCTTACCGGGTGTTACGCGTCCTTAGGCCGGGCGTAGCTCGCCTGGAGACAGAGGAGGGGGTGCCAGTGAAGAACTCATAGAACATTGAGCATCTTCACCGGTACCACCTCCAGAAGTACTATCTATAAGGCACATGCAGGACGGGACAGCCCCGTGATGTAGGGTGCTGAAATTGCACCAATCAGGCCGCAAGCATGTCCGAGATGGCTCCGTGTGTAAACCGCTGGAGTGCCTAACTCCATCGCAAGATGGAAAAACAGCGCTGGTGCCGTATTCGCATAGGCAAATGAGCAAGCGTGTCCGGGATGGCCCCGTGTGTAAACTGCTGGACCCCGGGGGTTTCCCCCAAAATATTTTGTGAACAAAGGAAATCCGTTTTTCTTTGTTCACCATCTGGATTTTGCAATCGTCCCTTTGCCTTTTTCGATTGGTCTTCTGGTCTTGTTTCTGAATGGACTCGGGGGCTAGGGATGGTTCGGGCAGCGCCCAAGGAACCGGAAGGCGCGATCGCGATGGACTTTAAGCTCAAGTCTTTTGTTCCGATGCATGTTTCAAAGAAAATCATGGGGGGATGCATGCCGCTATGTTTTCGGAGAACCTTCGATGAGTTGAAATCTTTTTGGTCTTTCAAGATGCGAATGGAAAAGGGGAGCATCGACAAACATCGATGTCAACGCCAGATAAGTTAACCCAAACGATAACTCGGTTGGACATATAGCTAACAAAAGGGGGATGACACAACCTGGCAGGATCATAAAGGAAGGCTATCAAGAGGGAGGATCCGCTAGTTGGATTCCTCGCCGCTGCTCAAGCCGGAAAGGAAGGAATCGTCAGAGCCATCAGAGCTGACGTCCACCTTCTTCCGGTAGATGTTGGCATCGAACATCTTCCCCACCAACACGCCGTCGCCCAGGAACTCGAAGACCAGGAGATATCCCAGCCGCACTCCACGGGCCTCGGCGAAATCACGCCAGGCCTCCCCGAGGGTCATGTGGCTGGCTCCGTCGAAGATGTCCGGAATCATCTAGGCAGCATTGCTGCCCTCCATGTGCATCTCCAAGAAATGGGGCCTACGCCCCTGGAGCGTGCGGGAGAGCTTCTCCAGCATATGAAGGCGGGGACCAAGGGGTTGATCTGGAAGCTAAACCGCGACCTCGAAGCCTCGAAGGTCGGCGCAGGGGCCCTGATGGACCGACGTCGGTGGCGGAGGAGGAGGCAGCGGCTGGGCATCCGCTCGAGGAGCATTGTTCCGGCCACTGCGCCCACGGCCACGACCTCGACCACAGCCGTGGGGATGCCCTCTACCGCGTCGCACCGAGGGAGGGGACCATTCGCTTGACAAAGACACCGCAACTCACGGGCTCCGACAGCCACGGACCATGCCCCAGTCCAACAGTGCCCTCCTCACAACTGCACCTTGCAACTCAGCTAGAGGAGAGGAACTGCGAGTGGCTCGCAATGGGGAACGGGCCATGGAAGCAGATCGAGCCCGACAACGGAGGGGAGAAGACGAAGGAAAGCAATGTAGGATTCGCCCAGCGGGGTCCTCATTTATACCAGGACCGAGGCAAACCGCCAGGAGTGCCACTTAGTCGCGTACACATGTGGCGGGGGAACGCTGTGTGGAATCAGAAGTTAAGACGAGAAGGAGCCAAAGCAGCGCAAGAAGAAGATTCGTCACCCAAGGAAAATCTACTCAAGTGCCCGAGCTTCGACTGGTCACGTCCATGCACGGAAATGCGAATATTGAGGGCGGTCCCAAACTTTGGCAGGGCGTAGCTCGGTAGCCAAAGAGCCATTGCTCCGGGCCACGCCCGGGGGCTACTATCGACACCCCACCTATCGGGGGTGTCACGATCGATGAAAGAACAGGACGCCCCCAAAGGCATCAAGACTTCCGTGGGCTACGTGATGGGGAAACGAGAAGACGGCCTGCCCGGGGGCTCTGCCCAGGAAGGAAAGACAGACCTGAAGTGACACTTGGCGCAAGCTCCCTACAGCCTGTCGGCCGGCCGGCGGGTCGGTCGGCTGGGCAGGGTTGGACAAGACGTCCAGTCTGCTGAGTTCGGAAGGAAGCTGGGACGCGTGGAAAGTACAAAGATGAGTTGGCATCCGGCCGCATCCTAACGGTGACACCCGTCCCTCGAGGTGGCAACGCCTCCATGAGGTGTCACCCATGCAGGGGCCGGAGCTGGAGAAGACTTCGCCGGTATAAAGAGAAAAGATAACCAAAGAGAAGGGACGACGGCCACACCACCATCTGAGAGAGGTAGTCCCCGGGAAGGAGAGCCAACTGAGGGAAACAAAGGAATCCAATTACTTGTACTCTGTCACCTCCACAACATCAATACTAGATCAGACATGCAGGACGTAGGGCTTCATCTTCGGATGGCCTGAACCTGGGTAAAATCCTTGTATGTTCGTAATCATGCGTATTCGATCCATCACATCCGTGAGCGAACTCCCTGCACCCACCTTCGAACAAAGACAGGAGAGCACACCGAACTCTTTGGTGTCCGCATTTCGACACGCGACACCAGTTCCCTGTTTTTGCTGTTTTCTATTTCAGAAAATCCACTTCTGGAAATATTCTCGGATTTGGACGAAACATTACGGGGATTTTTCTATTCAAGAAGAAATCGTCGGAGACCAAAGAGCAACCTGGGGGGCCACCCAGGATCCAGGGGCGGACAATGGTCGCGACCCCACCTGGACCCATGGGTGGGGCCTGCCCCTACCCTCTGGGCGCCGCCTCGGCCCCTCTCGACGTCTATAAAATCAGAAAAACCCTAAAACACCTGGGGCGACGATTATTTTCTAGAAACACGACCCGAAGACGCCGCCACCTCGAAACCTAATTCGGGGAGATTCTGAAGCTGCTCCCGACACGCTGCTTGAGGGGAGATCGATCCCGAAGGGCTCTACATCGCCATGCCTTCCGCCGGGATGATGCGTAAGTAGTTCCACCTTGGACTACGGGTCCATGGCAGAAGCTAGATGGTTGTCTCTCTCCCTTGAGCTTCATGTTTATGATCTTGTGAGCTGCCCTACATGATCAAGATTGACTATTTGTAATGCTATATGATGTGTTTGCTGGGATCCGATGGATTATGAAGTTATGATCAGATTGTGCATGGTTCTTATATGTTAATTTATATTCTTGCATGCTCTCCGATGTGTGTAGTTGCTTTGGCCAAGTGATTTCTTATGTCTCCAAGAGAGAGCATTTATGCTAGATAGTTGGTTCATGCCCCCTCTTGTGCCTGGGCACGAGTGACAGAAACGTCTAAGGACGAGCGTGTGCTATTGCAAATAAGGTTAACACAGCGGTGTTTATGTCTACGTGATTATATATATTGCTTACTTCATACGCTTTACTTAATGCAAATGTCTGTTTCTTGCAACTTAATACCGATGGGTGACAGGCTGGATAGCGATCCCCAGGTGGACTTATTAGACAAAGATGCAGTTGGATGGCGGTCTTTGTTCCTTTTTGTGATGCCTACATGAATATTATACCATGAACACTTTGATACAGGTAGATTAAGTTTATGTCATAATCTTGTCAATTGCCTAACTGTAATTCGTTCACCCTTCATATGAGTATTTTATTTATTGGATAGACACCATTAGTGAACCCATGGCCCCCGGTCCATTTTTTTTACATTGTTTACAACCTCATTTACTTTATTTTCATATTCACTTGCTCACTGGTCCGTTTCCATAAATCATTTCACTACACTATACGTTTAACCGCTTTGTTTTCAGCAGACCGAGAAGATTGAGAACCTTCCTGCCGTTGGGGGCAAAGTAATTGGTTGAGTGTGTGCAGGTCCATGTTCATCGATGGTTAAGCGCCATAGATCGTTGACGGGCACCTCGTTGTTGATTTCAAAGTCCTACTGGTTCGATTAAACCTTGGTTCTTCACTGAGGGAAAACTGCTACTTGCTATATCCACGCCTTCACTTGGGGCACCACACAACTCTTCATCACCGCAATTAGGCAGTACATATCCATCATCAAACCCCAAGTTAGTTCTTTAGATGTATGGTATGAAGAAGGACCTTTTATGTTTGTTAATGCTATGGTTGGGTTTTGCCTTAATGAATGTTTAGTATTTGCGGATGCTTGCTGACGTTCCAATCATATAGACGTGTAATCACTAGTATGTGAGAGCACGTGTGATGTGGGCTCTTCCACTTATTTAAGTTTAAAAATCCTATTATGCCATTAATTATTGATATCTTCAAGAGAGAGTGTTGTGTTCGATAGTGGGTTCACGACTCCTCCATGCCTAGGCACGAGTGATAGAAACGTCTAAGCACGAGGATGTGATGTTGCCACTAAGGGTAAAACAACGGTGTTTATGTCTTCTTTGATCATACATATTTCTTATATTATGCACTATGATTAATGCAATTTTTAGTTGCTTGGCAACTTAATACCAGTGAGAGGCAAGCATAGAAGCACTCTCATAGTGGATTATTAGTTATAGATGCAGTTGGATTACGGTCTATATATTTTGTCATAATGCCTATACGAATCATGCCATGAATATTTTTGCTCATGAACTAGTTCAATTCTATCAATTGCCCAGATGTAATTTGTTCACCCAACATTTGTTCTTTTGTTTGGAGAGTTACCTCTAGTGAAACTATGAACCCAGGTCCATCTTTAATCATCACTGCTTTTGTTGTTACTGTTACTACTGCTCTCAAATCACTGCCGCTTTCACCTCTCTTATGTTTCTACTGCTTCTCTAGGTGTGGCTGAATTGACAACTCAGCTGCGAAGGCTTACAAGTATTCTTTGCCTCCCCTTATCTTGAATCAATAAATTGGGTTACACTTCTCTCTCGAAGACTGTTGCGATCCTCTACAGTTGTCGGTTATCAATGAGCATGGCTTATGACATTCTAAATGTGAGGGAGTTCGATCCTTCTCCCAGAGGAGAGGCGCATTCCTTATATATGAGTGTGCCACACCTTATAGACATGGCATTGTGACACTATAGAGGCCTAGTTATTGTCTATGATGACGCGAAGTCTACCTAGGCCGTCGTATCCTATGTATGGCGTGCATCCGTACGCGGTATGGCGCTGAGACATTGTGCGGTACTGCAGTAGGGATCATCACTAATTATTCGGGACAAGACCCGACCCTGTAGTTGGTGCAATCAACATGCTCTGTCAAGATATAGCCCTGGCAGATGGCCATGCCGTCATGTCTTGTCCACCAACTATGGTCGACATAAGCCACGTATGGAGCATTGACTTTGGACAGAGGGTTTGTCTTTTGGTGGCCGGCCACTACACAACTGATGTGGCGAGGTCAAGCCAGCTGACGGTCAGAGTCGATTTACGATTCGACCGGCAAGGTCATAGTTTTCTATTTGTTTGTACATAAACCCATCACTTGGTGAGTAGTAGATGTGAGCTCCCAGCGAACAAGACACCGAGAGGATTCTAACAATTAAAAAGCTAGGTTTTTTTGGGATGCTGGGATCCATATATTGTATGTATTGGAGGTCGAAGTACTTTCATGTGACATGGCATGGGCAGTTCACTGGGCATGTCCTTCATCCTACCCTCATTATTGAAGCATTTGCATATCAGGAACTATGAATTTAGCATGGTTATTATGTCTAGTTATTTCAATGATATCAACGTGTTGCACCGCTCTTCACTCTTTTCCATGTTAGCCCATGAAGAGGCATATCATGTGGAGTTTGCAGTTAATGATCGCAAATACGGAATGTGATATAGTATCTTGGAAATGAGATCTATCCTTAGTGTCCAACATTTTTAAGCCAATATCAAACCTCCAAAGTAATAAAACATTTACTATATAACTACACAATTAACAGCTAGGAAAGATGTGGAGCATATATTTGGGGTGTTGCAATTAATAAACACTTGCAATTCTTGTGTGGACCGGCTAAATTATGCGATCAAAAGACTAGACAATCATGGAAAATTATACAATTATGCATAACATGAACATAGATGACGAACATGGTCAAGATGTATCCTATGCTTATAAGGGTATGAGAAGTAGAGTTAGACCTTGAATGGTTGATAACGACCAGAAGTGAAGATTTCTGATGGTTGAGGAATTGCAAAAGTTTCATGGACAACATGGTCGATAGTTTGTTTATTGGTTGAACTTTGTGTTGTGTGATGCACTATGCTATGTATTTTGATTTGATTTGAACTTTAAATTATGCACTTCAAATGATGTGAAATTATTTATGATATAACCATGAATGTTCAAATTATCATATATGTATATATTATCACGGAGTGCATAGAACAATAGACATATGGAGGTTCGAGCACAAAAGGTTTCTAGGGAAGCTGTTGTAGAAGAGCAACTTCTATCCCTGAACTTATTTTCCCTCCTATCTTTAAAACTGGTTTTTTGTGAAGCAAATTGTGGAAGCTGCTATAGAGGCTGATGATGTAGCTGATTTTTGGCTTCCAACCCTAAAAAAGTTTGGAGCCTATTCAGGGGTTGTGCTTGAGTTGCTCTAACGGGCTAGTTTATGCTTATAAATCGTTCTTTTCTATCAGTTCAATGAGACGCAAAGGTTTTATGTAGGCATATATAGTGTTGTCCGACCCTCAGGCTCCCAAAGCCTACAGCTGTTACTGCAGGGTTTGGTACTGATGAGACAATGTTTTTCTGCAGCTCCCAGATAGTGTGTTTAAGGAACATCTCATGCCGACGAGTTTGCCCACAGCTCTGGTTACCGTTGTTGGAGAGACTGTACCGACAGCGGCTATCAAGAGCCTCATGTCTAGGATGTGCCCGTCGAGCTCACCGTGGACGTGGGAGGCTATCCCTCATGGAGCTGATGCTTTCTTTATTGGTTTTCCTTCTCTCTAGGATCTCCAGAGGGTGGGTGGTGTTCAGATGAGTGTCCCTTCCTTTAAAGCCCAGACTACTGTTTCTGTGTGGACGACTGATGATATCCCTCCCAAGAGGGTGCTAGAGCAGGTTTGGTTTCATGTGCAAGGGGTCTCGTATGCTTTGAGGCACTTTCTGGGTCTGTGGTCAGTTGGATCTCTTATTGGGACTACTCTGTATGTTGACCTTTTCACGCTTAGGAGACATGGGATTGTTGCGATTCTGGTTGGTATGTTGGATCCGCAGGTTCTTGAGAGGCGGGTGGACTCATCTGGTTCTTTACTCGGTGCGACATGTGTGGTTACACTTAGGGAGTACGAGTTCTTTTTCCGTCGTGAGCTGGTGGATTTTGTGCCGGATCCAGACTTTACCCCCTTTTTGGCGCCGCAAGGGGGACGATGCTGACGATGACGGTTCCGGAAAGGAGAAGGGAGTGGAGGGTTCTTTAGGGGCGAGTGGGATGCCTACATCACATGCCACCAACATGGAGGTAGATGCCAACCAACCTTCTCCTGCACCTCCAGCCAATGGCAAGTCAGTGGCCTCTCTAGTCCTTTCCCCGGCACGGTATGGTGTGGCGATCACTCCTTATAATCCTAATCCACAAACTCCAAAAGGTATTGAGATTGTTTCGAGGATTCACATGGTGTCTTCGGGGCTGTTGCGTCTTGTGTCTGTAACTCTGTCATCGTCCGAGGGTTTGGATCAGCAGGCTGCTTCTAGTGCGACGCCGGATGGACCAGTGTCGGAGGGAGTTGCTGGGAAGGCTGGGAAGGAGAGTGATGGTGCTACGGCGGCTGTGAGGCCCCTTACAGCCGAGCTGGCTGGGCAGGCCGAGTGCCCGGTTGGCCGCTGCTATGGAGGATGCACTCCTGCCGGTGTTGTTGCTGGACTGGGTCTTGGGGTGAGACCTTCTCTGACTTTGTCTCCCCTGGGCTTGGTGCAGCAGGACTTTGCTGGGCCGCGGGAGGGTTCAACTTCGCCTATATCCTCCCCGGCGCCAGTGCTATCACTGGCCGATGCGACGGTAGCTGGGTCGGCTGCTACTTCACCCTCGTCGACCCAGGCTACTGCCACGTGGACGGCTGCGCCAGCCGGCGTGGATCCCGTCTCTTCTCGCGCACCACCTTTCACTGCGACGGTCCTGGCCGGTGGAGCTACTCCCACTCATCGCAGTATGAGGTTTGCTGTGGCGTCAGACGGGTCTACGGCGACGGATGAGGACTCCATGATGAGAGCGATGCGCCGCAAAGCGGAGTGTAATTTGGACTCACATGGTATGGACTGTGCATCCAAGTATTTTCTTTCTTTTTCACCTTCAGCTATCTCTTCTAAGCTTAGTAGAGTTGGTATTAAACTTGGTAGTGATAGTAAGCAAATTTCTGTTTCGACTAACGTCTTGAGGCACATGGAATTTGACCGTCTAACAGTTATTCCTAAAGCTTCGACTCTGTCGAACGCCACCTATCTGGATGAGGAGGAAGCGAATGCCACAACAGATGGTCAGCTTCTTTCTCATTTAGTTGGTGAAGTGTCAGAGGTTGGTTTGGATATCGACAATCCTTTATATGAGCTAAAAGCTTCTGGTCGAAAATCTAGATCTTCCTCTAACAAGAGGTATTGGAAACGGACTAAATATCCAAATCCCCAATTGTTTCCCAATGAATGGCATGTTTGCAAATAGCAGAGGTCTTGGTGACTTGGCTAAACACTTGCATTTTGCTGATTGTGTTCAGGATCATAACTTGGATTTTTTGGCTAATTCCGAGACCGGTCGGCGAGATTTCTCACAAAGTCTATTGAACCATCTCTCTGGTGGTATGGACTTTGCTTGGTTTTCTTGCCCACCTCGTGGACGTTCTGGTGGTATTCTACTCGGAGTTCGGACAGACTCTATGGAGGTGTTAGCTGTTTCGGATGGGGACTTTCATATTAAACTCCACATCCGAAATAAAGCTGATAACTTCATATGGAGTCTTGTCGCCGTGTATGGACCTGCCCAGGAGGAACACAAGGCGGCTTTTCTTAGGGAATTGGTGAATCTGGCAAAAGATAATCCTCACCCATTAATTATTGGAGGGGACTTTAATCTGCTTCGATTCCCATCCGAGAAAAGTAAGGGCCGTTTCGACAATCATTGGCCTTTTTTGTTCAATGCTGTCATTGACAATTTGGACTTGAGGGAGGTTGCAATGATTGGGAGACAGTTTACTTGGGCAAATAGTCTGCCGGAACCTACATACGAGAAACTGGACCGTGTACTAATGGATACTGATTGGGAATCTAAATTTCCCCTCGTATCGGTACGTGCTCTCGAGCGTATTCAGGACCTGTCAGACCATGCTCCCATTTTGCTGACCACTGGCTTGCCTAGACCACCATGTACTCGTCGGTTCAAGTTTGAACTTGGTTGGCTACATCGGGAGGGCTTCCAGGATATGGTCAAAAGAATTTGGGAAAGACCTGTTGCGGGAGCTACCCCAATTCAGAGGTGGAATAACAAAATACGTGCCTTACGTAACTACCTCGTCGGTTGGGCTCGTCATACAACGGGTTTACTTAAGAAAGAAAAACAACGACTATCATCAATTATTGATGAACTCGAAGCTTTGGTAGAATGTCGGCAGCTTTCTATGCAAGAAATTGAGCTCAAAAGCCAATCAAATGCATTGATAGCAAGACTTCTGTGAGAGGAGGAGCTTAAATGGTATCAACGTTGCAAAGCCCAATTTATTCTGGAAGGGGATTCAAATACGAGGTACTTCCACAGTATTGCCAATGGCAGACATAGGAAGAATCGTATATTTTCCCTGACACAGGATGAGGGAACAATTGAAGGCCATGAGCAGCTAAAGTCGTATATTACCAATTATTACAAAGGTTTGTTTGGAGCCCCTGAGGAAGGAAACTTCACTATGGATGAGTCCCGAACAGATGATATCTCCCAGGTTTCTGTTGAAGAAAATAGCCTTCTCATTGCACCTTATTCCGAGGAAGAAGTGAGAAAGGCGGTTTTCCAAATGGAACACAACAAGGCTCCTGGTCCTGATGGCTTCCCAGCTGAGTTTTATCAAAACTTTTGGGATGTTATTAAGACAGATCTACTACAATTGTTTGCTGACCTTCATTGTGGACAACTTGAGTTGTTCCGTCTAAATTTTGGAGAAATAATTTTATTACCTAAGGTTAATGAAGCAGAAAGGATACAACAATTTAGACCCATCTGCCTTCTTAACGTTAGTTTTAAAATTTTCACCAAAGTTGCTACGATAAGGCTCAACACTGTGGCAGATCATGTGGTTCGTCCCTCTCAGACTGCCTTTATGCAAGGGAGAAACATCCTTGATGGAGTAGTCACCCTTCATGAAACAGTCCACGAACTTCATAGGAAAAAGTTGAATGGGATTATATTGAAGCTGGATTGAAAAAGCTTACGATAAGGTTAAGTGGTCCTTCCTCCAGCAGACCCTTAGGTTGAAAGGGTTTTCTGCTGAGTGGTGCACTTTAATCCATAGCTTCGTTTCGGGAGGAAGTGTTGCCATTAAGGTCAATGATGATACTGGCAAGTACTTTCAGACCAAAAAGGGGCTTAGACAAGGTGACCCTTTATCGCCAATACTATTTAATATTGTGGCTAATATGCTCGCCGTCATGATTGAACGTGCTAAGTCTGATGAGCTAATTGATGGTGTGATTCCTCATCTTTGTAACAGCCCCACTTTTGGTACCTGAAAATATGAGTAAAATTTTCACTTTTTGCATCTCATCTTGCATCATGGCATCCCTATCTTAATTTTTGCTTAACATAAAATAACGGTGAAGCAACAAATCTTAAACCAAGGATGGTGATGTGAATGGCTAAACAAAAATTCAATTTGAACTTACATATTTGTCCAGGAAGTCCCAAAGGTAATTTATAAATATTTTGCAAGGGCATTTTTAATGCAAATGGAAGTTATAAATTGGGAGCATCCAAATTGAAGCAAATCACTTTGAATTTCCAAATCAACATAAAATGTCCCAAAAATTCAAAATAAAATATGGTCAGCTTCCTTATGTTCTACTGAACCTCCCTGGATTTTCTCACAATTTTTGGGAGTGTTTTGATGCCTCAATTAAATAGAAAAAGGCTGTTGTTTTCAATTAAAAATAAAAACAGAAAAGGAAAAGGGCAGCCAGGTTTTTTTTGCAAATGTGCCATCGTCTTCCCCTGTAGGGGCGCCAGGGCTGTAGCGATCGAGCACTGCTCCGCCGTCCCCGATGCACCCTCTCGTTTCCTTGCACCCGTGGTGGATAAGAAGCACGCCGAGGCCACCCTCTCTCTCTCCCCTCCTTTTTCCCCCACTGCAGAACCCTAACCCTAACGGCGCCATGGCCGTGACCTAACCGAGAGGCCGCCGCTCGCTGCCGCCGACAGAGACCTCCCGAAGCAAATCGAGCCGGGGCAAAAGCTCCGCCTCGTCTCCCTCTTCCTCCTCCTCCAGGCAATCGTGCCGGGGCGCCTCCAATCGCGCGCTCGGCTTCGTCTTCTTCCCCTCCGTCCGTCAGCCGCCGAGCTTGATTACCATCGACTCCGACCTCCTCTACCACCGACGAGCATCCGCACGCGTCTAGGGTGAGCACGCCGTTCTCCTAGACCTCTCCGTCTTCCTCCTCCCTCCCTAGATCGCTAGATGCGCGTAGTCCGTCGTCGGCCATCCGCCGTCCGTCGTCGCCGTTGTCACTCCGGCGACCTAGGTCTAGCAGCGCCGCCCTTTTCTGGTTCGCCGTAGATAGACGCGTCGAACGCGCATGATCGTTGGTCTCCGAACGCCGTGCATCACCGTCTCCGTCCACGCCGCCGTCGTCGGTCACCGCCACCGCGCGCCGGTCGTGACGCCCTCCCTGCGGGTCAAACCTGCCAGTGGCCCTTTCGACCGACATGAACGCCCACGTGGCTCGGCCCCGCCAGTCAGCCTCCGTGGCAAACCACGGTTCGGTGCAAAACGTCCTGACAGTTTTCTGGATTTATCTAAATGGACAGAATTTGTTTAAAATTTGTAAATTCCATAACTTTTGAACCATAAGTCAGAAAATTGCAAATAATATGTCAAATTGCTCAGAAAAATAATATCTATCTGTTAGCACCATTGCCATGACCAACAAAGATTATTAATTTGCCTTTAATTAATAAATATTAAAATGGCAAATTATAATCATTAATTGGAAAATGCATAACTTGAAGAATATTCATCCAAAATTTATGAATGAGCTCTCAAAATGTTATAGATTTATAATCAGTGAACAATGAACTACAAGATTATGCATTTTAGAAGAGTTGTAGATTTAATTTTTGTGCTGTTTATTTAAATTAAGTAAAATGGCAGATTTAATTCCTATTTTGGGAAAATCATAACTTGTTAAATATTGATCTAAAATTTGCAAATGATATACCAAAATGACCAGCAACACAAACTCTATCCATCTATGTTAATATCACAGTATGAAAATAAATTTTCCTTTGATGTCATTTTCGAAATGGTTAAAATGAATTAAATTGAATAACCGTTTTATTCGCCATTTCCTCATCGTTAATCAAAAAATTGTAAATGAAGTACCAAAATGACCAGGAGAACAATACCTATCTAATAATGTCATTTTCATGCATGTAGAACTCATATTTCAGTACTGGAAATTTTGGATAATTGCTTAATTCACTAAGTTAAATATGGAGTTTTAATCCGTTAATTGCAATATTCATTTTAGGGGTTCCATTTAACTTGTGGGACATGCCCAATACTATTTCAGTGCATAATTTGACCATCTCGTCATGATTGTGCATTGCACCTTTTATTTCGTGTTATTTATTTCGTTTCCTGTTATTGTTTGTGTTTCGTTAGATTCAGGAGTCGAGGTTCCACCACAATACCTCGACGATCAACGCGACCAGTACTATCAGCAAGGCAAGAGCTAACCTAACCTTCTGTGCATATCTCATCCTATTAGTACAAGTATTTTTCTCCACCATAATATTGCATTCGATTCTAGAAACAACTTTTGGTCAGTGTATAGAGTATCCTATAACTTGCATGCACCTTGAACCATTATCTGTTTTTCCCTCCTATTAACCATAGGTTGATGTGTTGGCCTGAGATAATTCATATCTGTTGTATGTTATGCTTAGATATGCTTTGCCATGCGTAGTCGAATGCTTAAGTTGTCTGTTGATTATTTCCATACTTGTGAAGTTGATGGAATGTTCGGACAGTGGTGGAAATTTGTGTTAATAAATAATTGTTAAGGCTTGGATGAGTTGCCAACAAGGTTGCTGGTGTTTTTAATCATTCCTGCCGCCTAGGTGCGAGTTCTTTACCTCTTGAACCAAGACTAGTGTGCTACCATCGGTGGGGGTATGGGCCCCTTACTAACTAAATAACTTGTGCGGGCGTATCCAAGGGTCCTCTACTTCGCGCTTTCCATTTGCGAGTGTGTGGCCGGTGATGATGATGACGATGATGATGATGTGATGAGGATGGTGGTGATAGGAGTGGCGATGGGGCAGGGTGTTGAAATAGGCACTGAACTTGTCCTGTCGTCACGATGACCCTTGGATAGTCTCATGCGAGGTAAAGGTTTAACCGCGCCCGCCCTGCCGGCTTTCCCAGGAAGAGAGCTAAATGATCAGGCAAGGGGTCGGACGGTACCAATGGATAAAAACAGTACACCCCTGCAGGGTTTAATCTTTTCGAAAAGCCATGTCCACGGTTATGGACAACTTGGGAATGGACGATAAGATCATAGAAAACCTGAACTCAATTAAAATTTGGCAGCTAGAGGCTGCACTTTGACAACTAGTGTTTAAAAGGTTCATTTCCTCGAGGGTGATTCGAGGGAGTGCCTTGGTGGATATGAGTGGTGAATTCTGGTTACTGCTGGTTCAAGGTGAACCTAAGGAAGAAAGTTTTACTATCTTATCCCCTTTGAGAAAAACCTTCTGAGTAGTCGGTGCCATGAGTCCTAGTGTTACCCGAAAGGAAAACTAGCTTTCTGCAAAACCAACTACTATACAGCTTTGAAGCCAAACAACATCGGGCCTATATCGCCCTACTAATTCTTGCGAGTACGTCGTACTCAGCCTTGCTTTGTTGATTATTATTTGTTTCAGAGGAGGATGTCACCGAACTGGAAGGTGGGTTCTTTATTGACATCGACGAGTAGTCTGGGGTTCCCAGGTGGCAGCTTGGGACGTCTCGGAACAGGCTGGCTGGGATATGTTATTTGTAGGCCTCTTAGGCCATAATTTGGATCTTGTTGTTAGACAACTATATTTGCTTCCGCATGATGTAATGATGGGTCTGTGACCTCTGATTGTGATATTTGCTATCTTTCTCATATATGAGTTGAACTATGATATCTTGTGTCGTAGAGTCTGTGATGTGCCAGTTGTTCCGCAGTCTTGATCTCTTTATTATGCATGATAGCTATGTCTGAGCTTATGGCATGATCGAAGTGTTGCGTGCCGATGATCCATTCCGAGCACGCCTGCCAAAGGTTTTGGCCTGGGATTGGTAAACCCAGTAACCTTCGATTGTGTAGCATGACCGGTTGCACAAAGCTTCATTGCATAGTTCTGGGGTCAGGGCGCTACAAGTTGGTATCAGAGCAGGACTGCCTGTAGGAAACCCTTTCTATTGGTCGATGTCGAGTCTAGTTCGTGAAAATTATTTTTAACCTAAAAATGAGTTGTGAAAACCCTCTTAGAATTCTTTTTACTCCTCATCCAACTCGCTTTACTCTGATATCTTACCTCTATTTGATTTAACGGTTCTTCTGCTCGGTTGCAATTATAACTTAGGTTCTCGGGGTTGGCTTCTACCTTCAGTTGCTGGTGAGGTTGCTACCGTCTTCAGAATCCGAAGGAAACTTAGTGGTTTAGTCACCACCGACTTCTTCTTCTGGTTGCAAAACATCCGAAGCCTTAAAAAGTTTTTCACATCTAGTCAGGTGCTCCTTTCTTTGGGCTTTCGCTCAAGATCTTGAACCGAAGGTCCCGGATTGTGCTAGGGCTCTGGTGTAATGATTCATGAGGGTTGTCACCCTTGTGAGCATTATGCTATTGTGAGTCCCGGTGCATGAAGCTGATCTTTAACCCAAGATCTTTTCCGTTGAAACCTGTTGTTAATTCAAACCCTACATCAGGTTGGCGAAATTTGAAGCTAGTCTTCAAACTCGAGGTTGCAGCCGTAATTGATTTGCTCATCAACACTCTTCTCTGTCACTAGCTTTAGCTAGGATCTCTGTCATAGAACCATCTGAATCACGACGGGATTGCTCTTAGCGGGTTTTCCATCAATAAATGTGGTTTCCCAGTAACACCCGTTCATGAAACCCTTTTGGCACTAGTTGTCGGAAGAGTGCTAACAAGGGCTTCTGCAATATCTTGGAATTGTTGGTAGCCCGTTCTTGCCCTAAATCTGTTGTCTGCCCCCTATCTGTCGGTTGACAGTCAAGTTTTATCGTGCATTGGGGTGTTCCAATGCATGTTATTCTTGTGGTTCGCTAGGACATTCCACTTCGGAAGGTCAGGAGAAACAAACTCCGGTACCTTGTCCATGTCTCGGGCCAGGTCAAAGTATTGTAACTCGCGGAGTAAGAGCTTGTCTAGCTTTCGTTCCGTTCCACCTTGGAGTGTCACACTCTTTCATATCAAGAGGTCGTGCTTAGTTTCATGACGAACTTGATGAAGTGATGCTCTTACCCTTCCTTATCCATCTACCTCCGAGCTACTCGGGCTCGACAATGTTGAGGATGAATATCGTTGTGGTAATCGGATGTTCTTAGCAATTGTTATTGTTTTGAAATCCAAAGACTTTGGTGGCACTCTTAGCATGATTGGTAATCATATCCTCGAGTTGAGTTGTCTGTGTTGCCAAGTCCATTCGTTCAGGTGCACACCTTCGGTCAACGAGTTAGATTCATGTCGAAACTCTAAAGACCACATCTTTTTCCTTGAAAAGCAAGTTTCTCTCGCAACCAGTGACTTTTGTCGCTGTGGATCCGAGTGAAGTTCACTTGTCTCCTCGGATTAAATCACAAGTTGGTCATGCATGTGCGGATTGTTGTTGCCTCCAGTTCTCTAAATACGTCATGTATGCCACTGTCCGTTTTGTTCTTGAATAAGAAGAAGTTGCCAAATCTCAGTATCTTACCGGTGTTTCCCAATCAGGACTCATTTGTGCTTCAGTGATTGGAGTACATGCGGGTTCAATTCTCTCTTAGTAATCGTGACCCCATGGTTTTCCCAAATCTCGATCGAGTTCTGGAGCTTGACATTGTAGCTCAGAGCTTGAGAATCTAGTTACCTACCTATCGGTTAACTTTAGCAAACTCCTTACTCGGACATGTCAAGTCTGAAAAAGCTGCACCCCTAACCAAATCTGAACCTCAATCAGAAATGATGGTTGGTGTTTATCAAGGAGCATGATCTAGGCCTACTTGTATTCCCAACAAGTCCGATGTTGTGGTTCAAGCACCTCACCGGAAGATCTGCTGACAAAATCTCTTAAATCCTTAACATCAACTACTATCTATGAGGATCATGTGTAATTTACCCTAGGAGTTTTCCCTTATAGCCTTTCTCTATCATCAAGTACGACCTTCGATCGATGATCGATTGAAGGCTATTCCGAAGCCGGAGTGTGATATCTAGAACCTCAAGGAGAATCTTACAACGGAGTTACTAAATGTCCCTCGGTCAATCCTCCTACTCCATCTATCTCGTGGCAATAGCTCGTTTATGAGGTTTTACCTCTCTATCTAAATGTGGATCAATGCCATATCTATCCTTCCTAGGTGAACACCAAGTTTTTACCCAATCGCACGGACAGTGTGTGATTTCATCAGTCACGTTAGGGCCGAGCTTTTAACCTTATGGAAACATCTGGTATGTCAAAGGAGTGGAGTCTAGAAGATGTCCTTTCTCCTCGCGGTGCTTCAAGTTTCTATGATCTACACCTCATGGTGGTGTGAAGAGTTGTCTTGGTCTTGGACAAGGATCCTGAACAAGTGATCGATTGTCCTATCCTCGGCTCGACCTTTGTTTGGTCAAGCTGTTCCTAGTTTTTCCTCAATGGCTTATGGTTTGGGGCAAAGTTCATTTTCCAACTCTTGGAGAAAACTCGCCTAATACCGTGAGTTATCTTCTCTTCTTTCCGTTCCATCGGCACGTCATACTAGATCCTCGTGTGATCAAGAAGGTCGTAGGAGATACGTGTAGTCATGTTTCCCTCATCCCTCATCCCTCTTCCTACTCTAGAATCTCGGGACGAGATTCCTGTAAGGGGGGTAGAGTTGTAACAGCCCCACTTTTGGTACCTGAAAATATGAGTAAAATTTTCACTTTTTGCATCTCATCTTGCATCATGGCATCCCTATCTTAATTTTTGCTTAACATAAAATAACGGTGAAGCAACAAATCTTAAACCAAGGATGGTGATGTGAATGGCTAAACAAAAATTCAATTTGAACTTACATATTTGTTCAGGAAGTCCCAAAGGTAATTTATAAATATTTTGCAAGGGCATTTTTAATGCAAATGGAAATTATAAATTGGGAGCATCCAAATTGAAGCAAATCACATTGAATTTCCAAATCAACATAAAATGTCCCAAAAATTAAAAATAAAATATGGTCAGCTTCCTTATGTTCTGCTGAACCTCCCTGAATTTTCTCACAATTTTTGGGAGTGTTTTGATGCCTCAATTAAATAGAAAAAGGCTGCTGTTTTCAATTAAAATAAAAACAGAAAAAGGAAAAGGGCAGCCAGGGGGTTTTCTGCAAATGTGCCATCGTCTTCCCCTGTAGCGGTGCCAGGGCTGTAGCGACCGAGCACTGCTCCGTCGTCCCCGATGCACCCTCTCGATTCCTTGCACCCGTGGTGGATAAGAAGCATGCCGAGGCCACCCTCTCTCTCTCTCCCCTCCTTTTTCCCCCACAGCAGAACCCTAACCCTAATGGCACCATGGCCGTGACCTAACCGAGACGCCGCCACTCGCCGCCGCCGACAGAGACCTCCCAAAGCAAATCGAGCCGGGGCAAAAGCTCCGCCTCGTCTCCCTCTTCCTCCTCCTCCAGGCAATCATGCTGGGGCGCCTCCAATCGCGCGCTCAGCTTCGTCTTCTTCCCCTCCGTCCGTCGGCCGCCGAGCTTGATTATCGTCGACTCCGACCTCCTCTGCCGCCGACGAGCACCCGCACGTGTATAGGGTGAACACGCCGTTTTCCTAGACCTCTCCGTCTTCCTCCTCCCTCCCTAGATCGCTAGATGCGCGTAGTCCGTCGTCGGCCGTCCGCCGTCGCCGTGGTCACTCCGGTGACCTAGCTCTAGCAGCGCCGCCCTTTTCTGGTTCGCCGTAGATAGACGCATCGAACACGCATAGTCGTTGGTCTCCGAACGCCGTGCATCGCCGTCTCCGTCCACGCCGCCGCCGTCGGTCACTGCCATCGCGCGCCGGTCGTGACGCCCTCCCTACGGGTCAAACCTGCCAGTGGCCCTTTCGACCGACGTGGATGCCCATGTGGCTCGGCCCCGCCAGTCAGCCACCGTGGCTAACCACGGTTCGGTGCAAAACGTCCTGACAGTTTTTCTGGATTTATCTAAATGGACAGAATTTGTTTAAAATTTGTAAATTCCATAACTTTTGAACCATAAGTCAGAAAATTGCAAATAATATGTCAAATTGCTCAGAAAAATAATATCTATCTGTTAGCACCATTGCCATGACCAACAAAGATTATTAATTTGCCTTTAATTAATAAATACTAAAATGGCAGATTATAATCATTAATTGGAAAATGCATAACTTGAAGAATATTCATCCAAAATTTATGAATGAGCTCTCAAAATGTTCAGTGAACAATGAACTACAAGATTATGCCTTTTAGAAGAGTTGTAGATTTAATTTTTGTGCTGTTTATTTAAATTAAGTAAAATGGCAGATTTAATTCCAATTTTGGGAAAATCATAACTTGTTAAATATTGATCTAAAAATTGCAAATGATATACCAAAATGACCAGCAACACAAACTCTATCCATCTATGTTAAGATCACAGTATGAAAATAACTTTTCCTTTGATGTCATTTTCGAAATGGTTAAAATGAATTCAATTGAATAACCGTTTAATTCGCCATTTCCTCATCGTTAATCGAAAAATTGTAAACGAAGTACCAAAATGATCAGGAGAACAATACCTATCTAATAATGTCATTTTCATGCATGTAGAACTCATATTTCAGTACTGGACATTTTGGATAATTGCTTAATTCACTAAGTTAAATATGGAGTTTTAATCCGTTAATTGCAATATTCATTTTAGGGGTTCCATTTAACTTGTGGGACATGCCCAATACTATTTCAGTGCATAATTTGACCATCTCATCATGATTGTGCATTGCACCTTTTATTTCGTGTTATTTATTTCGTTTCCTGTTATTGTTTGTGTTTCGTTAGATTCAGGAGTCGAGGTTCCACCACAATACCTCGACGATCAACGCGACCAGTACTATCAGCAAGGCAAGAGCTAACCTAACCTTCTGTGCATATCTCATCCTATTAGTACAAGTATTTTTCTCCACCATAATATTGCATTCGATTCTAGAAACAACTTTTGGTCAGTGTATAGAGTATCCTATAACTTGCATGCTCCCTGAACCATTATCTGTTTTCCCTCCTATTAACCATAGGTTGATGTGTTGGCCTGAGATAATTCATATCTGTTGTATGTTATGCTTAGATATGCTTAGCCATGCGTAGTCGAATGCTTAAGTTGTCCGTTGATTATTTCCATACTTGTGAAGTTGATGGAATGTTCGGACAATGGTGGAAATTTGTGTTAATAAATAATTGTTAACGCTTGGGAGTTCCAACAAGGTTGCTGGTGTTTTGTCTCATTCCTGCCGCCTAGGTGCGAGTTCTTTACCTCTTGAACCAAGACTAGTGTGCTACCATCGGTGGGGGTATGGGCCCCTTACTAACTAAATAACTTGTGCGGGCGTATCCAAGGGTCCTCTAGTTTGCGCTTTCCATTTGCGAGTGTGTGGCCGGTGATGATGATGACGATGATGATGATGTGATGAGGATGGTGGTGATAGGAGTGGCGATGGGGCAGGGTGTTGAAATAGGCACTGAACTTGTCCTGTCGTCACGATGACCCTTGGATAGTCTCATGTGAGGTAAAGGTTTAACCGCGCCCGCCCTGCCGGCTTTCCCAGGAAGAGAGCTAAATGATCAGGCAAGGGGTCGGATGGTACCAATGGATAAAAACAGTACACCCCTGCAGGGTTTAATCTTTTCGAAAAGCCGTGTCCACGGTTATGGACAACTTGGGAATGGACGATAAGATCATAGAAAACCTGAACTCAATTAAAATTTGGCAGCTAGAGGCTGCACTTTGACAACTAGTGTTTAAAAGGTTCATTTCCTTGAGGGTGATTCGAGGGAATGCCTTGGTGGATATGAGTGGTGAATTCTGGTTACTGCTGGTTCAAGGTGAACCGAAGAAAGAAAGTTTTACTATCTTATCCCCTTTGAGAAAAACCTTCTGAGTAGTCGGTGCCATGAGTCCTAGTGTTACCCGAAAGGAAAACTAGCTTTCTGCAAAACCAACTACTATACAGCTTTGAAGCCAAACAGCATCGGGCCTATATCGCCCTACTAATTCTTGCGAGTACGTCGTACTCAGCCTTGTTTTGTTGATTATTATTTGTTTCAGAGGAGGACGTCACCGAACTAGAAGGTGGGTTCTTTATTGACATCACCGAGTAGTCTGGGGTTCCCAGGTGGCAGCTTGGGACGTCTCGGAACAGGCTGGCTGGGATATGTTATTTGTAGGCCTCTTAGGCCGTAATTTGGATCTTGTTTTTAGACAACTATATTTGCTTCCGCATGATGTAATGATGGGTCTGTGACCTCTGATTGTGATATTTGCTATCTTTCTCATATATGAGTTGAACTATGATCTCTTGTGTCATAGAGTCTGTGATGTGCCAGTTGTTCCATAGTCTTGATCTCTTTATTATGCATGATAGCTATATCTGAGCTTATGGCATGATCAAAGTGTTGCGTGCCGATGATCCATTCCGAGCACGCCTGCCAAAGGTTTTGGCCTGGGATTGGTAAACCCAGTAACCTTCGATTGTGTATGACCGGTTGCACAAAGCTTCATTTGGGGTCGGGGCGCTACAATCTTGTGGATGGAGGTTTATCCATTCTTCAATACGCGGATGATACAATTCTTTTCATGGAACATGACATCGAAAAAGCTAGGAACATGAAGTTAATTCTTTCAGCGTTCGAGCAGCTGTCGGGTCTAAAAATTAACTTCCACAAGAGTGAGTTGTTTTGTTTTGGCGAGGCTCAAGATGACGTTTCCATGTTTGCCGAGATTTTTGGTTGCGGGCAGGGCCAGTTTCCTATTAAGTATTTGGGTATTCCGATTCATTATCGGAGACTTACAATTACTGAATGCAAAATGGTGGAGGAGAGACTACAGGCTAGATTAAATAGCTGGAAGGGCAAATTATTATCTTTAGGTGGAAGATTGGTACTCATTAACTCAGTACTAAGCAATATGGTATTGTATATGATATCTTTCTTCCAACTGCCAAAAGGAGTCTTGAAAAAACTGGATTATTTTCGGTCAAGATTCTTTTGGCAAGGGGATAGTGAAAAGAGAAAGTATCGCCTGGCCAAATGGAGTGTGGTTTGCCGTCCCAAAGACCAAGGAGGCCTTGGTATTCATGACCTTGAGGTCAAAAACAGGGCCCTCCTAGGCAAGTGGATTTATAAACTCCTGTCTGAACAGGGGGTTTGGCAGACACTCCTTAGGAGGAAATATGTGGGCGCACAGGCGCTATCCCAAGTGGAATGGAAACAGGGCGACTCCCACTTCTGGGCTGGTCTTATGGCCACGAAGAAGTTTTTCTTTCCATTTGGGTCTTTCTCTATAAAGGATGGATCGGAAATTAGATTCTGGGAGGACAAGTGGATGGGTAATACCACACTCCGTGAACAATTTCCGGCCTTGTACAACATTGCACGACACAAAAGCGATACGCTCGCTAGTGTGATGGCTACGTCACCACCAAATGTGTCGTTCAGAAGAAGTTTATTTGGTCCTAGACAAGACTCGTGGCATATCTTGCTTCAGCGTCTTGCTTCAGTGCAATTGACGCAGGGATCTGATAAATTTAGATGGAGTCTAAAGGAGAATGGTCAATTCTCAGTGGATTCTATGTACAAAGCGTTAATCCAATCCGTTGTTCCAGTTCATAATAATAGTAAAATTTGGAAGATGAAGATACCGCTAAAAACTAAAGTGTTCGCATGGTATCTTCGTCGTGGTGTAATTCTTACCAAAGATAACCTTGCAAAACGGAATTGGCAGGGAAGTAAAAAATGTGTCTTCTGTCATCATGACGAGAATATAAAACACCTTTTCTTTCAATTTAATTTTGCTAGGTCTATATTGTCAGTCGTCCAGATAGCATCTAACTTGTACCCACCTCGAAGCGTTGCCAATATTTTTGGCAATTGGCTCAACGGTGTGGATTCTAGGTTTAAGCTACTAAATAGGGTGGGAGCGATTGCCGTTATCTGGTCGCTATGGCTGTGTAGAAATGACAAGTTTTTTAATGATAAAAATTCATCTCTTACCCCCTGTTTGGATGCACGGAATTGAGCCTCGAAATTGGAATTGGGGCCTAAAAAAGCCAATTCTGCTGTTTGTTTGCGTTCGGAATTGAACTCTGAAATCGCTGGACCAATTCCGAGGCCTCCCCCCGCGAGTGCAACTTACCTGTCTACCAATTCAGAGGCTGAGACCTCCGTATTGCCTCTGAATTGGAGAGGCAACGCTCCTGCGCTCGACGCCACTGCCGCTCCCTCCCAGCTCGCTCCCTCCCAGCTCTGTCCCGAAGAAAAGAACAGCGAGGCGACGAGCTCCACCGTGGCTAGGGTTCTTCACCGCCGCCGGCCGCCGCCGCCTCCCCGCCGCCTCCCCATCCCCGCCGCCCCCTCCCCGCCGCCTCCCCATCCCCGCCGCCCTCTCCCCTTCCCTTGCGCGTCCGGCCCGAGCTCGCCCCTAAGCGCCGCCGCCCCCGTCCGCCCTCTTCCCCTTCCTCCCCTTCCCCTCTCCTCTCCTCTGCTGCCCGAGCTCGCCCCTGAGCGCCGCCGCCTGAGATCGAAGCCCGCCCCGACCAAGCTCGTCCCCGACCAAGATCGAAGCCCGCCCCCGACCAAGCTCGTCCCCGACCAAGCTCTGGCCCGATCTAGTTCATGTTTAGATTTTTTTTTTATTGCAGAAGAAGTGCTGGAAATTTCTCCAATCTGGCCCGATCTAGTGTCATGTGTGTTCTATTTTGCAGATTTTGCCTTTTTCTTATTTATTTTTAGGGTGTGACTAGGGTATTTTTAGGAAAGAGAATAGGAAAATAAAAGGAGAAAAGAAAAATGGAAAGAAGAAAAAGGTTATTATGTGAAAAATAAATATCATTCTAATATATATGTGTATATTTCATTCATATTATAAAGTTTTATATTGTTCAAAGTTAAAAAAATTCAATTCCACACAACGTGCATCCAAACAGGTTTTAGAATTCCATTCGCAGCGTTGATTCTACAGATGAATACCGTGCACATCCAAACAACATTTCTGGTATTCCATTCGTAGCGTTGATTTGGTATTCCATTGCCAATTCAATTCGGAGGCGAATTCTGTGCATCCAAACACAGCATTATGCAGGTCATCTACCGGTGCACAGCTATGATCTGCTCATGGGCGCCTCTACAGCGTGCAGAGCACCGCGACCTATTTATGGAGGTGTCTTCGCGGTTGGAGGTTTCGGCGAGGGATTTTTATCCCAACGTGGATGACAGCATAATCTACGGATTGACCCTCCTCCTTCTTAGGCTTATTTACAATTTCTCATCATGATATGTAATAGGACTTTTTATTTCCTTGTTCTGGACTTTCTTCGAACTGAGTTTGGCTGTGTGCATCTTAGTTATGCAGAGGCCGGGTGTAATGCTTAAACCTTTTAAGTAATAAAATCTCTTTATCGAAAAAAGAGGCATATATAGTGTTCCTTTTCATCGTAAACAATATATCATGTCGGTGTGATTTGTCAAACCGAGCATAGTCGTACATCAATTATTCTCATTGATTCTGATTGAGTGGTTATTTGCAACTTCCAACGGGTCAACGGGAGTTCAGCGATCCGAGAATACAACCAACCTGAACATTGATACCCAGGGTTCATGTTACAGAGCATTAGAACGGAGGATCTGGATCAATCAATACCCTCGCTGATTCGGTTGTCACAACGACCATCAGATCCTTGAATACAAAAAATAAATCGTGTTCTCAAGTACAATTCCCAGCACGTTATGCCTTCGTAGAGATCTCCCAAATCACAATGTGCCCACTCGCCCGCTTAAAAATAGTGATATATTTTAAATTAGTGGATTTACTCGACTGTCTCCTTTAGTGTTATTGTTGTTAACAGGAATCCTCCAGGTTTTCCTGAATCCTGGCTCTATGGTGCTTGGAAGGCCAAGTCTTCATCTTCTCTCCAAACGGTACATATGTATGGATGCGGCTTCTTGCCCTCTTGAGCTTTTTTGCAATTGTGCTGGCCTTTGGTTGACACCCGATGCTGGTAACCATGATAGCTAGTGGCCGCGTAATAAAACAACATGATGAGGTGTACCGCCACAGACTAGTTGCTAGAGTTACATCACGTCCATGCAAAATATGATATGTGATGCATGAAATGTGAAGGACTTGACAAGCAATTCCAAACCAACTAATCGTCTTCAAATTTCATGAGGAAATACAGTCAGGCTGTCGTCGCAGTCCTGAATCATCTGAACGCCGAACCGAATCCGATGCCATGCATGATCCTTTCCTACTCTTTTACCCTCCGGTTATAAGGCTCCACATGAAACATTTCCTATTTTGCTAGTCACAAGCTGGAGGATTTGAAGGAAATACAGTCAGGCTGTCGCAGTCCTGAATCCTCTGAAGGCCGAACCGAATCCGATGCCATGATCTTTTCCTGCTCATTTACCCTCCGGTCGCTGGTGACCTTCTGGTGATTACGACGGCGACCTCGTGGTCTCTTTCTCAATG
Organism: Puccinellia tenuiflora; assembly: GCA_012064385.1. Classification (NCBI taxonomy): domain Eukaryota; kingdom Viridiplantae; phylum Streptophyta; class Magnoliopsida; order Poales; family Poaceae; genus Puccinellia; species Puccinellia tenuiflora. The sequence continues at coordinate 417,271 of QRDG01002387.1, read as the reverse complement.
GCACACCACATCAGTTATAGTTTGGTCTCTTCTGATTCCCCCGGTTCGCCGTCGCGCTCGACGTCGGCGTCGCGGCGCAATTGTTTTGAAGGGGACCCGTAAACGAACGTCCATCATCCCAATTTACGGCCCATCCAATATTATCTGCAGATCAGCTACGTCTGCCGCACGGCCGATTTATCAACTCTCACTGAGATGATGATTCGGTCAGTGTTTCTGTATGTTTCTGCTTGTCTAATTCGAACAGAAATTTGGATGGCACTATTTTTTTTTTTTTTTTTTTTTTTGAGGGAAGGCTGGCACTAGTTGCAACGACGGAAGTTTGCATGTTCTCATGGACGCAGTAATGGGCTAAGGCCTGGAACTCCTGCAAGTTATTCGGCTTCGCTGGTTGTTTCTCTTTTGGAGAAACGTGGAATTCCGGTACGGCTTCAAGGGCCGAAATAGTTCGAACTAGTGATTCTTACCAGGCCCGTGCATTGCTGAGTTTATATACTCCCTCCGATCTATAAAAAAGTGTCGCTCATTTTGTACTAAGTTAGTACAAACTTTATATTAAGTGGGCGATACTTTTTATACATCGGAAGGAGTAGTTTTTTGGGGTCAAATTTGCCATGGAAGTCACACAACCAATTGACATGGGTAGAGCTATGCCACATAGATCAGCATCGTAGATGGTCTAGGGGACCTACAAAATCATCACAGGCACAAATACAACTCAAATCGAAGCTCAATCAGTAATGTTACATGCACCTCGATTCAATTTCTTTTCCAAATTTGACCTAACCCTAACAGAGAGCCTATGACTCACGTCGGTTCACAGATGAGGGTGCTGCTGCCGGTCTTGTCGTTCCATGAAGGCATGACAGGAGTTGCAGCATCAATGCGGCGGCGAGCCGGTACAGTTGCTGGCCAGAAGTGAGAAAGCAGATATGGAGTGGGCTAGACGCTGGGCGTGGGCTAACCAGCGGGCGGTCCGAACATATCGCGGACGACCTAACATGCGTTAACGGCTGACAACCGTGTGAGCGCAACTAGTGCCACGTCAGGCCTGACGTGTCAGGAATAACGTTACCAGCGCCTAATGAGCGAATCAGTGCTCTGTGCCATGTTGTGACTCAACTCCGGTGACATTTTACCAAGGAATCATGTCCCGGTGGTTTTCTGCAAATGTTGCCCCAGTTGTGTTGGTTTTATGTAATACTCGCTTAACAACATTACCTTTCGAACGAAGACGACAATACCTCTCCCTGTCTGTATGTGTATATTTTGTTATATCCATATCTCCTGTACGTGTCAATGTCTTTGGTTGGAGTTGACGACCTATCCAACTTATTTTCTACGGATCTTGAGACAAAACCTTTATCACTTGCGCTCTCACTTGTTGTTGGATTACTCATTACCTACAGGCTCGCCACTGCCGCTGACGTGGAGTTACAACGCCAAATCACTCGGATGACATCCTTGGGTTGAGAGAACGAGAGAAGAAGATGGTGGTACTGGTGGATTCGTCGGCTGACAAGCGGGATTTACCCAGGTTCAGGCCCCCGAAGGTAAAAGCCCTACGTCCTGCTTGTCTGGAATTGATGATGGAGCTTACAGATCGATTACAATGGCGAGATCGTGAGATGCGATCTCGCTAGGGTTTCTGGTGGTGAGTATGAGCGTACCCTAGGTCGGCGGCCCTCCCAGTCCTTAAATAGTGGGACTGGGTCTCGGGTCCTATACCGACTAGGTTTACATTTGGGCCTACCGACCTAATATTTCTAGCCTTTCCTTCTGGGCCTCTTTCCTGGGCCTGATGACAGATGGGCATTTTACTCTCTTCCGCACCAGGGTAGTCCACGGTGGCACACCCGAAAGGTGTACCCACGTCAGTAGCCCCCGAGGACCTAGTACACTTGGCGAGTCTGGTAGGAACTCCTCCGTATTGTATCGTCCTGGTGCGTGCCATTCCCTTAGCGATTTACTCGTGCCCGTGTTTCAGGACGCTTAGTGGTGGATATCGCATAATAAGCCTGATACTCTCGACGGATCGGGACCAGTTAAGTGCTCTTGGGTACAAACTTTATTAGCGTACATCAAACTCGAGTCCCCAGGCTCGAGCTTGGAGGCTAGTCCCTTCGACTCCAGCCGCTCGGGATCTTACGGAGTCGAATTCGGCCTGAAAGGGTACCCAACGCGTCCGTCGGGATTTTTCTTCGCACCTGCTGGTGCGGCATATCTGTCAAGCTACCATGGCTGCTGCCAGTGGGCCTGGCCCTACACGACGGATCGGTGGGTCTTACCTTTGCACTTCAGAGTGCAGCATCCGAGGGTCAGCTGTATTTGATTCATCTCGGGTATTTTGCTTGGGTTAGACCAAAGTCGATAACCTATCGAGTGTCACATAGTCGTGCTTTCATCGAGTGCGCCGTGGGGCTCCTGAGGGGAGTGTTCCCAAAATTATGCTTAATTATTTATAACTGGGGATAATCCCAACCCGTTTATTCTGCTGTAAATCTTGTGATTTGTCTCGCTCCCGATGGGAGTGAATGGATGCAAATCTGTTCATTCTTTCAGGAGGCAGTCAACATTTTGCCAAATGGGAGCCGATACTTTGTCGACTAAGAGTCGATATTTTGTCGAGTAACGTTGTACCAAAGGCAGTCTGCAACTCATGCGTCATGAATGACATCACACGCGTGCGTTGCGCTGCCAAGGCACTCTGCCGTTTGGCCTGCCAGAGGTGACAGTATGAAACGTCACGTCGGTTTGACCGGTGGGCGCGAAAATTTCGCCACGCCATGATGATGGCCTCCTCGTTTCTCGTGCGTAGTGGGCGACGCGGCCGGCGACGGTTGCCCTCCACGCGCTCCACGTGTAGGGTTGGATGTGCTCCGTTATACTCGGTGAATATTGGACGGCGCAGATCGCGCGGTCCGATGGATAAGTAGGGGGCGCCCCGGCGGTGAAAAAGGTACAATCCCCATTCTCACCGCCGGAGTTCTCCTTCTCCTCTTGCGCCCTGCTTCTCCGCTCGCAGCCACCAAACCGCGCGTCCCCATCTTCGTCATGAAGAAGACCACCGGAAAGAAGAAGTCCGCCAGCGCCGCCATCGCCGCCACCGGTACGGCCGGCGGGCTGAAGAAGGTTCACGGCGACTGGCAGAGGTCGTCCGTGGACGAGCGCCAGCTGGATGCGCTGCGCCGCGACGGCCTCCTGCCGCCGTTGGAGAAGATGGCGACGCGGGCGCCCGGCGACGAGGTGGCCCCTCATCCCCGCGACGGCGAGCGCGTCTGCTTCGTCGATTTTGTGAACAGGTGATTCGCCTTCCTTGTTCACGAGTTTGTCCGTGGGCTGATGTACGCATACGGCGTCCATCTCCACGACTTCACGCCGAACTCCATCCTCCACATCAGCTCCTTCATCGTCCCGTGCAAGTGCTTCCTCGGCATTCACCCGCACTGGGGGTTGTGGCAGCGGATCTTCAATGTGAAGCGCAATGCCGGCGCTCACGGAGTTTACCCCGTTGGGGGTTTCGACATCCAGTCCCGCGGGGACATCGAGTACTTCAATCTGAAGTTGCTCGAGTCCGCGCAGAACTGGAGGAAGAAATGGTTCTACGTCGCCGACGTCCACCAGCCCGGGCAGAAGTATGGGGTTCCCCTGTTCCGTGCTGGCATGACGGTGACGAAGAGGAAGTCTTGGACGCACCGCCCCGACTCCCGAGAGACCAAGGAGTCTGAGCCTCTCCTGTCTCGGGTGTCAGGTCTGCTGAAGACCGCCGGCAAGGAGGTAAGTGGCGTTCACCTCATCGCCACTTTCATCAGAAGGCGGGTGCACCCGATTCAAGCTCAGGCGCACCCGTTGTTCGAGTTTGCCGGAGCCACCGACGTGACGCGCACGTCCGCGGAAGAGTTGTCCACGGGCGAGATCGAGTCTCGAGTTTGCGCGCTGACCATGCTCAAGGTCGGTGAGGCGAACACCCTTGAATCGCCCGTGATGCCTTTCAGCCTCGAGAACCCTGTTCCGGAGGTATGCTCTTTGTTCTTGTGTATCTTTTGTCTGCTTGATGTGCTTGCCGATGTTTTGATTTCCACGAAATTCGCCTTGTTTTTATGTTTTTAGGGCTTCTCGACGTTTATCAGCCTTCCTCCTCTTCCTGAGGAGAAAGGTACTTCCGCGGTCCCTGACTTGTGGGATGATCCTAATGAACAGGACATTTCTATCTGTTCCGTTGTGTCGGCCGAAGATGCAGTCGCTACAGACAGTGATGACGTTCCTCTCATGGCCCGCAAGCGTGTCCGCGATGCTGGCTCCAAGGCAGCGGGGAAATCGAAGCAGGGCTCCGCCGCGGAGGGCTCCAGCACATCGTCGCCTCCTGCTCGTACCAACAAGGAGGTCCGTCCGGCGCACGATCCCGTAGAGCCTCCGCCGAAGAGGACACACGCTGCTCCGGACTGCTTCGATCCTGCCACCCTGCTGACGGTACTTAGCTCGTAAGTTCACGACTTCTTCTTTTCCTGTTTCGTTGCGTAGAGTTGCTATCTGAGATTCTTGGCTTATCTGCAGGGACTCTTCCTCTCATGCGTCTCTGCCGCCCAACGCCTGCGAGCAAACGGGCGAGGGTGACAGTGCAGGGGGCCGTCGTGCGGAGACAACGGCTCCGCCACCGCCGTCTGTCCCCGACGCTGTGCGAGCCACGACTGCCTCGACTCCCGGCGACGCCCTCGTCACCATCGCCAGCGCTCCTCCGCTTGACTCAGCTGAGCATGTGAGTAATGAGTATTTTTTTGTTTGTATCGGGTGCGCGACAGCGCTCCCGATGGGAGTAGCCCCCGAGTCTATAGTTAACTAGGAACAGTTGAGTATAGACTCTAAACTGATCTTGCTCCCTTGACTCTTTGTTCTCTGTTTATGATTTATCGGGTGCGCGACGGCGCTCCCGATGGGAGTAGCCCCCGAGTCTGTGGACGACTGAATTCAGTCGTGTACAGACTCAAGTTCTTCCATTGACTTTTTGTTTTTTGTTTGATGCAGCCTATGACGCTCGAGCTGTTGGGTATCGGCCGCCGTTTCGCAGCCATGGAGGCGGAGAAGTGTCGTCTGGAGCGAGAGTCCGCCGAACTCCGAGGTTTGTCCTTTATCTTCCACCGTTTTGGACTGTTTGCGTTATTGCTATTTATCTGAACGCCTGTTGTCTGCAGAGTTGTTGGCGCAGTCGCGGCGCGAGGGGGAGAGTGCTTCGCAACAGGCTGCTACCCTTAAGGAGCAGGTGGATGCCGCCGTGCTCGCGGCTATCAGTAAAGCCTGCCGCCACGAGTTCCAAAAGCAGCAAGGAAGTCAAGCGCGAATGGCGGCCGCGAGAATCGCGAGGTGGTCGAGCTCCACGGCCTCCTCCAACGCTCCACGACGCGTGCCGATTCCACATGTTCAGGGATGAGAATGGTGTTCTCACGTCCAAGCACCTCCTCAAGGACTGCGAAAAGTTTCAAGACCTCCATGCGCAGTACGCACGGCTCCTTTTGCAGCAACAACAGCAAGCGCAGGTGGCACCGGGGGCATTGGCTTTGGGAGCGCCGCACGCTCCACCATTGCCTCCGGGACATATGGCGGGAGCTATCCAGCTCCAACCACGCGTCGAGGAACGTCAGGCAGGCGAAGATGCTTACCCAAAGCCCATGGGTCGCATGTTCATGATCCAGAAAGGACGTCCCTCAAATCGGGACCAAAAGCTCATAACAAGGCAGGTCCACCTTGCCGTCAAATCACTACCCGCGGTACCAGAGTACCTCAACTGGTCACATGCCAGCATAACATTCACCAGGGACGATCATCCACCTCAAGTCCCGCGGCCGGGCCACGCGGCCCTCGTTTTGGATGCGCAGATAGGAGGCTTCGCTATGAGCCGTGTGTTCATGGATGGTGGCAGCGGAATCAATATCATGTTCGCTGACACGCTGCGCGGAATGAACATACTGACGACAAGCCTGGCGCCCTCCGTCAACACCTTCCACGGCATAGTACCAGGGAGACCAGTCTATCCCTTGGGAACGATCTCACTCGACGTAATCTTTGGTGAGCCAGCTAACTTCCGGAAGGAGAGGATAGAGTTCGAGGTGGTCGACTGGAAATCGCAGTACCATGTCATCCTGGGACGACCAGCGTTCGCACGGTTCATGGCGGTGCCGCACTATGCATATCTGAAGCTGAAGATGCCAGGACCTTACGGTACAATCACCGTCAGCGGAAACTTCGAACGATCCGACGAGTGCGATCGCAAGTTCAACACGATCTCTGAGTCGTTCGGGGTGCAGGAGCAACTCCAGGAGTTGGCTCTCACCAACGACCGCACCCTCTTTCCAGAGGGCAAACAATCAGCATCAGGCTCTGCCTTCAACGCGACAAACGACACAAGGGAGCACCAGGTGCACCCGACGGACCCCAAGAAGACGGTCCTCGTATCGACGAGCTTGCCTTCCGCATAGGAAGGCGCGCTCGTCGAGTTCCTACGTGAGAACAGGGAGATTTTTGCCTGGTGTCCAGCCGATATGCCAGGCATACCCAGTGAATTCGCCGAGCACGCCCTCCAGATCCTACCCAATGCGAGGCCCGTCAAGCAAACGATGCGCCACTTTGCGGAGCCGAAGCTCCTCGCCATTGGGCAAGAAATCGATAGGCTCCTGGCAGCCAACTTCATCCGGGAGATCAAGAAGTCTGACTGGGTCGAAAACCCAGTCCTGGTACCAAATAAGAACACAGACATACTACGCATGTGTGTCGACTTCACTTCATTAAACAAGTGTTGTCCAAAAGATCATTTTCCACTGCCTCGAATCGACCAAATTGTCGACTCGACTGCAGGCTGCGCGCGCCTCTGCTTCCTGGATGCCTATTCAGGCTACAACCAGATCAGGATGAAGAAGGAAGACGAAGAGAAGACAGCATTCATCACACCCTTTGGTGTCTACTGTTACACAACGATGCCCTTCGGGCTGAAAAACGCGGGTGCCACATACCAGCGTATGATGCAGAACTGCCTCAAGAATCGCGAGGTGGTCGAGCTCCACGGCCTCCTTACTGCAACGATGCCATTCGCGCTTGACTTCCTTGCTGCTTTTGTAACCTTGCTTCGCAACTATCACGCTCATAGCGACTGTCGTCACGGTTTCTTTGCTCGCGGCTATCAGTAAAGCCTGCCGCCACGAGTTCCATGCCCTCAGTGTCCTCGTAGACGCGCGACTTCCTCTTGCGACGGCGGTCGCTGTTACGGCGACTCCAAGAACCTTGATCGCCGTTGACACCAGGTGTGCCGGCGCGCTCATTGCGTATGGAATCTTCGCCATCCGCCCACTCATTGGCTATCTGCATGAGGTGGGCGATGGTTTTGGGCTTCACTCGACCAAAAGTCTCTCGGAGCTCGACCCGATAGACTCCTCGGGTGAACGCGTATATGGCGTTGTCTTTCGATATCTTCTCCGTCGCGTTGCGGAGGAGAGTCCAACGCTGGATGTACTCGCGCAACGTCTCATCTTCACGCTGCTTGCAGGCTCGCAGTTCCTCGAATGAGGCGGGTCTCTTGTACGTGCCGATGAAGTTGCGGACGAAGTCCTCTTTGAAGTCTTCCCAGCAGGTGTATGCGCCTCTCGGTAGGCTCTTGAGCCAGGCTCGAGCCGATCCCGAGAGCATGAGTTGTATGTACTGCATGGCAGTAGACGTCGATCCTCTTTGGCAGGTTACCGCCGTCAGGTAGTCCTCCAGCCAGGCGGACGGTTCTTGCAAGCCATCATACTTGGGGGTTTCCGAGGTTAACCTGAATCCTTTCGGCATTCTGGTCTCCCGGATGCGTCGACTGAAGCATAGTGCGCCGCAGGGCTCGAAGTCGTCATCGGACGACGAGCTGCCGCTTTCTTCCTCTTGAACTGCTCGCCTGGAGCGGTTCCTGGTGACCTTGTTATGCGTGATGGCATTGCGCGCATCTTCGCCCTCAGTGAGTTGGTAGCGTCCCTCGTGCCCGCGATTACCGCGGTTTCGCCGGTCGCGGGTGATGCGATTGTCTTCTTCTGGAGCTGCTTGCTCATTGTTGCCGCGTGTGACGCGGTTTTCTCGATCTCGGGTACGGTCGCCCGATTCTCAGTTTCTTGTCTCCCACCGCGGACTCGACTGGCGGCGATTAACCGTGTTGTTGCCAGCTGCTATGATTGCAGCTGGTTGTGGCTCCTCAGGTATCAATGTCGTCCCCATTGTACTGAGGAACTTGATTTGCTGGCGATGCAGGGCTGCCCGCGGATCGCTCTCTGGCGGCTGTGTAGCCTGCAGGTATGTGGCTACTGACATTAGGACACCAGAAGCAGTCTTGGGGATAGGGATTCCCTGCTTGTCCACAGACATGAAGGATGCCTCCAGATTACGGGTGACGTTGTTCCGATCTGCCTCTGGTATCCGCAAGTACCGAGGCTGTGCTTGGGGGTCACGGGATCGCCCTGAAGATTGGACGGACAGACCTGCCCGCCGCGCACTCGATATGCTGGCCTGCCTTCTGCGCTCCGCCAGCTCCGCCCTCGTGGCTTCCATCTCGAGACTTTCTTGCCACAGCAGGTACTGCTAGCATGCCAGGTCCTCTGGTGTCGCGTCGGCTGCCGGTTGGCCATCTGCTACAGTCTTGATTGCTTTTTCACCCATAGCCTGGTTGATGTGAAGCTGCGTCCGCCCGTTCTGCAGGGTGACAACGTACGGGTAGTTCGGCTGTTCACCCCTGTTAGGCGGAGCGTTTACTTCGGCCTCCGTGTTTGCGGCTCCTGCCGCGGCCGTTTCCCCGGGTCCTGATGCTCCTCCCCCTGCGGGCACCGTCATGTATACCTCGATCGGCAAGGGATACGGCGTCTGATCGTCGGAGTCGTCACCACTGGCGGACTCGGAGGATGCCGAGGCTCCGCTGGTGGAGTACGCAGGGCTTGACGGAGTAGATGAGATGTATGGCACGACCGGCATCTCGGTCGTGCGCGCGAAGTCGACGGTTGGCGATGTAGATCGCGATGCTACGGTCAAGGGCGACGCAGGTTCATCGAGTGTTCCTTCTGCGAAATCCGTGCGGGCTGGCAGGATGCCCACCGATGTAGTCGATGAAGTTGCGACTTCCGCCGATGAAGTCGATGAAGCGGCGGGTTCCTCCGATGCAGAAGGGGGTGCGTCCGTGAGACGGAGCGTGCCCCACTTGTTGACATAGAAACGCAGCTTGCCAAAGCTCGCCTCCACGCCAGCTTGCAGGTCCTCGAAAGCCGATTGCACGACCGGCGAGTGCGGGTGAAAACCCAGTGAGCCGAAGTAGATCGGCTGTTGCAGATCCGGCGAGTCGCCGATGGTCGGTGATGAAGCCGCCGAACCCGTAGATCCAGCACCAGTCTTTCCCACAGACGACGCCAATTGACGTGAGGTTATCACGCCAAATCCCTCGGATGACATCCTTGGGTTGAGAGAACGAGAGAAGAGGATGGTGGTACTGGTGGATTCGTCGGCTGACAAGCGGGATTTACCCAGGTTCAGGCCCTCGAAGGTAAAAGCCATACGTCCTACTTGTCTGGAATTGATGATGGAGCTTATAGATCGATTACAATGGCGAGATCGTGAGAGGCAATCTCGCTAGGGTTTCTGGTGGCGAGTATGAGCGTACCCTAGGTCGGCGTCCCTCCCAGTCCTTAAATAGTGGGACTGGGTCTCGGGTCCTATACCGATTAGGTTTACATCTGGGCCTACCGACCTAATATTTCTAGCCTTTCCTTCGGGGCCTCCTTCCTGGGCTTGATGACAGATGGACCTTTTACTCTCTTCCGCACCAGGGTAGTCCACGATGGCACACCCGAAAGGTGTACCCACACGTTCAGCCGCTCCTTCATCAGAGCACTCTCAAGCGAATCACTACCGTACGTGACACTGACCAAAATCTGAAGCATACATGCAGGATACATCACCACAAAATTAGCGTTGCAGCTGACATAAAAGTATAAAACAAGTGGTCCCATTAGACATCAGTATATACTGATCAAGCAAGGTTTGCTCACACTACCGAGGATTTGCTGTGTTTGTTGAGTGCCCGATCAGGCACTCGGCATGCAAAGCCCTGTACACTACCTGTACCTGAGCACATAATTCTACAGATGACGCTCGTACCAAACATCAGCTGAATTTTTCTCCTCCTTTCCTTATATATATTCTGTCCCTAGTTCGCTGCTCTTCCAAGTGACCAATAGCAGCCAGAGAGAAACACCAGCAGCTGGTAAAATACCTAGCTGTCTCTGCATTGTATAAAGTATTTTAGAGCTGGCGCCCGTGACCACCGTATACGCAGATCTGCGCTAGCTGTCTGTACAAATACGTGCCGGGGTCAGAAACGTACACCAGAGGTCAGAACGTACCCACATGAGCGTCCAGTATGCATGAGCAACCTCCTGTCTCCTAGGCCTTTTCGTTGTCTCAGTCACCGACATGTGGGCCCTGACGGTCATGGAGCTCGTAAAGTTTACCGCGTGGTGGGGCCGAAGGGAGATCCCTGAATATCCGCGCGCACGCGGTTACGCAGCCTTTGCACTTCTCTTTCTCCTCGACTTTTTTTTCTTACCTTTTTACAGTTGTGCATTGCACAGCGTATATGCATGTGTACATGTATACCGTATTGGGAGTAGCATGTGTACATGTATATAGGCAGCCAGGCTGACCATGATGGGATACACCGAGCAGGTGGGTGCAGGGTGGGACCCAACGAGGATTGGCACGGCAGCAACGTCCACTTCCCATTGGCCGTCCGAGCCCTGGCCGCCACCAACTGGACAGCGCCACGTCGGACGGCCTTGCCTTGCTCTGTGGGTTCTGCAGCTGCTAATGATTTGGAGCGGCCCGATCATGCTTAATTAAACCCTCGTAATTACGGGATCGTTGCTTACTCATTGAGCTTAACCACTATCTCCACACTTTGGGGCGGCGCTCCCACTAGGGTATGGTATGGTTTGGACGAAAACATTCAGATGCATAAGTTTTTTTAGAACAATTTGAGTGATCTACGTAAGAAACAGACTTAGTATGAGAGATATATGATTGTTTTAGTTAACACTGCACAAAACCAATTCCGGACCGAAAGGAGGGATTAGGTCTAGTCTAGTCGGAAATTAAATGTTTCTCTTTACAATAGGTAAATTATAATTAATTGTATTACTTTAGTCCGTATCTTTGGTTAACAATGTGAGGACATATTTGCTTAATTAAAAATGATGGTTAAGAGATCTCATGAAAGATGTCAACAGAAAATGACATAATAATCATAAATTTTGATAAGACGGTAACCATATGGGGGCAAATTTAAGAAAAGGGGAAGACATCAGGTCATTGTTGATTTTTTTTTACAGTGTGGACAACTTCTTTTTATAGACTATATTATCACCGATTTTAACCATAGTTTAAATGAGCTATCTTCGGAGTTGCTTCAAAACTTCTCTTGTCTTGAATATTCTTGCATAATTTATTTTGTTTTAAAACTTTTCTTGCATTTAATGAAACGTGTCAAATGAATATTTCTTTGACAAATTGTCAAAGTGTGTCCTTTGTGTTAACCAAAAGCAGGACGAGATGTCAAATAGGTGACTCTATTATATCAATGAACCAAAGAAAAGTGCTATTGTAAAATCAATCTGGTTCTTTGTATTTTTACTGTACATGTTCTCATACTGATGTTTATACTTTAGATAGAGCATTTTTCAAGTGCGAGAAATCAATCAAACTCATTGATCATGAATTCGTATTATCCTTAAATTCGGAAGGAGTTTTTAGTATAATTGAATGACATATGATTAATTTATGAACTAAACCACTTGGAGTTGACAGTGAACCTTGACGATAGTTAATCGGTAAAATACATAACTATTCTTGTTAATCAATTTAAACTACACTGGACAACTGAAACTTGTATAATCATGTTTAATTTTTTATGTTAAATAGCTTTGACATCCTTATTCATGGGAGATGCGGGCGATTGCCCCCCCCCTCCAAAATGATAAACAATGATATATGCTCTTACTCCATCATACCTAAATCATGAAGGTCGAAGCCGTTTCGAAGCAGCAGATCTTCGACAACCTGGCCTAGATGGTGGAGAAATAGAAGATGGCGCTCCGCAAAGCCGTCGACGAACAAGCACTATAGCTGTATGCGGCCTCGCCCCCTAGGACCACACCACTACCGACACGATCAACGAGCTCCGGGCTGATTTGGGCGAGCTCCATCTGAGTTTGGACCAGGGCGTTCACTCCACCTCTTCGAAGCCAGCGTCGCTCCGTAGAACGCCGCACGGCGACGACGATGCGGTCGGTCCTAGTGGGCATGACGGTGACAAATCTAGCCGGGCCGGGCATGGCACTAGAGACACCACCTCTCTATGTTCCTCCTCCTGTAAGAGGTACGCGCGGCTTGTCATACTCCCAATCACAATTTGTTCCTTCGCCATTGTCCACACTGTTTGAGATCAGAGCACCGCATAACGCAGAGATTGAGGTTTTTATTTATATTTTTACCGTGACACCGACACCGCTAATCTAGGCAGACAACTGCTTGCTAGCACAGTAAATTATGAGCGGCGGTTGTTGCCTCGCGTGGCCGTCCTTGCGGCGGTGCCTGCCACCACCGATCTCTTTTTCTTACCTGACGAAAGTTACTGCACCGCAGCACTCGACGAGAGGAAGAAAGATGTAAAAAGGCTCCATCCATGGCGTTCCCATAATTCTGCAGGCAAGTGGATAAAGAAGACGCTGAGCATCCATCCATCCGTCGGGACCCACGTTACCAGGAGGGAAAAGAAATCTCTCCATGCGATCGGTCGGTCGATGATGCATGCCATGGTGGAAAGAAAGAAAGAAAGATCGATCGATCGAGAGCTACCACTGTGCATGCGTAGAGTCGATCTGATTTGATTGATGGCGCAAGCTGGTGTTTGCTTCGGGTGTGATGCTAACAGGTCAGATGTTCTTGATCACTACAGTACAGGTGGAGTTGAGCAGCGATTACGACCCAACATATGAACTCAGATAGTTGGCCACTTTTGGCCGGTGGGCGCCGCGCGGTTCATCGGCTCGCCGGCCGTTTTCGATAGTCGTCGACGATCGAACTCCGCCGCCGGCGCATGCGATGCATGCATGTCAGTGGTGTAGGTCTGTAAGTGGGCAAGCTCTATTGTGTCTACCAGTTTGCCACTTATATCCACTTAATTAAAAAAGACTATACTTTTTCATGAATATAGCTAAGCGACGAACGGAAATGTGGTTTGACTGCAAGCTCGAGTCATTGTTTGGTGGATTTGAGCTGGCTAAACGTCTGTCATAAACGTAAACAGAAGAAATTATAACCCTAATTAATTAAGTGGGTATAAGTGGCAAGCTGGTAGACGTATTAGGGCTTGCCCACTTACAGGCCTACAGTGGAGCCGCAAATGCTTCGTACATATACATGTGTCAAGGGCCAAGCTCCAAATCATAGGTCAAAAAGATTCAAACGAGGCATGCACAATTAGGCACCCATATGCATCTGCAGGAGCACGGTTGCGCTTGGCTTTGGCCAGTACCTGTACACTTGCCCGTCGATAAACGTGCATGCCTGCCGGCCGGCCGCCGTGCACGATGACCGTGCGGTTCGTGCACGCGCGCGTGTGCCTTAATTTTGCTTCACTTCTCCACCAAAGATTAGCTTACAAAGATGCCACCAAGCTTGCGGCCAACCAAATGCATCCGAGAAGAGATCGACACGCCATCGGATCGCCGGCCGGTCACCGTCGAAGCGAGGCGTTTTGGGGGACTAAATTTATCCGCGAGCCCTACACCGCTCGGTCGATTTGTTAATGTCTGTGCGTGCGCACTAATAAATGCGAAAAGTTCTTCGTAACGGCGTCTACTCCGGGCAGATCGACATCGTATACCAAAAGTTTCAAAATTGCGACACTAGGTCGCTATCGGCATTCGAACATTTTTTGTGTGTGCATTATTTCCATCATTCTCGTTCTTTTGTTTGTGGTTTTCTGTTTCTAATAATATTGTTTCAAGTTTTAACATGCATTTGGTGACGTTCAAAAGTTAACTACTCCCTCCGGTCCATAAAAAAATGTCGCTCATTTTGTACTAAGTTAGTACAAACTTTGTACTAAGTACTAAGTGGGCGATACTTTTTATGAATCAGAGGGAGTATGTTCTATGTTGTTCAAAACGAGTTATAAAAAAAATTATACGCACAAGTTTAAACAAGGATACACTATCAAGATGCAGGCAACAATGCCATACCCTTGTCAACCAAGTCCACATAACGGAGATGTAGATCTAGTCGATGCTGACTCCCGCGGCTAGGTTATACCTCCCAGCCGCGAGAGTTTGGAAAAGTCCCACTCGATCAAGGGTCGGAGTAGAGGCACGTCCGACGTATCCATGCGCAGTGGTGGAGCTACATGTTGTATGTGTGTTGGTTGACATCACGTAACTTTGGTCTGCTGACATATATAAACATGTATTCTATTTATTTGTATCGTGTATATACTACATATATATAAGCTTGACATCACAAGTCACTGCACCTAGCTCCACTGATGTTCACACACATCTACGTAGCAACACCGCGTCGTCACAACAACGAAACGGGGAACTAATTTGATGAAGATCGAGTCCTCTGGTATTGCCCTCTAGATTAGATCTAGAAGGCGTAGACGGAGCTGGCAACACATCGCCGTGAGAGAGACGTGCACTAAATATTCACAACGCAATGTTAAATATTTCTACCCCGTAGATCAACGAGTGATAGGCTAATCTCAACTAGAAACCCATCTTCTATTCCTAATTGTAAGATGTTTTAGATATTTTCTCATTCACATGTATCTAGTTATTTAGTGTGTGTATTCAGTCATTTCAATCCGTATCTAGTTCATATTAAAAAAGGTAAAACATCTTATTGTATTTAGGAACGAAGAGGGTAGTTAGTCACGCACTCCACATGCTAGTATATATTGTCTGAGTACATTTTTTTTCCTTTTGGAGCAAAGAGCTTTATTGATGAACCAGAAACACAGTTTACAACCATGAATGGGCAAGAAGCCCCTGAACACATTACATTATTTCACCACGCGAGCTTGCTGCTTGTCCAAGCATTAGGGTTGATCTGGTGGCCAGTTCAAAAAAAAAGGGGGGTTGATGTGGTGGCTCTCTAGCTAGAGAGCGAACAGTAACGCGCGCGAGCACGTGAGATATATGTGTCGATGCATTAGAAGGCCGGCGCGGGAACGTGCATGTGCAAAAACCGATCTTTACAACGATCCATATTAGGATGTTGTTCGATCCTAGCCAACTTTCACATTTGCGTGCGAACAAAGCGCGTGCATTGTCGCACTGTGGACCACGCAACTAAGCATGCACGCGCGCCCACTAAGATATTCATCAAGTAGCATTTGATTTTGGATGTTAGCTAGCTAGCTAGCTAGCTAGCCAAGTCTCTGGACCATTGCCGACGATCCATATATGGACACAAATTTACAGCAACAACAAAAAAAAGTCCTTCAAAATATAAGTACATACTCCATCTGTATCATAATATAAAATATTTTTAGCTATTTTCATACGTATAACTGTAAACGTATTTATGTGTCTTTTATCATCATGACGAGAGTATAAAACACCTTTTCTTTCAGTGTACTTTTGCTAGATCTATATGGTCGGTCATCCAGATAGCCGCTAACTTGTATCCACCTAGAAGCGTTGCAAATATTTTTGGCAATAAGCTCAATGGGGTGGATTCTAGGTTTAAGCTACTTATTAGGATGGAACTGTAGGAATGATGTAGTTTTTAACAAGGTTGGCAATATAAATTTTCTGCAGGTTTTTATCAAGGCTACCCACTAGATTCGAGATTGGTCTTACCTGCTGCCGGTGGACCAACGAGCGCTTATGGACTATGGGTGCACCCGGCTAGAGAGGGTCGCCCGGGATTTGTACAACTTGGGTGGCTGGCGGCTTTCTAGAAGACTACAGGATGCATAGCCAACTTGTTTTAGTCTTTTTTCGTTGGCTCATTCTGTGCCACACTTTATCTGATCTATAAGATGTAAACTTTTTTGAAGATTCTGGATGCTGCAATAAAATGGCTGTGTGCATCGATTGATGCAGAGGCCAGGGTAGTCCCCCATTTCAAAAAAAAAATAGAATGGGAGTGATTGTCGTTATTTGGTCGCTATGGCTATGTAGAAATGACAAGGTTTTTAATGATAAAAATCGTCTCTTATGCAGGTCATCTACCGGTGCACGGCTACGATCCGTTCTTGGTCGCCTCTACAGCGTGTGTAGCACCGCGACCTATTCACGGAGGTATCTACGCGGTTGGAGGATTCGGCGAGGGATTTTTTTCCCAACATGGATGGCAACATGATCTACGGATATGTCCTCCACCCCCTTAGGCCTCGTTCGGTTTGAAGGAGTTGAAACCCAACATGGATACGATCCAGAGAGGGATTTGGTGGATCCAGAGCTCTCACCCAATCCAGATTGATTAATTTATCATAATCCCTGCCTTTATTTCTTTGTTCGGTTATCCCAAACCCCACCATGGAAACAACACAGCAATCGCGTCACCCCTCAATCTCTCTCTCTCTTAGCGTCATGGATATTCTTCCATAGGTTTGTTGGGGACAAAGGCTGGACTGTAATCCTGTCGGGGGCTAAACGAAGACGTCAGATTCACTGGGCTGGAAAATTAACCACGCCGGGCTGGATGACCGGGATCCGGCCGCAATCCATGCCAATCCCTGCATGTTAGGGAATAAACGAACGAGGCCTTAAGCGTTTTAACAATTTCTCATTATGATATGTAATTCGGCTCTTTACTTTTTGTTCCGGAGACTTTTGGACGTGTGGGGCTGTGTGCATCTTAGCTATGCAGAGGCCGGGTGTAATGCTTAAATATCTTTAAGTAATAAAATTCCCTTTATAAAAAATGTGTGTAGATTCACTCATTTTGCTTCGTATGTAGTCCGTATGAGAATAACTAAAATATCTTATATTATTTAGTTATTTTATGATGTCATTTTTTGATGGTTCATTCATATTTCAAGCTTATGTGATCCGTGATTTGTAAACTCTGATATTTTAAAACGCTGCAATAAAAAGTTGTTTGCATCAACTGATGCTGAGGCCGGGATCATATCCTCTTTTCAAAAAAAAAAAAATCTGTGCTTAGTAGAGCACCACAAGTCCACAATTTCGACAAAGTTAAGCACGCGACTACACACTACACGTAGTCTCTGACGATAGATATACAGACATATATACACTGTCGATCAGATTGGTAGGGTCTGAATATTCCGAAACTCCTTTTGCACAGTTTGCCGTTGAGGAAAAGGCATGGACACGTACGAGGGCATGTGGATCCCAGGGTTCAGTTGCAGTAAACACACACTAGTCCAGTGTTGGAGAAGCTAGGAGGTAATGATCAGGTCTAGCCCACGCCAGACCACCGGCCGCCACGGCCTTTACTGTTCCTGCCGGCATTGGCATCCGACGCAATCTTTCGGAAATTTAACCTTTCAATAAAACTTAAGTCTAAGATAAATCTTTTTTTCAAATTTAATATGTTATTATGATCCTTTTTCATACCGGCAAACATATTGGCGGCAAAATTTGAGAGGTACTGCGAAGCCGTTGGCGGTTTCACTAAAACTTTTGGCGGTAGCCCATTAACCCTACCATCCGAGCGTGTGGTAGTACCAAAAAGGATTAATAAATTGAGAGAGTTAAACGATAAACAAAGAGAATTATGTTTCACAACCAAGCAAAACCGGATTGCTGTGCTCACTAGTATATTGTAAGTGGGCTGGGATCGTCTGCTGTAACAGCAGTGCTGTTACTGCAGCTGCCAGGCGGGCCCGGCCCCATCTGTCATGGGCGTAGGGTTACAGCAGAGGATCTCTGCCCATTGTAAGGATAGCTATACTAATTCGGTATAATCAAAATACACCCTTGGTACAAAATTGACAATCTCACAAGGATGAAATATCAGTAATTTTCTATTTACTGGTTGATCCCATCTTTTACGGAATCAATTCCTTTTTTGAATGTACAAAATGTGGTGAGCTCAGCATGTCTGAAAGCACGGGAGAACATTCTTTTGCTGATATTATTTATAGTATTTGTTGATATTGGGGTTATTCATAGCATTACTATACCTTCACTAAACCGTCTTTCTCTATCCTTGGGCAATGAGTTTCGAGGTATTGGGTGTATTCATTTTTACCAAAGCTTTTATTTTTGTACATATCCTAATTGTCCGTTTAGTTTATGCATGGAGAAAATGAGCCATGGAATGGTGTTAACTGAATGGGTACTTAGACAAAAAAGGGAAAAAATCCATTGAGACGGTTATGAATTTGATTGAGTTTCCCTTGCTTGACCAAATGCAAACGAGCTCGGGCGGCGCAAGGAACCGTCTACAACCGCGTTGTGCATCAACCGTCGCCACCGCAATGGGAGTCCAATCGAGCTCAACCTGAGATCCGGGCAGCGGTTCTACCTCCTTCTTTGACGGCGCGGCTGCTCGACATTGCCAGCCGTAGCTCCACCACACGGTCTACTCCACCCACAAGGTCTTCAGTGGTTTTCCTGAATAAGTTACGAGACTTATGAAAGTATGTGCGTCATCAGTAGCTTTCACATGTACTACTAGTTACTCCTAACTTGACTTGACTCTGGACAGGGGATAAGATATTTGGCTTTCATGACACTGGATCTCTTTCCATTTGGAGGAGGGTCGCCATCAAATTATACTACCTAGGTCGGTTCCGAAGTGGGTCATGAAGATGGATCAAGATAGAGACCGACGGAAACTGCGGGGCCGAGGTAATTTTAACCCAGCGAGTTCAAAAAAAAAAGCTCCACACCTCCACCCTGAGACTGCTGCTACGTATGCTACTATTTGAAGCATGTGGCAATTGGCGGCCGGCCAGAGAGAGAGAGAGAGAGTCGTCGTGTTCCTCACTCCAGCTTCAATCCCAGTGGCCTGGCCCTCTACTCCTCTAGAAGTAGAACTGAGCACCACCATATATATCGGCCGCAACCCCGTAGCTCCCGTTACATTTCACTCCACTCCACCCTCTCCCCTCTCCATCCATCCATCCATTCTCTCCGCCGGGGCGGGCACATCCGAGAGAGACAGCTAGCTCAAGCAGTCGGGGCGAGAGAGAGAGAGAGAGAGAGCTCGATCGAAGCTCGCAGCGGTACTCGTCGGTCGCTGTTGGTGGCGGGTGGAGGTGGTGGCGGTTACGGTGGAGAAAGGCGCGGCACCAATCGGGAAAGGGCACGAGGAGATCCAGGGCTCCCCGGATTTCGGCCCGCAGACTTTGCCCGTAATCCATCCGCCCTTTCCGCCCCTCCGTGCGTGTCCCTCTCCCCTAGCTTCCTCCTCCTCCTCCTCCCAGGTGAAAGCGAGAGAGACGATCGATCGGGCCCGGTGGGCGCCGTGCCTATATAGATCAACCGGAACTGGCTACGAGTTGGTGTGGTAAGACTCTAGAGCTAGACAGACCCTCTATATGCTCTACGCGGGCTGGGTATAAATTCCGGCGCTGCGGCACTGCATGGGTGAAGGCGCCTGCTCTCTCTCTCATCTCTCTCTTGGGATCGCCGGTACGTGCCAGGTTACCAACTGATCAAGGTGGTTCTCCAGGGGCAGCCGCAGCAGGGGAGAGGACGACGAGGAGAAGAGGAAGCACGTTCGGCCGTGCTGTGAGTCTGTGTGCGATAGGTTGAGGCGTACGCTCGCTGATCAGGCTTGTGTTCTTCCTCTCGTGCAGTACTGTAAGATCTCTCTCTCTCTCATGTTTTTGTGGTAGTGCCGCATACCAAGTCTTCATTTCTTCCATTGGCCACCTCCGTTGCCAATCTTAATGAATACAGTAGTAGATTTCCAACACGAAAAAGTTACGAAGTTTCTGTTTTATTTCTTGTGTCTAGCTAGCAATTGTTTTTTGTTCATGTTATTGTGGTAGTGCCGCATACCAAGTTTTCATTTCAATAGACCAACTAGGATGATCTCAATTATACTACTCCCTCCGATCCATGAAAAATGTCGCTCATTTTGTATTAAGTTAGTACAAACTTTGTACTAAGTGGACGACACTTTTTATGGATCAGAGGGAGTATTAGTTTTCTTCCACATGGATTCAATTCGCTAGCAGTAGAATGCATGCGTTCATTTCAAACCTATACTTGTCCAATTCACCCATAGACATTCTATGTTGGCTTCTCCATAGACAATATTAGTGGTTATTTTATGTCATATATGTCTTCCTCTGTTCCAAAATATATGACGCTTGCTAAAACGTCTTATATTATGGAATGGAGGGAGTACAAAATAGCACGTTATTTTAGTTGTATATGCAGGACAGAGGTGGCTTAAATGGATTTGGATGGGTTTTTTTAACACCAAAATGTACATATAGTTATAAAAAAATCCATGCATATAAATTTCCTGTCATACTACAAAATTATTGTTGTTACAAGTGCATGTCCGCAATTTCCTTCATGTAGTACATACATTTGAGCAGAAAGGTCTGTATGATCACCAATCTTGGCTTCCTTGGCACAAAAGTTTCCTATGAAAACATTGAAATAATCAAGTTATCGTATATGTGATGAAAGTATGCACTTTTTATCTACTGCCATGATTGCTTGCTTTTCCTGGAAATATCATCCATCCCATTGGAGATGGAGCAAAAGCTTCTGATCCAGTTGTAAACGAAATATACAGCTATCTTGTCCATCTACCTTTCTCAAAAAAAAAAAAAAAAAAAAAAAAAAAAAAAAATCTTGTCCATCTACCAAGCTTGGCTACAAAGCAATATTTCTCAAGAAATAAAAGAAGCTAACGGAAAGTTGAACAAAAGCTTCTGATGACACAGTCAACACACTCAGCGGGCTATTTTGATCATACATATATACCTTGTGCCCTTGAACTGCCTGCTTGTTAATTTGCGGAAATGAGTTTATATAATAGGCACGTTATAAATAATTCTTTCAGAATAGATCAATTTTATTACTGACTTTTGTTTTAGCTTGTGTTGTAGTCACTCGGACAGTGGAACATGATGGACACTTTCTCCCATGTTCCCCCGGGTTTCCGGTTTCATCCGACAGACGAGGAGCTCGTCGATTACTACCTGAGGAAGAAGGTGGCATCGAAGAAGATCGACCTTGACGTTATTAAAGACGTCGATCTGTACAAAATCGAACCGTGGGATCTTCAAGGTAACAAGCTCATCAAGTTATCAGTTTTGCCAGCCCATGCAAAATAGCCTACGACGTTGTTTCACATATACATCTATCATACAAACTAAACTCACCGAAATCGTAAAATTAACATGCAGACAAGTGCAAGATTGGCATGGAGGAGCAGAACGACTGGTACTTCTTCAGCCACAAGGACAAGAAGTACCCGACAGGCACCCGCACCAACAGGGCGACGGGCGCCGGGTTCTGGAAGGCGACGGGGAGGGACAAGCCCATATACACCAACAACTGCCTCGTTGGGATGAGGAAGACGCTCGTCTTCTACAAGGGCCGTGCGCCCAACGGCCAAAAGTCCGACTGGATCATGCATGAGTACCGGCTCGAGACCAACGAGAACGGAGCCACGCCCGTAAGTAATATATACGTTGCTCGTGGTTTCATCCTTAGCGTTTCTCTTGCTAACCATATATGGCCGTGCATTGCTGGTTTGGTCACGCAGGAGGAAGGATGGGTGGTCTGCCGGGTGTTCAAGAAGCGAGTGGCGATGGTGCGAAGGATGCTGGACATGCCCTCACCTTGTTGGTTCGACGACCATGGCGCCGGCGGTGCGTTCATGCCGGATCTCGACTCGCCAAGGCAGCTTGGCTACCAGCACCACCACTCCCAGAATGTGGCGGCGTACCACGGCCAGCAGGAACAGCAGCTGTACCACTGCAAGCCGGAGCTGGAGTACCATCACCTCCTGCCGCAGGAGGCCTTCCTGCAGCAGCTTCCTCACCTGGAGAGCCCCAAGCCCCCAGCCTACATTGGCCATGGCAGCAGCTGCCTCCTGTCGTCGAACAGCAACCTCCTTGTGCATGGTGGAGCATCCAGGTCCACTGGGCAGCAACCGCCAATGGACCAGGCACTTTACATGGCTGCCACCGATGATGGCGACACGGATTGGAGGCTTCTTGACAAGTTTGTCGCGTCCCAGCTGTTCAGCCATGGCGATACCAACCCGAAGGAGCCGGCCAGTTTCTCCGATCAGGCGGTGCAGGTGTTTCAAGCTGAGAACAAGCATGAAGAGGCCTTGGACTACGCTTCCACGTCTGCCGGCTCCAGCAGAGGCGAGGCGCATCTGTGGAAATAGCTTCCACACACAAACGCAACTCCACTGGACACCCTACACAATTTATCTAATCCAGATTTGATCTAGTGTACAAATATAGCCGGCCTATATGTCATGATTTATCATGGTATATATGCATACATATACATAATAAATATGTAACCGAAGTGGTTATGTATTATATATTATTTGACATCAGGTCTCTGGACCTGATGTCAATAAGTTAGCTGAAGCTGAAACCAATGGGCTTCAGTGACTGACTTGACCGTTTTGTAAAAATAGTCAAGCTGTAGATGGGCGTCTATTTTGTGCAGCCCATCTACTCAAAATGGCAGCTATGGTTGCTGCCGATGCCCCCAACAATGTTTATGAACTCCACAGATGTATCATGTATCTCAATTCATTGAAATGGAATGGAAAATTTATTTATACTGATAAAAAATTGCTCCTCTGGTTAGCTAGCTAGGATGCACTTGAGAATGAAGACATGGACACTTTAACAGCGCTAAATCTTCCTTTATTCATAATACATGTACATAGTATACATAAGACATCATATATTTAAACACTTTATCTACATTCCCTAGTTTACCTGACTCCATTGCAATGTTACAACTCTCTGAATGAAGATTCTCTGAATGTCTGGATTCTCTGAATGTCTGAACCATCCTGCTTCGTCTTTCATTAATCTTTTTTTTCAATTTCTATACAGCATTGAATGCTCAATTTCCACCGTATGCTGGATCATTCCTCTTTCACTTCGCCTCACACATACCACTAGCTTCATCACAGAAACCATCACGGTCAAGAAGTTTAGGTGGTGGAGCACTTAAAAGAGGGGAGGAAGGGCTCCCATATGCATTTCGGCGACTGTTGCCACATCCAAGGCTTTTCCGGGTGTCGACCCCTGTTATAGGGTTGGTTCCGCTTGCATATTTGCATAAAGCCTACACATTAATTATCAGAAATTTAGAATAGATTATTCTCCATTTGCGTGCTTATAGCTATACAGAGACGACTCACACAAACACTCAAGGTGGACAAATCAAGATCACCAGAGTAGGCGATCCTTTAGATCATAAGTTTAGTGGAGATAGGATAGTACGGAACGGCATTTTCAAATAGTGCATTTAGAATTGACTTCATTACTCGTTCTGATAATACGGATCGACATATTCAACAAAGAAAAAGGAAAACCCAGGGTTCTACCGGCAAGCAACACGGGTAGTGGGCTAGCCTAGCTGGCCTTGGACTGAATCCTCACAATGCTTTTATTACTTGGTTGGCCAGTTCCGCCTAGCCACCCATCGTTTTAGGATGAATTTTGACCTTACAACAAGGCACAGCTTCTCGATCGTGCACTTGCCACTAATGCTTGACAAAAAAAACAGTAATTGTCTGGTCACTTCGTCAGGCTAAAAAAGTAAAAAATGGTTGATAGCTGATGAAAAGAACAAGTCTGGTGCATACTGAGGGCATGCGCTTTTCTTCCTAGACAAACAAAACATAACGGACAGGAGATAATGGTCAAGTCTGTGTAATACTTTGGGTGGGCATCGGAACAATTTCGATTTTCCTTCTATGAAGTGCAATTTTCACAGCTGAATGGAAACCTTTTGTTCAGTCTATGGGGCAGTTTTTATAAAATAGTAGCACACAAATCCAATAGTAAGAATTTTTAAAACAATAAACTATACTTGTAAAACTTCAAAGCAGGAAAGAAAGGAAAGGCACATCTTGAGAAAATGATGTGCAATTGCTTACCACAGAAATGATAGAATCATGAAATTTATGGACATTTTAAGAAGAATCATAAACCTATATGGAAAAATTATACAATATGACTGAAATAAGTAAATTATGTACCAGTTTCTGTTGTAGGTCAATAACAGCATCGCTGAAGTCAGCACCGTCAATCATTGCTCCACCGAGATCACTACGTGTAAGGACAGTCCGTGCAAGCACAGCATTTGTGAGATTAGCTTCATTGAGAACCTGTCCAAAGTATTCAATGTTCAAACCTTGCTTAAAGGTAGCCCTGCCACGGAATTATTTATTTGGACAACTTTCCTATTGCAACTAAGAACAGGGGCAAAGGCTCCACCAGCCGCCATAAAAAACGGATCATTCAACTTGACTACACATTTGCAAGTCTCGCATTGCATATTCAACGCGAGACTTGCAAATGTGTAGTCAAGTTCAATGATCCACTTGAATATGTACCAGATTTCGCACCAGAATGATCAATCAGAGAACAGAATTCGCACCAGAATTATTACAAGAATCTAAGAATATTTGACTGCTCTGGCCAAGATGTATGCTTCACTACATTCATTTTCAACATCTAGATGTCAAATTCTGCATATGCACAGACGAATGCATTGACTCTCTTACCTATTGTAAAAGCCTCCAGATCAATATGAATATACTGGGAAATGTGCAACATAAGATAAAGTGTCCACACTGGCATGATATTCTCTTTTTTCTTTACAATATTGGCAGGCGAAATGCATGATCAGTTAAGCACTGGAAACAGCAGTTTTATGTAGAAGTGACGAAAATTATATATGCCGATTACAGGCAGATTCAAAAGAAAAAAACAGTAGCCCATCTGACAAAAGAGGCAAAATCCTTAACAGAAAATTTGGACTGTGGAATGCACTATGCCAGTGGTTATCATCCTGGTTTATGACAAGGGCGGTGGAGTTTTAAACTTTTAATTCACTTTCTTGCTGATCAAGGTTCAACAGTTTCTTCCCTTCAACATATTCCACCAAGAGTACAAGATAATAAATTGAAAATCTATTCTATTGCTCTTCTGTATTTTCCTCGAGCATCATTCTGCAATGGTGGACGACAAATAATTCCATATTTAAATTGCTACTACAGAGGCTTCCAAGGCAAGACTTTATTCCAAACTTCTCTTTCAAAGAGCACACGAGGATGTATGTACATGACTGGCTGTTGCATCACAAAAAGGACAAAATGTATTATTTTGGCAGCCCTCTTCGGTCAAGTATTTCGGTTGTAAGAATATTATTTTGAGGATGACCTAAGTCAAGATTTGAATCTGCTTTACAGATTAGCTCTCCTGATCATATTGGTGTTAAACCTTACAAAGTTTGCGGTTGAACTCGTCTGGTTATTTGATCTAGACTCTTAATGCACACTATCAAACTACTAGGTGTACAAATTTCCCAGCCGGGGCCAAGAGGCAAAACAAAATGAATCCATGGGCTTAGGGGGGGGGGGGGGGGGGGGCGAATCTCCATCTAAATTGACCAATATTAAAAATTACTTAAGGAAATCAGCATGGGCAGGGGGGGCCACGGCCCACTTTGGCCACAACGTAGCTCCGCCCCTGGACACAGGGAAACCTGAATTCTGTAAGAATGCATGTATACAATTTGAAGGGCATAACAAAAAAGGATGAAAACAGCAGAAGCACTGTCTACGACAGACTCAAGAACAGAAAAAATGGTAACGCAACATTTTTCCAGAACATCTCATACATATATAGCAGGTGAAATCCTCATACTAGACTTGAAGACGTGATAGCAGTGAATTTCTTACTCAGCAATCACACCATCAAGCAATTTTAGTTTTTACTATTATCTATTTCAAACAGGCAATAGTGGGGAAACAATCTACAGAAAACATGAAATTATATACTACATGTATGATCATATACATTTGCATAATTTAATTGCTACATAAAACCAACATGATCAAGCTAGAACCATTAAGGTTTTACCATGCGATCCATTAAAGTGTCACTCAAATCTGCACCTGCAAAGGAACAAAACAACACTGGTGAAAATTAAATCATAAATAATCACATGAGCAGATTAAAGTATTGCATCACGATATGGATTGCAGCAAAAAAGACTAGGAATAGGCCACAGAAAGTTGTATTATATCCACCGCTAGTAATTAGAGCTTTAGTAGTACCGCCATGATTCAACTTGAAGCAAAACAAATACACTGAACTTCATAGTTAGCTTCCTTCTCTTAATTTACACTAGGACGAAGAGTGGGCTTGCTTGTAAAACGTAGTAGCTAAGAGGAATCTAAGTGACTAAGATATCTCTAGTCAAGTAGAGACCAGACCACTAAAAAGGGGTAATTAGTTTGCGTATTGAGGACACTGCACACATCAAGTATGAAAACATTAGGGACGGAGCTTAACATCTCCACATGTGAAAAGGTGTTACTACAGTTACCTGTGAAATTTGCTTTATAAGCAACGGCCTTTTCCATATAAGCACCATTGAATGTGGAACCACTAAAATCTGACTCCCTCATATCAGCAGATGTGAAGTTTCCCCGCCTATATCAATCACTGAGGTCTCAGGTAAAGGAGAAACTATGAATAGAAAAATCTACTATTAATAAATTATCCATCTACAGAAAAAAAAAAGGCCATAAGCATCACAATAACTGCTACATTTGTTCCGGTCAATACTGCTTATTGTTGTAGGCTTATATTCTTCTTATTGTCCATGCTTCTAAATGAGCGTCATCATGTATTTTGCTGCAGACTTACAGTTAACACAATTGAGCATTTCGACTGTACTTTCTCCATTATAAGCAAACTTTATACAGCGAGATGTATCCATCTAGTATATAGGTTAGACTGACAAACCAATGATTCAGAATGCATCACCATGAAGGTGGAGACAGGCCCCAGGGTCTCAAGACTAGGACCAGGAGCACAGAGATGCTTTGATGCTAAAATTTTGTGATTTTACGCCTAGCTCGGGCTCGGGGTGTAACTCTCAGCTTCTCTTCCTCCCAGCTCTCCTAGACCACGACGACTTTGGGTCTGATCAAATAATGATTCCAACACTGTCCACATACCAACATCAACATGACGGGTATAAGATTGAACTAGAGAGCTTTCGACTACCGTTTTCTCTTTTTGTGTGGAATCCAATAGAGTATCTAAAGCAAGGACATCATATTTATGGCGCACAAATATCAACTCTGAAGCTTTTGGGTGCATAAATCTGTACACTTCTACAACAATAAGAATGCCTTCAAGCCCAAGCACTCAAGAAGATACAGTACAAGCCAAGCAAAATTTCTAACTAATTAATTCGTTTATACCCTTAAACCAATCTATCCCAGACATAGACGCATAAACGATTTCTAACAACAAGAATAAAATTAAGAAGTGAACTATTCAAACAGAAATTAAGAACCAACCTGAAGTTTTCGTTAACGTGGACAGTCTTTCTGCAAAACGACGCAGAAAAGAACATTATGAGCAACCCAATGCAGCAAAGTGAGCAAGAATAAGAGACGGAGAGATGCAGGTGGCGCGTGGTACTTGAGGTCGGCATTGCCGAACTGGACGGCTGAACCGATGCCGAACTCGCCCCTCTGCTCCGCCTCGTACTTGTTGAGGTCGGCGTAGGCCGGCATCGCCGCGACTACGGCGGCCGCGAGGGCAGCGGAGACCGCTACGCGCCACCTCGGCGGCGCCGGCGAGGTGTTCGAGGCATTACCGCCGCGGGGACGGTCGCTGGTCGCCTGGCATGAAACGCGCGGGAGGCGGCATAGGCGATAGCGCGTGGAGGGCGCGGAGGCCTTGGGCCGGGCGGCGGTGGCGGCAAGAGGGGAGGTGGACGTGGAAGCGAGAGCCATGGCCGGATTAGAGAGGAGCGTGGGGTGGGGAGTAGACGGGTGGTGGCTCGAGCGCGAACACGTAACGGACGGCACAGGCGCACAGCCATCGGACGGGGAGTTCAGGGAGTAGATCCAGTGGTCGCAGATTTTGGGCCCTAGGTATCTTATTTGGGCCGTTGTCACTTGCTTTCAAATTGCTGCTATTAGCCCATCTCTCAAAGAACCTCGTCCTTCAACACATACAAGAATTTGACATTTGGGCAATAACTTCGGGAGCTCCTTTTTCGCGGCCGCTATTTCTCGCTTATTGCGAGTTGTAGTACCGGCTCGCCCGTTAATTTTCGTTAGTGGGCCGGCCCATTTTACACGTCGTTTGGTTGTTCGTCCCATTTCCTTCTTCCTTTCGAGCGAAGGCTCTCTGCGAGCGCTATTTTGATTCATAGACAAAAGATACTAAAATAGGCAGCGATGGGATTCGACCTTGAGACATCCACAGACGTTGACCGAGCCAATAGCCACTGGGCTACGCTCGCGTTGGTGCTAAACATTTCTCTATCCATCGTTCTATTGTTTCCTATCTTCTATTTTCTTTTTTCAATTTATTTTTTCTTTTCTGTTTTTTCTTTCATTTTTCATTTCATTTTTCCATTTTATTATTTATTTACTTTTCTTTCGCCGATATTTTGGTACATTTTTTACATTCGTTTTTAATTTATTGTTTCTTTTTCCATTTATTTTTTCTGTTTCTTATTTGTTTTTTCTTTTTACTTCCTTTTTATTTTTTCTTGTTTAGTAATACATTAATATTTTTGCCTACTAAACCATTTTTTTTCACAATCCAATTTTCGTAAGAGAACATTTTTCAAATATTTTTTTTCAAACATGAAACATTTTCGAAATGAAGAACTTTCAAATATGAACCATTTTTCAAAATTATATTTCTGGTTCACTAATATTTTTTGTTCACTATATTTTCGTTTCACCCGAATTTTGGTTTTCTTTTTGGCTCATTATTTTTTTGGTTCGTCGGAATTTTTTGTTCACCCGAATTTTTGGTTCACTATTATTTTCGCTTCACTATTATTTCCGCTTCACTATTATTTTTGGTTCATTATTTTTTTAAGGTTCGGCAGTATTTTGGTTCACTATTATATTCGATTCACCAGAATTTTTGTTCACTATTATTTTTGGTTCATTATTTTTTTGGTTCGCCGGTATTTTTGGTTCACCCGAAATTTTGGTTCACTATTATTTTTGGTTCACTCGAATTTTTTGTTCACTCTTATTTTTGGTTCACTATTATTTTCGGTTCATCCGAATTTTTGGTTCACTATTATTTTCGGTTCACCCGGATTTTTTGTTCACTATTATTTTTGGTTCATTATTTTTTTTTGGTTCGCCGGTATTTTTGGTTCACTATTATTTTCGGTTCACCCAAATTTTTGGTTCACTATTATTTTCGGTTCACCCGAATTTTTGGTTCACTATTATTTGTGGTTCATTATTTTTTTTGGTTCGTCTGTATTTTTGGTTCACCCGAATATTTAGTTCACTATTATTTTCGGTTCACCCGAATTTTTGGTTCACTATTATTTTCGGTTCACCCAATTTTGGTTCTTTTTTCGGTTCACCGACATTTTGTGTTCACTATTATTTTTGGTTCAATATTATTTTTGGTTCACCGACATTTTTTGGTTCACTATTATTTTCGGTTCACCGGTATTTTTGGTTCACCAATATTTTTTGGTTCACCCGAATTTTTGGTTCATTATTATTTTTGGTTCACCCGAATTTTTGGTTCACACGAATTTTTGGTTCACTATTATTTTTGGTTCACGCGGCCCTTTTCGATTCACTATTATTTTTGGTTCACCCGATCCTTTTCGGTTCACTATTATGTTTTTGGTTCACCCAAAATTTTGGTTCACTTTTATTTTAGGTTCACCCGACTTTTTGGTTCACTATTATTTTTTGGTTCACTATTATTTTCGGTTCACCCGAATTTTTGGTTCACCAGATTTTTGTTCCTTTTCGGTTAACTATTATTTTTTGTTCACTATTATTTTCGGTTCACCCGAATTTTTGGTTCACCCGAACCATGTTTTTATTTGTACGTTTGCTGGAAAAGAAAGAGGAGCAGGACTCCCACTTCAGGAAGAAAAAAGAACGAAGGAAAAGATGCCGGCGCGAAAAAAAGAACGTGAAAAGATGCTTCGCGTCGGACTCGATCCGGGAACCGGGAAGAAGGAAGAACGACCGAAGGGAAACGTTATTGGGATTTTCCACCGTTAATGGGCCTCGCACGGAACGAACGACCGAAGGGAAACGTGCGGGCGAGTCGTTCTTTACGAGAAGGCGAGGTATAGGGGGTCCCCTCCTTTTTGCCGCCTTCAGCCGCATAACTGAGTCGCGCCCCGCACCTTTTCCTTCACTGTTAGTTTTATTGGGCCAGCCCATCATCCGTCTGCACTGCTTCGTTCGTTTTTCGCTGCTTTTGTTTCACTGCTTCGTTCGTTTCATTCACTGCTTATTCTGGTCCGTACATTCAACTGATTATGAACTGAAAAAAGCCAGTATGAATTGAAAAGGCCAGTACAGCTGAACTGAAAAATGAAACTCAGCTTATCATCTGAAGTATTGCACAGAAATACTCTGCTAGTATTAGGGTTTTAGTGAAACCCAGATAGAAACATAAATTACAAAAAAAGCTTTGATTATGCTTGACTACATCATTCAGTTGCCCTGTTCTTTGATAGTAACATGCATTCCCCTTGGACGGATAAAAAATGTTATTCTAAAACTGGAAGACATTCTTTACAATGAAGAAAAATGTCTTTTGGAGTTGTTTGATTTTCTTCTGACTATCTTGAAGTCACCAATAGAAGTTCCGCATGAAAACATCATCGTACTAGCTGTGGTGCCTGGGGTTAATAAATCAGTGTCAAAAGTAGGACAATGAAAAAAAATGAAAATAATGATATGATGGTCGTGTATAAAAAAAATGAAAACTTACGGGGATACTGAGGAACTGTTTTGTTAAAGGTACTTGATGCTCGTTGAACTTACTTATTACCATCTGGCATGTAACTTTTTCACGAATAGCTTGCACATCCACCTTTTTTTGTGCGTAGGATAAAAAAGGTTAATAAAAGATATATTTAAATTTCGAAAACTGTAGTTCTGGAAAGAAAATAAGTGATTTAATGCAGAGATTGGAAAACATACATTGGAGAAATTTTTAACTACCATGCCGTTGAACCATCTTATGTACCGCATTACAAAAATGCTAGAATCATACCTGCGTGACAAAAACAGAAATAAATGCATATTATCAATATGGTGTCCACAGTTTTTAGAAGAACACATTACTTAAGTTTGCAAAAAAGTGTTGTGATGTTGTTTACCTGAAGTTAAATTTTGGAACTTGAATCCATCTCACTCCAAAGTCTCTTATGTTGAAGTAGCGATTACCAGGATAAGAAGACAGGAATAAGTTTTTGAAATTGAAAGTAACTGTGGACACTATTGATGCAAATTTATCATTTGAGGGATCAGGATTCAGCATGTCGAATGATTGGTCAATGAAATTTGCCACGATTAGTATCCATTGCTTTTCATTTGGGCAAGGGATGTGAACCTGGGATGATGGAACATCATGATTAGGACTATATAATGTTATGTAAGCACAGAAAGAAACATATAAACAGTAAAAGGTTCCAAAAATAAAAGAAAAACACCAGTCCTGCATTCTCTAGTCGAAAGCCGATGTTATTCGGGCTGAATAAATTCCTATATGATTGATCGGAAAATTTTCTGTGAACCGTGATGAAGATAATAGAAAAAGTAATGGTAAGTTCTTTAATGGTTCTGTGCTTCTTTAAAGTAATTTGAACTGAGTAAACTATGGAAAGGATTATAAAGACACTCACAATAACTTCTTTTATGGTTATGTGCTTCAGAATATCATTTTTGCTCAACGTCCCTTCTCTGTTGCGGTTGTGGTGATCTGCCATAGTGAGAGCAGCAAAGCAATCCATCACGTGTTGGTGTGTCCATCCCCCTGGGCTCATGGACAAAGCTAATGTTCTTTGATCAACCCATATTCTCTGAATTTCAAAAATCCTTGGGCTGAAATAGAAATTGTAGAATGTAAAAACAGACAAAATAAGTAGAGCGTAGAAATCATTAGACGAATCTTCCATTAAGAATAATATGAGAAAAATGTATGAAACCTGTAGTCTTGTTTACAAGTTGTCAATGCAACATAGAAATCATGTTCGAATGCATTTGCGAAGACCACCTATTGTGTATGCAAGTCATCATCCACGATCAGAGAACTACTTTCTTTGAAATCACCTGAAAGGCGCCTCGGGTTAACCATTACAGATTTGCTTCCCATATTGGGGATGGGGTTAACCATTACAGATTTGGTTCCAACATTGTTGTTTCCACTTTGATGAAGTTCTGGATTTGCAAAGTCTGAATATTGAAATAGCACATGGAAACACGGTTGCAAAATGGATTTACCACACCTCTCGATGACAAGAATGATAATTGAGTGTGTAATAACTAACCGTTGAAACAGGAGCATCATTGCTTCCAAATAGATCAAATGAAGGGAAGCATCGGTTTTCATCAAGAATAGGTGCTATTCTTGTTCCGGTAACCCTTTCGTTAAGAGACAAACCCCAATTGCTCTTCAAATGTTGCTGCTCGTTTGATTGTTTTGATTTTGGATACACTTGCAGGTACTTGTTATGCTGAGAGGAATAAACATTGCCTGAAGAATTAACTTGAACTGATGGTGAGCTGAATAGTGATGGGGACTGGAGTACACCTTGCCGATTATTACCAGATAACAAGAACAAGTTATCGTTCCCTATTTTCATTTATCATGTTTATGGTTGCATGGAATTCTGCCTCATTCCCTATTTTAGAAAACAATAAGCATGCATGTAATTTATCGTTCCAAATTACAAAAATATGAATAATGAGATGTTTTACCATGAGAAGAATATAATACATACCTACTATTTCTTGACCAGGATTGAGGAAAGTGAAGTTCTGAAGATTAAATTTGAGGTTGTAAATGTTGTTGGATAAAACGGTGTTCTTCTTTCTTTCTTCTTCTGCCATTGCTGAAAAGTGTGAGAATTTAACTTGTAAAAAAACATGATAAAAATGTGAAACATAGAAGTAATCTTATAAGACGAAAAATAAGAAGAAGTAATCTAATAAGAAGAATTTATGAGTTAACCTCTGAATTCTTCTTTCAAGTACTCAGGGATCTGAATAGAACTGACAGGTTGTAGTGAGACCAAATCAGGTTTCAACTGTTCTTCGATATCATAATCACTCTTCGGGAGAAGCTGTCCTAACTCTTGCAGTATATCTTCTGTTGACCTCTCATGAAAACTTTCAGTGACATTACACCCTTTTGAAAATTGCTGTACTAGCTGTTGTAGAATACTTTCTGTTGAAATGTTGTCGACTGGTTTGACAATGTTGTTGAAATATACTTCAAATGGCAACATAGCTTGGCTCCCATTATTGGAGATTTGAACCACATCATCAATATAACTTTGGATAGTAGGAATTGAGTTGTTGACCATTGTCTGAAAGAAATTCAATGAAAGGGACTGAACCTTCTTCTTATCCTACATGGCAATTTTTTGAACAATCATTGAACAATTGAAGACAATAATCATTGAAAAAAGGTTAGCAGCATTGACACAAACGTAGAGAAGTGAACAAAAATTTCCTGTACATACCCCTTTGACATTTTTTCCTTGAAACTTGAGGTTGATGTAATCTTGTACTTGTGTTGGTAATTGAAGGTGCTGGCTAATTCCTCTGAATGGTGTTGATGAGATATGTTTTCTCTTCAGCATAAGAATGGGAAAAAAGTAAATTAGAAAAAAATCATATAAGGAAACATTTCAGTTTTATGTACAAAAATAATAATGGTTCACAAAATATATAGAAAACTTACAGACAACCTTCCAAATTCTTTATTTGATCCATGAACTGAGTCCAGAGCAATGTATGAGTTCACTATATGAGTAGACTAAAGAGGAAGCCTTGGAATAGAATGACCCATGATAAATTCAGAAGTTATGAGGAAATAGAAGTACGAAATCTGTGAAAGAAAGAATAAAAATATTAGTTTGGTGGGGATGCTGGATGAATATAAGAAAGAATAATCTGCAACCATGAAAACATTAGTGTATCATACCACTAATATGAGTTTGCATCCCCCAATCTCTGATTCGATGCCCTGCATTTTTCTACGCAAGTATTTCTTGATTTGTAACATTAACCAATCCAGTGTAAATGTGCACCAGTCAAGTTGTGGAATTGCAGTGGTATCTAATAAGTTGCTGAAGTAGGAAGCACTTGCTACACCATCTCCATTTGGAGCTATGAAAGCAGCTAGGAGAAGAAGCATAAAAATGCATATGAATGTCTGTTCATCCATTTCAGTAGTTAACAACGAACACAGGTGCTCCACTGTAGGTACCTCATCATGAACAATTTTGTGGATGAAATGAGAAGCTTCGTTCGAATGATTCATCTCTACTGGTTTAGAGCCAAAAGGAATACCAAGTATCTTGGACACAAACATAGGAGATAAGATAAAACTGAATCCATTCTCAAGAGTGATAGTGGCAGAGTTGGTATCAATCTGGTTGATCAGCCAAACAAAAATTTGGTTGATATTACTTGAGCATTTAAAATCCAGAATGGAACCAAAACCAATTGTCCTAATTATATTTTTTTTCTCAGGTGATAGTTGTGCAATTGCTTTTATGAACATGGAAACATGGTCTGTGTTTTTGGTCTGAAAAAAAGGATGAAAATCAGTAATAACCTCTTAAAAAATGTTTGCAATGTATGAAAACTGAAAATGTTTCACAAAATCTGGTCTAACCTTAAATCTTTTACTCTGATGCGTTGAAGTATCTTTGGCATGACCATATCTCTTTTTTGAAGTAGAGGAATCCATCTGAGACACATGAAATTCGTTAGGCTTTTCAAATTAATAAAATGAAAAAGTCCATCTAAAATATTGGATAGAACTACATGAATCCATGTAAAAAAATGTACTAGCATATTTATTTAACCGTAATTTCTTTGTTGTTAATTTTCACATTTAGGAGCTGATAAAAACATGTACATGAAGGTTTTGAAGTTGTCGATTTAGCGAGTTAGTGAACCATTATAATAATCATAATCCCTGCTTTCGGTGACAAAGTTCTAGTCCCCGCTTAGATAGAAATGGTAATATAACTGGATTCGCGCGGTGGAATTCAGAAAAATAGAAAACACACGGGGATCCTTCTACGCACCACGACGAGAAGAAAACAAACCAGAATCCAATAAAATTGGGAGGGCGGAGGAACTCACCTGCTGCTGCTTCCAGAAAGTTCGTGGAGTCACATAAATTGGGGGGGGGGGGGGGGGGATTGGGAAAAGAAGAAGCAAGATTCCTGCAGATCGAAGAAGGAGAGCGAGACTTGCCTCGCGAGGGGAAAGTGTATGCGGTGGTCCCACATGTAAGCGGTATCCTTATCGCGCAGAAACAGGGGACTAAAATACAAAAAAAAAACTTCTCTCCCCCGTGTTCAACTTGGAGAAGAAGATAGCCTCTACCTGGAAAAAGCCACCGATGGTGGATCTGAAAACAGAGTGAAGTTCCCCTCCCCCCTCCGCTCGTGTGCGAAGAAGAAGAATAGGTCGGCTAATTTGGAGCACCCAGAGTTCAGCAAAAGTTCATAAGGTAACGCATGCGCTGGGGATAACAAAAGCGGAAAAAAGAAGAAGCTCCGTGAGAGAGAAGAAGCACCAATGAGATCTTCGTCGAGTGTCGATCTTGCTGAATTAGGTATGTACGTGAATTCCCCAACCTCCCCCCGTCCCCCTCCCCCCGGTAACTGAATTAGGCTTAGGCGCCTTACTAATAAAGCTTCACATCCTTCGTCGTGGTTGTACTTTTGGATTTTTTATTCTGCGAAAAATTAAAATTGGAAGAATTAGGATTGTTCTGCTTACTTAGTTTATGCATAAAATTCGCTGTGATAAGTGCTTTTAATAATCCTTTCAGAAATATAAATGGCCAATGTTGAGAAATTGAAGCAGTGATAAACAGTTTCAGAGAGAAGAGAAGGCAAGATGAGGAAGAAAAAAAGGTTTGCAGAAATTGTTAGTTTTGTTTTAACAGTAGTTATCCCCAAAAACTAATTTAAATTTATTTTCTGTTCAAAAAAGCTTCAGGCAGCAAAAATTCATAAGGAAGCATGTAGTGGGCCAAGTGCATCAAGTGAACTGAATTTCCCTTTTCATTGGTAAGATTAGCATACTTCTGAGGATATTATGTTGAATGAGCATTAAAAATATGCATTATCCTGATAGAGCGTATTGTGAAACAGGGGACGAATAAAATGGATACTATGGATGAATTTGATCAGTTTGTTCTACATGGCGAGATGAAGAAGCATGTTAATGCAGAACTGATTGCATCCGAAGATGGAGCTCGAAATAGCTTAACAGTTGTCCACGACAATGCTGATGAGCCTAACATTTTGGTGGATGAAACTGAAGAAAATGCCATCAGCATTGACTAGGTATATTAAACAATCTGAATCAAAAAAGATTTCATCGAACATAAAGTTTCCATAAACATTTATCTTTGAGTTGACTTGTATTGCACTAGACCCTGCCAGTGTGTGAATAAAACAAATTATGAATTATTTGTAGGTGTTAGAGATGGTCGAGGAATCTGTTATGGAAAGTGAGGGTACTTCGGAAGATGATGCTGATGGTGAAGAAGAGTACTTGTTCCCAACACCCGATGAAGTAAATAATGCACAACCTCCAGAAGTTGGTATGCTTTTCTCGTCGTTGGAAGAAGCTATCCGTTTTGTGAATGTTTATGGAAAGCTCTCAGGGTTTGCAGTAATAAAAGGAAGGAATTACAAGCAGAAGAAGATAACACTTCAATGTAACAGAAGTAGGAAAATTAGAAGCAAGAACTTAGCGCAGAGGAAGAGGAAGCGAAACATAATTCCAAAAACAGAATGTCAGATGAGTGTCACTGTTAAATTGGTAGAAACAAAATGGCAAATAATTTCGTGCAGCTTGCAGCACAACCATGATTTGGCACCTTCACCATCACTGACAAAATTTTTCTTGAGCTATAGAAACATGACTGAGGAGGAAAAGTTGTTGTCCAGACTGCTACAAGAAATACGAGTTAAGCCACAGAGAATAATGACAATTTTCAGAAGATTAAAGGGAAGCTTTGGAAATATAATGTTTGGGAAGAAGAAAGTGGAAAATCTGAAACAAGCTGACCAGAAAATGAAGAAGAATTCAGATATAGCATGCACGCTGAAATACATTGAGAAGATTCAGTTAGCTAAGCCAGGTTTCTGTTGTAAAATGCAAGTTGACGTGCAAGGAGCGGTTAGAAGCATTTTCTGGACAGATGCAAGATCAAGGCTGGATTACAAACTGTATGGCGATATAATTTGTTTCGATACAACATACAATACGAACAAATATAATATGCCATTTGCGCCAATTATAGGCATTAATGGTCATGCCAGGACAGTAGTTTTCGGTTGGGCTTTACTGAAGGATCAGACAACAGACACATTCGAGTGGTTGTTCAAAAGCTTCGTTGAAGTGATGGAAGGGAAGAAACCTGTGCTGATCTTAACAGACCAGGATCAAGCTATTGAAAACGCAATATCGCTAATTTTTGCAGATGCTTTCCACAGATTTTGCATATGGCACATTTTGAAGAACCTGAGAGAAAATATGAGTGCTTACATGGCAGACAAAGAAGGCATGGAAGAAACAATAGTAAGCCTGATAATGGAATCATTACACACAACAGAATTTGAAAGAGGCTGGCAGGAGATGGTGGAGGCATATGATTGTGGACAGCATGCTCACATAAAAAGGATGTGGAATGCAAGAGAGAAGTTTGTGCCCGCATACTTCAGACGTGCTTTTTGCCCATTCACACAAACTACAGGCCGTAGTGAAGGTTTCAACTCCAACTTCAAAGATTATGTGAAGCGGAAGGATACAATTGAAACTTTCCTGAAACAATATGAGCTTTTCCAGAAAAATGTGGTGGAGATTGAGAATGAGGATCGCTTTCAGTCCACACAGACGGTACCTGTGTTTTGGGGGCATCAACCAGTTGAACGACATGCAGCCAAAACATATACCCGTGGCATTTACTTGAAGTTTGTAACAGAGTTACTTAACTCAACAGCTTTTGGAGTCACTGAAGTTGTAAAAGAAAGACTGTATGAACTGAGGAAGATGTTCTGATATGACAAACCAGAATACAGAAGAGATGTTTTCACAGTTTCAGTTGATCAGGACAAGATGCAATTTGAATGTGAGTGCAGCAAGTTTGAGAAGGATGGAATCTTGTGTTGCCACATCTTGAGACTTTTTACACAATTTGATATTGTGAAAACCAGAAGAATATATATTGCCCAGGTGGTCAATTGAATACAGAGAAAAGGAGCTGTTGAAGCAGAGAGAAGAAACCACAATTGTAAAAGGGACAAGCAGTGCTGAAAATTCAATGAGATATGCTATGCTACTAGATACTGTAAACGATGTATGTAGACATAAGCAGGGATGCCCACAAGAGTGAAATCTTCATTGAAGAAGTGTTCAAACTTCATAAAAGGTTGATGAGTGATGAAGGTACACTAAGCAGGAATGATGGGAAAACTGTAAGCCTAAGAGATCCGCCGGTGATAAAGAAAGGTGCAGCAAAACTGAAAAACACTACAGGTAACAGTGAGGACAATGCACAACCTGAATCAGCAGTACCTACAGGCAATAGTGTCAGTGTTTGGGTTAATGACGATGGTAGCATCTCCAAACCAGAGGAAGAAAATGTGAAATCGAAGAAAAGAGGAAAAAGAAAAGAGCAAGCAGATGGCAACAAATCAGGTTTGAAAGATCCTCCCGTCTCAAGTTCAAAGTCAGTGAACAAAGGTAGCAGATTGAAGCCTCAATCGGAGAAAAAATCAAGGAAGAAGAAAAATACCCAAACAACCGCTGCTGACTGAGATATTTTAGTTATAAGACTGAGATATTTTAGTGATGAGTTTGTGAAAAAAATGCAGAATTGATAGCATGAGTATATTATTCATGCCATTCTTTGTACTTGAACATGAACATGTACAATTAATGCTTATTCATATTTTGGATGGTTCACTCCCTGCTTTTGCTATTTATGTTGTGATATATTAGTCTCTATTCTTGTTCTATTGTGCATCAACTAAATTTTCAACTAAATTATGTATGAATGATTTTAAAAAAATGTAGGGGTGTGAACGGAAAACCTGATATGAACTATTTTTGAATAGTTTTTTAATTGCATATGGACAAGAAATTTGGTATAAACTATTTTTGAATATGAACAAGAAATTTGGTATGAACTATTTTTGCAAATAATAACTAAAAACATGCAGAGAAAACTAATTTGAACAAAGCTAGTGGATGAACATAAATTAGGATTGAACCGACTATTATATAATAATACAAAATATAGTTGAACAGAAAAGGTATAATAAAAAAGTTGGTTGAACATAAATTATGTATGAAGATTTTTAACAAAACCATAAAATAAATAAAGGTGTGTGAACGGAAACCTGGTATGAACTATTGTTTAATCATGAATAGTAAAAATTATTATGAACTATTTTGAATATGAACAGAAACCCCTTGACAAAATTAATCTAAACTAAACTAGTGGATGAAAAACAGAAATCATGATTGAACAGAAAAATTTAAATAAACACACAATAAATATGTGGGGGGTGTGAACTATTTTTGCATATGAACAAGAAATGTAGTGGTATGAACTATTTTTGAATATGAACAGAAAAGCTGGTATGACCTATTTTTGAATATGAACAGGAAATTTGGTATGAACTATTTTGTAAATGCACAGAAAACATGCAGAGAAAACTAATTTGAACAAAACTAGTGGATGAACAGAAATTAGGATTGAACAGAAAGGTATAATAAAAAAAGATGGTTGAACAGAAATTATGTATGAACGATAAAAAAATAAAATAAATGTAGGGGTGTGAACGGAAACCTGATATGAACTATTTTTGCATATGAAAAGGAAAATTGTTATGAACTATTTTTGCATATGAACAGGAAATTTGGTATGAACTTTTTATGCAAATATGAACTAAAAACCTGCAGGGGAAACTAATTTGAACAAAGCTAGTGCATGAACAGAAATTAGGATTGAACCGGCTATTATATAATAATATAAAATATAGTTAAACAGAAAAGGTATAATAAAAAAGGTGGTTGAACAGAATTATGTATGAACAGAAACCTGGCATGAATTATTTTTTAATATGAATAGTAAAAATTGTTATGAACTATTTTGAATATGAACAGAAACCCCTTGACAAAATTAATCTGAACTAAACTAGTGGATGAAAAACAAAAATCATGATTGAATAGAAAAATTTAAATAAACAGACAATAAATGTGTGGGGGGTGTGAACTATTTTTGCATATGAACAAGAAATGTAGTGGTATGAACTATTTTTGAATATAAACAGAAAAGCTGGTATGACCTATTTTTGAATATGAACAGGAAATTTGGTATGAACTATTTGTAAATGCACAGAAAACATGCAGAGAAAACTAATTTGAACAAAACTAGTGGATGAACAGAAATTAGGATTGAACAGAAGGTATAATAAAAAAAGGTGGTTGAACGGAAATTATGTATGAACGATTAAAAAAACAAAAAAATAAATGTAGGGGTGTGAACGGAAACCTGATATGAACTATTTTTGCATATGAAAAGGAAAATTGTTATGAACTATTTTTGCATATGAACAGGAAATTTGGTATGAACTTTTTATGAAAATATGAACTAAAAACCTGCAGGGGAAACTAATTTGAACAAAGCTAGTGCATGAACAGAAATTAGGATTGAACCGACTATTATATAATAATACAAAATATAGTTGTACAGAAATGGTATAATAAAAAAGGTGGTTGAACAGAAATTATGTATGAACAGAAACCTGACATGAACTATTTTTTAATATGAACAGTAAAAATTGTTATGAACTATTTTGAATATGAACAGAAACCCTGCGAGAAAACTAATTTTAACAAAACTAGTGGTTGAACAGAAATCATGATTGAACAGAAAAGGTATAATAAAAAAATGTGGTTGAACAAAAATTATGTATGAACGATTTTAAAAAACCCAAAAATAAATAAATGTAGCGATGTGAACGGAAACCTGGTATGAACAGGAAAATTGTTATGAACTATTTTGAATATGAAGGGAAACCCTACGAGAGAACTAATTTGGACAAAAACTAATGGATGAACAGAAAACATGATTGAATCGAATTTTAAAAACCAAAAAAGAAATGTAGTGGTATGAAATATTTTTGAATATGAACAGAAAATTTAGTATGAACTATTTTTGAATATGAACAGGAAACCTACAGAGAAAACTAATTTGAACAAAACTAGTGGATGAACAGAAATTAGGATTGAACAGAAGGTATAGTAAAAAAAGGTGCTTGAACGGAAATTATGTATGAACGATTTAAAAAAAACAAAAAAATAAATGTAGGGGTGTGAACGGATACC
Source organism: Puccinellia tenuiflora (assembly GCA_012064385.1). NCBI lineage: Eukaryota > Viridiplantae > Streptophyta > Magnoliopsida > Poales > Poaceae > Puccinellia > Puccinellia tenuiflora. Next base: position 375,580 of record QRDG01002387.1, on the reverse strand, counting down.
TAATATGAACTATTCTGCATATGAACAAAAAAAATTGTTATGAACTATTTTTGAATATGAACAGGACATTTGGTATGAACTATTTTGAATATGAACAGAAACCCCTTGTTCAAATTAATCTGAACAAAACTAGTGGATGAACAGAAAAGATGGTATGAACTATTTTTTAATATGAACAGAAAACATGGTATGAACTATTTTGTAAATGAACAGAAAACCTGCAGAGAAAACTAATTTGAATAAAACTAGTGGATGAATAGAAATTAGGATTGAACAGAAGGTATAATAAAAAAAGGTGGTTGAACGGAAATTATGTATGAACGATTAAAAAACCAAAAAAAATGTAGGGGTGTGAACGGAAACCTGATATGAACTATTTTTGAATATGAAAAGGAAAATTGTTGTGAACTATTTTTGCATATGAACAAAGAAATTTGTTATGAACTATTTTTGCATATGAACAGGAAATTTGGTATGAACTTTTTATGCAAATATGAACTAAAAACCTACAGGGGAAACTAATTTGAACAAAGCTAGTGCATGAACAGAAATTAGGATTGAACCGACTATTATATAATAATATAAAATATAGTTAAACAGAAAAGGTATAATAAAAAAGGTGGTTGAACAGAATTATGTATGAACAGAAACCTGGCATGAACTATTTTTTAATATGAATAGTAAAAATTGTTATGAACTATTTTGAATATGAACAGAAACCCTGCGAGAAAACTAATTTTAACAAAACTAGTGGTTGAACAGAAATCATGATTGAACAGAAAAGGTATAATAAAAAAATGTGGTTGAACAAAAATTATGTATGAACGATTTTGAAAAACTAATACCCACAAGTATAGGGGATCGTTGAAATCTTCGATGTGTAAGTATTAGTATCGATCCCACGAGGAGTAGAAGGTATAAGTATTTATCCTCTCAAATAAGAGTGTCACTTCTCTTATTATCTATGCACTAGACAAACTAAAATTATTAAATGATGCAAGTGTTTTTGGGTTTTTGGTGTAGAGTTTGCAATAAAGTAAAAAGCTGAAAATAAAATATGACAAGTGAAAGCTCTCAAAGAGAGAAAGCCCAATCCTCTATGCAGCAAGAGGACAAGCTTGAGTGGTGTGTTTCTTATAGGTGGAAAACGTTCCCAAGGGCTACATGGATTTCATGGCATAAATATTTCTACAACAAGAAGGTAAACATTTTGTCAAGTTTTAATCTTCTTTGGACGGAGCCATAATTAGGTGTAGTTAAATAAACTAAACCCCTTATGATGGATCATGTGGCCAAGTAAATGACTGCACAAGAATTATTAAGACATAAAGTCCCACCATAGCATTACACTCTAAGGTCCCCGATATAAATCCCCTCCTAATGTAACTTCATGTATTAGACCAAGGTTTATGTGTCCTCCTAGGTCCTACCCATTCCATCACACTAGTGTGATAGCACCTTCATGCATTACTCAATATATGGTGCACTTCATACATTGTACATCAAGACAATCATAAAAGATAAAAACTTGACCAAATACTCAACACAAGTGAAAATTATTGCCAATCCATCCTATGCCCCCAGAAACATGAGAGAACTACTCACAACGCGAAGACATGATAGGATTCAACGGTATAAGTGATACAACACAATCTGAAAATATAATCTCCCCACAAAACAATGACAAGTAGCAATTCACAAGCATGTAGAATAGTACTTAGACAATAGCTAGGGTTCGAACTATCTCAAACTATGAGGGGGATGAAGTGGATCACGAAGATGGTGATGGAGATGGTGCTGGTCTTGACGGTGGTGTTGATGGAGACTCCGGAGGGGGGATGGAGGATCCTTCCGGAGGTGATTCCGGCGGCATTTCCCCCCTCCGATCTTCTCCGGCGGCAGCCTTCTGTCTCATGTTTCTTGGTTTTGTGTTTCTCCACCACCTCCTTCCAAAAGCCGTCAGGGGACTATTTTTATAGTCGGTTTTAGGTCAAGACGAAGCCACGGAGACGAAAACACACGGCATCGGAGCCACGAGGCCCAAGATGGAGGGTCCCACGCGGCCAAGGAATCTAGCCACGTGGGCCCACCTCTTTTGGCCCTCGGGTCTCCGTTTGTTCGCTTCCTTCGCTCCTACGCTTTGTTCCTTCCAAAAAATGATCCCTGCAAAATATTAGGTCATTTGGACGTCGTTTGGGTCCCTGAAACATCAAAATATAGAAAATAGGGTTTTCTGCCAGTGCATGGTTAATTCCAGAAAAATAGGAAAACTGTGAAATCTTCCCAAAATCCTTATAAAACAATGATATAACTCTCATATGATGCAAATACGATTGAAATATGAGTATTATAATGCATAGTTCATGTATGCATTTTACATGCATCAAAAACCCAAAAAAATAAATGTAGGCGTGTGAACGGAAACCTGGTATGAACAGGAAAATTGTTATGAACTATTTTGAATATGAACGGAAACCCTACGAGAGAACTAATTTGGACAAAAAGTAATGGATGAACAGAAAACATGATTGAATCGAATTTTAAAAACCAAACAAGAAATGTAGTGGTATGGATTTTTTTTGAATATGAACAGAAAATTTAGTATGAACTATTTTTTAATATGAACAGAAAACCTGCAAAGAAAACTAATTTGAACAGAACTAGTGGATGAACAGAAATTAGGATTGAATAGAAAGGTATAATAAAAAAGGTGGTTGAACAGAAATTATGTATGAACGATTAAAAAAAACAAAAAATAATAAATGTAGGGGTGTGAACGGAAACCTGATATGAACTATTATTGAATCTGAAAAGGAAAATTGTTATGAACTATTTTTGCATATGAACAGGAAATTTGGTATGAACTATTTTCACAAATATCTACTAAAAACCTGCAGCGAAAACTAATTTGAACAAATCTAGTGCATGAACAGAAATTAGGATTGAACCGACTATTATATAATAATACAAAAATATAGTTGAACAGAAAAAGGTATAATAAAAAAGGTGGTTGAACAGAAATTATATATGAACGGAAACCTTGCATGAACTATTTTTTAATATGAATGGTAAAAATTGTTATGAACTATTTTGAATATGAACAGAAACCCTGCAAGAAAACTAATTTTAACAAAACTAGTGGTTGAACAGAAATCATGATTGAAACAGAAAAAGGTATAATAAAAAAATATGGTTGAACAAAAATTATGTATGAACGATTTAAAAAACCCAAAAAAATACATGTAGGGGTGCGAACGGAAACCTAGTATGAACAGGAAAATTGTTATGAACTATTTTGAATATGAACGGAAACCTTAAGAGAGAACTAATTTGGACAAAAACTAATGGATGAACAAAAACCATTTTTGAATATGAACAGAAAAGCTGGTGTGAACTATTTCTTAATATGAACAGGAAATTTGGTATGAACTATTTTTGAATATGAACATAAAACCTGCAGAAAAAACTAATTTGAACAAAACTAGTAGATGAACAGAAATTAGGATTGAACAGAAAGGTATAATTAAAAAAAGGTGGTTGAACAGAAATTATGTATGAACGATTAAAAAAACAAAAAAAATGTAGGGGTGCGAACGGAAACCTAGTATGAACAGCAAAATTGTTATGAACTATTTTGAATATGAACGGAAACCCTAAGAGAGAACTAATTTGGACAAAAATTAATGGATGAACAGAAAACATGATTGAATCGAATTTTAAAAACCAAACAAGAAATGTAGTGGTATGAAATATTTTTGGATATGAACAGAAAATTTAGTATGAACTATTTTTGAATATGAACAGAAAACATGCAGAGAAAACTAATTTGAACAAAACTAGTGGATGAACAGAAATTAGGATTGAACAGAAGGTATAAATAAAAAAAAGGTGGTTGAATGGAAATTATGTATACGATAAAAAAACAAAAAAATTGTTATGAACTATTTTGAATATGAACGGAAACCCTAAGAGAGAACTAATTTGGACAAAAACTAATGGATGAACAAAAACAATTTTTGAATATGAATAGAAAAGCTGGTATGAGCTATTTTTTAATATGAACAGGAAATTTGGTATGAACTATTTTGAATATGAACAGAAACCCTGCGAGAAAACTAATTTTAACAAAACTAGTGGTTGAACAGAAATCATGATTGAACAGAAAAGGTATAATAAAAAAATGTGGTTGAACAAAAATTATGTATGAATGATTTTAAAATACCCAAAAAAATAAATGTAGGGGTGTGAACGGAAACCTGATATGAACTATTTTTGCATATGAACAAAGAAATTTGTTATGAACTATTTTTGAATATGAACAGGAAATTTGGTATGAACTATTTTTGCAAATATGAACTAAAAAGCTGCAGGGAAAACTAATTTGAACAAAGCTAGTGGATGAACAGAAATTAGGATTGAAACAGAAAAAAGGTATAATAAAAAAGTTGGTTGAATAGAAATTATGTATGAACGATTTTCAACAAAACCATAAAATAAATTGTTATGAACTGTTTTTTAATATGAATAGTAAAATTGTTATGAACTATTTTGAATATTAACAGAAACCCCTTAAACAAAATTAATCTGAATAAACAGAAACCCCTTGACAAAAACTAGTGGTATTTAAATAAACAGAAAATAAATGTGTGGGGGGTGTGAACTATTTTTGCATATGAACAAGAAATGTAATGGTATGAACTATTTTTGAATATGAACAGAAAAGCTGGTATGACGTATTTTTGAATATGAACAGGAAATTCGGTATGAACTATTTTGTAAATGAATAGAAAACCTGCAGAGAAAGCTAATTTGAACAAAACTAGTGGATGAACAGAAATTAGGATTGAACAGAAAGGTATAATAAAAAAAGGTGGTTGAACGGAAATTATGTATGAACGATTAAAAAAACAAAAAAATAAATGTAGGGGTGTGAACGGAAACCTGATATGAACTATTATTGAATATGAAAAGGAAAATTGTTATGAACTATTTTTGCATATGAAAAGGAAATTTGGTATGAACTATTTTCACAAAAATATGAACTAAAACCTGCAGGGAAAACTAAGTTGAACAAAGCTAGTGCATGAACAGAAATTAGGATTGAACCGACTATTATATAATAATACAAAAATATAGTTGAACTGAAAAAGGTATAATAAAAAAAGGTGGTTGAACAGAAATTATGTATGAACGGAAACCTGGCATGAACTATTTTTTAATATGAACGGTAAAAAATGTTATAAACTATTTTGAATATGAACAGAAACCCTGCGAGAAAACTAATTTTAACAAAACTAGTGGTTGAACAAAAATCATGATTGAAACAGAAAAGGTATAATAAAAAAATGTGGTTGAACAAAAATTATGTATGAACGATTTTAAAAAGCCCAAAAAAATAAATGTAGGAGTGTGAACGGAAACCTGGTATGAACAGGAAAATTGTTATGAACTATTTTAAATATGAACGGAAAACCTACGAGAGAACTAATTTGGACAATCACTAATGGATGAACAAAAACAATTTTTGAACATGAACAGAAAATGTAGTGGTATGAACTATTTTTGAATATGAACAGAAAAGCAGGTCTGAACTATTTTTTTAATATGAACAGAAAACATGGTATGAACTATTTTGTAAAATGAATAGAAAACCTACAGAGAAATTTAATTTGAACAAAACTAGTGGATGAACAGAAATTAGGATTGAACAGAAAGGTATAATAAAAAGGTGGTTGAACGGAAATTATGTATGAACGATTTAAAAAAACAAAAAAAAATGTAGGGGTGTGAACAGAAACCTGATATGAACAATATGTGAATATGAAAAGGAAAATTGTTATGAACTGTTTTTGCACATGAACAAAGAAATTTGATATGAACTATTTTTGAATATGAGCAGGAAATTTGGTATGAACTATTTTTGCAAAATATGAACTAAAAACCTGGAGGGAAAACTAATTTGAACAAAGCTAGTGGATGAACAGAAATTAGGACTGAATCGACTATTATATAATATTACAAAAATTAGGATTGAACAAAAAATGTATAATAAAAAAAGGTGGTTGAACAGAAATTATGTATGAACGAAACCCTGACATGAACTATTTTTTAATATGAACGGCAAAAAATTTTATGAACTATTTTGAATATGAACAGAAACCCTGCGAGAAAACTAATTTTAACAAAACTAGTGGTTGAACAGAAATCATGTATGAACGATTATGTATGAAACAGAAAAAGGTATAATAAAAAAATGTGGTTGAACAAAAATTATGTATGAACGATTAAAAAAAACCCAAAAAATAAATGTAGGGGTGTGAACGGAAACCTAGTATGAACAGGAAAATTGTTATGAACTATTTTGAATATGAACGGAAACTCTAAGAGAGAACTAATTTGAACAGAAATCCTGATTGAATCGAATTTTAAAAAACAAAACAATAAATGTAGTGGTATGAACTATTTTTTAATACGAACAGGAAATTTGGTATGAACTGTTTTTGAATACGAACAGAAAACCTGCAAAGAAAACTAATTTGAACTAAACTAGTGGATGAACCGAAATTAGGATTGAACAGAAAGGTGGTTGAACGCAAATTATGTATGAACGTTTAAAAAAACAAAAAAAAATGTAGGAGTGTGAGTGGAAACCTGGTATGAACAGGAAAATTGTTATGAACGATTTTGAATATGAATAGAAACCCTACGAGAAAACTAATCTGAACAAAAACTAGTGGATGAACAGAAATCATGATTGAATCGAGTTTTAAAAAACAAAACAATAAATGTAGAGGTATGAACTATTTTTTAATACGAACAGGAAATTTGGTATGAACTATTTTTGAATATGAACAGAAAACCTGGTATGGACTATTTTTTATACGAACAGAAAATCTGCAGAGAAAACTAATTTGAAACAAAACTAGTGGATGAATAGAAATTAGGATGCATTATTTTTCTTTGTAAGAAAATATAGATATAGATTTGAACAGAAATGGGGGATGGCATCGGCGACGCATCATTAGATCGGTTTTTCAGCGGGGGGAGCTCAGTTCAAAAGAGCTCGGTCGATGGTCGAAAAGGCACGATTTAGGGTTCCCAATTAAAAAGTTGCATGAACAGAAATTATATATGAATAAATAATTTGTGCGAGATGGTGCACTCAACAAAAAAGCTTGGTTTCCCAACAAAAAATAGACCAAAAAGACTATAAATATTATATGAACAGAAAATATAACTCTCCATGCAGATGGACTTAAGACGATCGATGAGCTAGGTAGCTAGCTAAGTGGTACAGTAAGTAGACGAATGCATTATGAAGTAGTGATACATCCATGGTACTAGATTACTAGTAGCCTAACTACCCTACCAGAGCATGCATCTCGAGATCCACCAGAGTAACCACTAATACATTATGAAAGACTAAACTTCATGTAAAAGTACTTCATACAAGAAAACTCGAGAAGAAAAAAGGTGCACTGAATTTGGAAAAAGTGCAGTCCATGGCAACACACACAAAAGCAGAGTAGATGCCAACTACAAAGTAAGTACTGTTACATGATCTGAACACATATTCCTATGTCAACTACAAAGAGAAGATGTCAGTCCTGCTAAAGCTTCCTATTTTTCTTGGTCTCCTGAGCAAATTCTACTCGAATCTTATTCAGGTTTGAGAAAAACATGTTGTAAGCCTTCAACATCCTGTATTTTGGGATTATACCCTGCAAAAACAACAGGTCATGTGTGAAGAGAACGCGGGTACTTTCAAAAAAATTATGGGATTGACAGGTTTCAAAATATTTTTTGGTACAAACAGTATAGGAAAAAAAGATAGAAATGTAAAACACCTTGGTGAAATGCTTCATGGTCTTTCCATTCCAACTTTCTGCGTACAACATGACATAAAATCCACAGTCATGCCAGCAAAAACCAAAGAGTGAAAAAGTATGTATGAGAGGATGAATACATTTATGCATAACAAAAAAAGGACAGGCATGCATGAGGAGATAAGAAACCAAATGATTCAAGTGAACACGTACAAAAGTGAATGCGCAGGATAGTAAGGAGGAGTGAAAATTTTAAAAGTTTCCAAATCTTTGCACCGTAAGTCGATCTCCTTCATCACTGTGTTAAGATTGGAAACCTGTAACCCCAAAAATGAAAGAAAGGTGAGAACTGCTGAGGCAGAAACATAGAAGCAAAAAATAAATAAACAAATGTTTAAGAAAAATATAATAGGGAATGGATAAACGAATAAGCTACCAAATTCTGAAGAAGCTGACGTTGGGTACAATCATTAGTCGTGCAAGCGGGTCAAAAAATTTTATTGACCCAAACAAATTATTGACACATGCCAACACCCAATGATTATCCAGAACATTTGGGAAGTAGAGCTGTTAGAAAAAAGGAAAGACAAAAAAAGGTAAATTTCAGTACCCCTATGAACCTAATCAACATATATTGCAGAAAAAAAGATAAAATTTGGTGGATGTTATACACGTACAAGATCAATTTTGGAAATGTCAACTTCACGATTTATCCTTGTAAATTCTGCAACAACAGATTTCTTGTCGAAAGCCTGAGGATCTTGCATTAGCTTTGCCTAGTAATGCAGAAAAAGAAATATAAATTAAAAATATAGTAGAAAGAAGAATAGGCTGAGAAGTATAGAATGAACAAAGTAATAACAGTAGGGAAAAAGCTTACATCAATGAAGCTACTGAACATGTGCTTTTTAAGAAAAGGTTTTTTCAATGCAGAAATCTTTGATTCTTCATTAAAGACATAAGAATGTGGACTCATCACATCATCTGCGATATTCCCTCGCGCTTTGAATGAACTCACAAAAGTTTCATGACTGACAGGGCCCCCTTCGATATCAATGAACATGGGACTGAAAATGACAGAGACCAACAGAGAGACCATGTAAGAAACAACTGCAAAATACCAAGAACTCGGAACAACTATATGTCCGAAACCCGGTCTTCTGACAAAGGCAAGATCAATGTCCATACTATTAGATATTTGAAGAATAATACAAGCATACAGGAAAACAGTGCATATAAACAAATCGAAAAAATAAAAATATAAATATAAAATAATACATACAGGAAGAACACCGTATGATTTGCGTGACGTCCTCTTGCGGTCTAAGCTGACAAGATGCTTGAAATCTTCATTCTTGATATGAGACATCCTTGGCAGACGGTAATCAATAGGACCAGAGTTGCCATTAAAATCAATGAAATCCATGTAAACAACCTACATTGGATAAAAACATGAAGCATTAAAATGGTCCAGAAAAACGAACAAGAGACAAAATAAATAACTTGTTTATAGCATTTCACACGTACTCCCAATAGTGGAAGGCAGCCACCAATCCATGTAATTCTGTTGTAGTCAAGAGTGTTATTGAAGATTTTGTCCTTCCAACTATCCATCTCTTCAAATAAATTGTCAAGACAGAGACTTCCAAAATCAAGATATTCAACCAACAATATATCCCTATCCCTTAAAGAATACAAGTACTTTGGATTGATGAAGTTATATGTTGACGGGCAGAGGACAGTAGTGATGTAGAATAAAGTGAAGCTCTGAAAGAACACTCTCTCGTCGTTAGAACCAAGCATGATAGACTCCACCTTGCTAACCGGTATAGTACTCCCATCAAGATACTGGCTGCGAAGAAATTCTACTTCTCTGACAGCATCAACATCTTTGCTATCCAACACAAACGAGACAGTCCCATGTTGAAACCCAAACACTTTGTCAACAATATCCTTAGTGAAGAAAATTTGTTTATCTTTATGTTTGAAGAAGTACGACCCTGAACCACCATAAGAAGTGTGACCTACTAACCACTGGAGCAAATTCATAGGGATCATCAAATGATCTGGTACATCAGCATATGTGACATGTTGTGATTTTTGATATGACCAATCTGAATTGGATTAAATTGCTTGACAACTTTCCTAAACCGAAGGGTTGAGAACCTAGTTTTTATGGTCGGGTTGCATTGTGGGACTGCATCCAGCATATTAGCACCTACATAAAACATATGAAAATTTCTATTGAAATAAAAGGTATGCATAATAGCACATAAAAAGACATCATCATGCATAAAATTTTATAGGGTTAATAATAGAAGTGCTATTATCATATAGAATAAAAGCATGTAAACATCAACTTACGCATGACATAAAAAATAGCAATCTGTCTAACACAAAAATCAGGACCTAGTGAAACAGACATCATCATGTATAATTGAACTAAACGACCCAAAAATCATAGAACCATGTTAAAACGTCTAGGTAGCTCCCCACACCAGCACCTACTGAAAATAGACATCATCATGTATAATTGAACTGAACAAAACCAAAAAATCACAGAACCATGTTTAAAAACGTGTAGATAGCTCCCAATACCAGCGGGGGGCAGAAAAAAAAAAGTAGTGCTAGTATCATATGTATACAAAAGCATGTACAGTAACTTTCGTCTGATATAAGACATCAGCAATTTCCCTAACGAAATTCTAGATACGCACACGAATGTACAGTAACCATGTTTAAAAACGAATTCTAGTCTCGGAGAGGGGAAGGAATGAAAAGCAAGGCCGGCGACGAACCTTCTGCCGCCATGGCGGGCGACGAACCAAGGAAGACGGCAACTCGGTTACCCTGGAACCGCAGAAGAAGAAGCAGGAGGGGAGGAGCCTGGAATCACGGAAGGAGATGCAGGGGGAGGTGGATTCGTCAGACACTCCCGAACATTCAGAAACCCTCTGAAAAAAACATAACGCCCGATAATGGGCCGGCCCATAAACCAGGGCGGTACGCCAGCAAGTCGTCCAGGGGTGCGCGGCGCGAGAACATATTGCCGCTAAAGGCGGCAAATAGGGTTCACCAATAACTTCTACCGTCAGGAACAATATTCCCATTCCCCTAAAAAAAGAACAATATCCCCCTTCCCGCAATAAATAAAAAGAACAATATTCCCCTAAAAAAGAGACGCGGGAAACTGAGAATATTGTAAGCTTGCCTCCAGCGGCCACCACCTGAAGAAACCATCAACCCACCTAGGGGTGCAATGCGTACCTATCCGTACCCGCATACCCGCCATCTAAAAACCCAATTAGGTAAGGGTTTAGAAAAAAAACTATTTACCCATGAGTCATGGATATTTAAATAGGGAATTTTATACCCATCAAGTAGAGTGGTATGGGTATGAAATCGTATAACCATGCAGCCGTTTATGAAAATAAGTTGTTGTTATGATGTGTTGATAGTTATGAGTAGACGCTGCTCTATATGAGAATGTTATGTTATTCATAAATATTTGTTGTTTTTTGTGATGTGTTATTGTTTACAAAACATGACTATATGTTGTTGGTTATGACTATGTGCCCTCAAATTAACTATATGTGCTCCTAAAGTTGACAGTTTTACTCACGGGCACTCGTTTACCCTGTGGCGTGATAATTATGCGAAATATTATACCCATCGGCAATTATGGGTATGGGTTAAAAGTTAGAACTGGGCATGGGCACCCCGCCCTAGACCCGGCCCAAAAATTCAGGGTCGGGCTCCTTCGTAGTGGCACATCCCAGATAGCTTCACACAGGAGGAGGAGGTGTCCCCGGACATGGTGTGCAACACTCCGTAGCTCCAACGGTCGCGTCCATCGTTTGGTATCTCCGGCACCGGATGTACCCACCACTTGTTCTACGAAAGTCCGAACACGACTAAGGTTATTCTTATCCCATATGCATTATATAGGATCAATTTTAGGATGGTAACTTAATTGAGGTACATGCTTAGGACCCATTTATGACGGATCTACTCCGTAATTAATAGTGGCCAAGATTCTCCAAATTATGATATTGGTGATACACTGATACCGCTTCCCCTGTCTTTAAAGTGGGCGGACAAGAGTCCATTTCAAATAGAGGTAATTGCACCATTCATGCAACAACTTGTCCATGATGTGCACTTTCATACAAAAAGTTGCAATGTGTGGTCCGGTGGTACAAAATCTTACATTATATGTGCAGTTTCATACAAAATCGCTGCGGAGCCGACACGTGTCCAATCCAGCGTGGAAAATGGCAGGGCCCCGCTGCCAGACAGATTTTCAAATAACCCCCTTTGTGATTCCGTATTTTCGCCAAGTTCTCCCACCTCTGATTGCATGGTAGGAAGAAATCTCGGGATTTTTTGTTTGCTAGTTGCCTTGTTCGCCGGCACGGAGGCGAGGAGGACGTAGTCGACGACGGAGGTGGAGGTCGATCGAGGCGAAGATGACCGGTAATCCGCACCACCGAAACTGGGACGAAACCCTCCGCACTATGGTGAGCTCGTTCTCCCCTCGCGTAGGTGCTCCGTATGTGCTCTCTGGTCCGCTTCCGCTCATGGCGTGGGTGCGGTGTAAGGGATTTTGGTAGGGTTTCCTTCGACGATTGGCTGCAAAACGAGATTGTGTAGGTGCTATTAGTGTTTAGGTATCGTTTCCCCACCACGATTCTTCAAAAATTATGAGATTGGAGAATGCCCTGTTTCGGTGTGCTTGGTGCAGTTACGGACCAGTTGATGGCTTCTAATCTAAGCAGATGTTGGTCGTTTTATCTGAATTTGTCCGGTGTGTGTCAGGCAGTATAGTTGCAGACCAGTTTTTGGTCTTTTGCGCTATTGGCCTGTTTCTTAGGACCTTGACTTCGGCTGGTCTTTTATCTGAATCTGTAGTGTTATCGTTGTAGGCATAGGCAGCTAATGAGTGCTGGTCTTTTCTCTCAATCTGTAGTGGTGTACGTGTGTTTTTCAGCTTGGTCGTTGCTCTTTTGGGATCGCTGTGTGCATATGAATTTGGCTTATGGAACATAACTATCTAGCTGTCGTGCAGTTTAACAATCTTGCACTAAGGATACCCAAGTTATGTTCCAGAGCATATAACAATTCCGTTAGAGTAAAGTTAGAGCAGCTTATTTCCATGCTATGCGCCAATGTGCATAAGAAATGTGCAATGCAACTATTTGGTTATGTTGACTAGGCAGATTCAGCAGGTTAGCAATAATAACAAGAAATTGCGGACTTGCACAAGAGCATTTAAACACCTCTCCGCTGCAAGCAGAAGCTGAGCTGAACGGTCTTTCGAAATTTTCATATAGAAAACCCTAAAATCCTTGTATAGCAGGTGCTGCTACATACTTTGACATTTAGATGAACAAAATAAATGCATCACTTGCTCGCTTGCTTCGGCTCTGCATTGCACCAGAGCATCAACCAGAGCTTGCACAACTTGCTTCACGGAAAAAATTGACTGAATTGAACCAAATATTGCAGAGCTAATAGGGCACAAATATCATACATACTAATGAAACAAAAATTACAAAACTGAATTGAAAACCTTAATTCAGAGGTAATTTGACATCTTTATTCCATTGCATACTTCAGGTCTTACATACATGACTTGTGCCTATTCAGGCAAACTGCCATCTTCAGCAATCCTACATTGCATCACGTACCTGTAATTGCATCAGGTAGCAAGCATTGCACACTAACAGGAACACGCTAACTGGTCTTGATGCTAACTACTTCACAGGAATACTATACAAACAACACACACTAAATTATAGCACAGCTCAACTGCTTCAGTTCTTTACAGTTCAGTTTATTCAGTTATGCATCACTTCCCTCTGAATCCTTCGGCTGCATCCACAATTGGCATCTCCAAATTCATTGCCATAGCCTTGCGTGTCCCCGCAGCCTGGTCTACAGATCGGCGCGCGGAGCCGATCTGAGAACGCGCTCGCCATGGCGGACACGTTGGCGTCGGCGACGCAGTACACCCGTTGCATGTCGCATGCGCGGGACGAGCTCAGCAGCTTCCGGGCTTGCCTCCACTGGATGTGCGACGAACACAACGATAGGCTGCGCTCTGCGGGGTCGCGGCCGGTCTTCTTCCTCCTCTCCGTCACGGCGCCCTCGGTGGTTACCCTCGCGCTCCCGGATTCCGCGCCGCCGCGGCCGTTCTACGGGCAGGTCCAGGTCAACTCACCCTGGCCGCGGCGCTGGGCTACATCTCCCTCACCTCGCTGTTCCGGGTCGGCCTCCGTCGTCTCCTCTGCATCGGCTCCTCGCGTCCATCCTCCGTGCTGGCGAACAAGGCAGCAAACAAGATTTTCTGCCTACCGTGTAATCAGAGGTGGGAGGACCTGGGCGAAAATACAAAATAACAAAGGGGTTATTTGAAAATCTGTCTAGCGACGGGGCTCTGCCATTTTCCACGCTGCATTGGACACGAGTCGGCTCCGCAGCGATTTTGTATGAATCTGCATGTATAATGCAAGATTTTGTACCACCGGACCACACGTTGCAACTTTTTGTATGAAAGTGCACATCATAGACAAGTTGTTGTATGAATGGTGCAATTACCTCTTTCAAATAGGAAAACACATGCGACGGAGAGGAGTAATGCTACACTTACGGGCTGGTTTTACGGGATTACGTGGAAAAAAATAGAGGATCACGTCCCGAATCACGGGGGGCGCAGAATTTTAACCAACCAAGTTTCCCGTAACAAAATTTCCGTAAGTTTAGCATTATTGAACGAAAGGATCGCGTTACGAAAGACTTCAAAACCGTCACATTATTATGTGATGACTAGTTGAATTTGGCGTGGCGTCACGCCACGCCTTTGGCGATTTTTTTTTGTGGAATATATATATATATATATATATATAATTTTTTTGTTTAACAAAATGCTGGCTAAATTGTAATGATCAAACATGTTTTTTTAATGAATAGGTAGCATTTTTTTGTGAGCATTTTTTGATAAATTTTCTATAAAGTTGAAATATTTAGTAGGGTGAAATGGTTGAACATGTTTGTATTTCGGCAGGAGTATTTAATTTTAATTATGGAAGATGCATTTGAATTACTTCTAAATTGTGACAACATTTGAATATTCGGAATTTTTTTCCTTTTAGCATACGTTGCACCCGTTGTATTTTAAAATGTCCCAATTTGGCGAGATTTGTCATCTATTTTATCGAAAATTTCACTATATTGTTTCTTTAAATTTTGACTAATTGGGAAATGTCAAATTCTGTTGGAATTTTTGCTTAACTGAAATGTTCAATTAGAGTCCATAATCAGAAGGAATACGTAGTGTGCTCATTTGTTAAATTCGACTCTATATAATTATGGGGAGTACCTTTTTTTTTCAAATATTAACAAATTTAAAATGTTCCAACATTTTTTCCTGTAAATAGTTGGCATTTTTTTTGTGAGCATGTTGACATATGTTTTGTATTTTGCTATACATAGTTAACGTTGATTTTTTCTAATTATTTGTTATATAGTTTAGAGAATATCCAAATATTTAGCAAATTGAAGCATTTAAATATGTTTCTATGTTGCTATGAATTTTTAAATGTAGTTACAGAAAATGTATTTGAGTTACATCCAAATATTGATCAATTTGTAAATTTTAGAAATGATATGGTAATTTTGAATAGCTGGTAAATTTGTATGTTTGATTAGGTTTGTATGTTGGTACAAATAATTAGTTTAGATTTGTATTCAGAAGATGTGCATTGTATGAGCATATAGTAAAAATGAGTATATATTTTGAGGATTTGCATCTGAATTTCATATTTAGAGGAAGTTATTTTTTTTTTGTTGCCATTTTTTTACTTAAAGTCCACAATGAGTGGAAATGCACATTTATTAATTTGGATTCCGTAGATAGAGTTTTTTTTAGCTGAACTGCATGTAATTTTAGGAATTGTGAATAGAGTTTTTTCTAATTTTTTACCAAATTGATATGTATAAATTTGTTTTCATTTTGGTATAATTTATTTGTATTTAATCTTGGAACTATGCATTGTAGAATAAATTCAATATTGAATTCTTTTGGTGTTAACCAAATGAGTACGTTTGAAAGTCATATAATGTTTTTGGGATGTTCAAATTTATATTTTGAGCTGGAATGGTTAAATATGATTGTTGTTTAGATTTTGGAAGTTGTTCAAGGTAGGGTGTTTTTTTTCTGATGATATGCGATGAAATGTTTAATTTGAGTTTAAAATTACAGGAAATGTATTGTCTGAGCATTTACTATTTTGAACTCTACATAATTAGAGGAAGTGCATTTGGTTTGTTTCCAAATATTGACTAATTCTAAATATTCAAACATGTTTGGTTTTTAGACATAAATTATGTTTGCATTTTTCGCATAAGTAGTTAGCATTCATTTTTCTGAGCAGGTTGAATTTTGATTGTGCTGCACAAACAACCAGCATTTATTTTTTTGTGAGGGTATTTATAGAAAAACTTTCATAGGTTGCATATTTTATGTACTTTGGAAATTCTGAAATTCCTTGGAATTTGGTGTCGATTTTATCCCATTTTTCAATAATTTAGAATATTTTTTTTTGTTTGTTGGCCATCAATGGGTTACGTAAATGAATAGTTGTGTCTGAAAGATTTGCCAAACTCTATTTAAATAAGATGTTTGTACCAAAAGAAAAATTTTATTTGGGAAAAAGTCACAAAGTATGCAAAAAAGTTATAAAAGCATGTTTCTTCGTATTTACATTTCTAGTTTTTTTATTCTGTTATTTTGAAGCCCACGGTATAAATGAATAGTTGCGAAAGTATGCAATGTAGCTATTTTTTATGTTCACATTTTTTTTTGGAAATTGGGCTGGGTTGATTTGGATCTGTATTCGAACTTTTTTTTTGGAATTTGTAAACAATTTTTGTTTTTTTTAGGTGAATATGTTTGTAAATATTGATTTTTTGAACATTTTTTTGTATGCAAGTTGTTTTAATAAAATGGTCCTACCTGGTAGGAATGCAACATTTTTTTGTAAACATGTAGTCAAATATTATCGTCTGGAAATTATTGTTTTTTTTTGTTGTTCGTTTTCAAATGCTTGAATGTGGAAGCCATTAAAACTTTAGAAGTTTTTTTCGAAATTGGAAATATCCTTTTTTTTCTAGAAAGTATGGAAATTTTGATTTTTTTTTAAATTCTAATTACCTTTGAAAGATTCTAATTTGTAAAGTTTAATTTAAATCGAATCCACATTTAGGAGATACTTTTTTTGAAATTTAATTTAAGTCAAATCCGTAATTATAAATTTTTTTGAAACAATGTTTATAGGAAGCACATCTTTATTTTTTTTCTCCCGCTCGATGAAGTGGACAAATTTTAAAAGGTAATTAGAATTTCGAAATATTCAAATTTGAATCTTTATTATGCGGCATGAGTTTTTTTTTGAATGAAGTCCATAATTAGAAGTTCTTTTTTTTTGTTAAATAATGTTTTAAATCTATTGAATTTGCAGCATTTAACAGCAAAAAAAAAACTTACGCATGGGGCCTCTGTGACGTCGTGCTGACATCACAGGGGCAGAGCAGGCCGCGGCGGCGTTGAGCTCGCCAGCGGCGCGCCACGGCGCTCTGGCACGTGCGCGTGGCCGCTACCCGACGCGCCTGGTCGCGGGGTGCTCGTAGGCGACGGCGGCGCCTCGTTTTGGTCGCCGGAGCGGCCGCGGCGGCGTGGTAACGCGGCGGAGGGCAGCGGGCGCGGCGGCGGCGATTCCCGCGCGCGCAGCGTCCCTGCGGCCGATCCGCGGCGAGGAGGGAGAGGCGGCGGTGGCGAAGCTGGTGCTTTGCTTCGATCCGAGCGGGGAGGTGCGGAGAGGCGGCGCGTCGCGGGAGAGAGGAAGGGGAGGGAGGGGGATGTGAGGGTGATTTTGCAAAAAAGTCATCGTGTTTTTCTTGAATTGCAATCAGGTCCTTCGCTGCGTTATTTTGCGGACTGCGGGTTCTATTTACATCTTCTGGATGGGCTTTTTTGCAAAAGCGTCACTGACGCGTTCTGGGAGCCGTCGGATCGCCGTTGGACGGCCGGGATCGCCGGTACTGTAGCTACTGTTCCTCCCAACAGTGCCCGATCGCTGAGAGCTCGCGAAATCGTCCGTCTTTAATATAGTTGGTAGATGAGCGAGATGATTGAATGGCCATCACGGATTCTTAGGAATCTGTGACGCTTGGTACAGAAGGTCGCACATTATCTTCTTCCGTGATGATATGAACCATGGTGGCACTATTCATTTTAGATTTGTCTTTTTTGTTTCTCAATGTTTATTTTGAATTTGTGGCTGAAATTTTTGGAGGTAGTACAAACATATCATGTTAACACACACATTTTTTGGTAGATTTTTTTAAACATTTAAAATTGGTTTGATCATTGTATCACCTAAGTGCTTGTAGCTACTAGGCCTCTACCTTAGTTCTCTCTCCACGAAAAATACATTGGAGATGTTGAGATGTTGGTTGCAGCCTAGCACCTTCGTGTTTATCCGAAACTTAAAGACACCGAACAAGTCGGGTACGTGGCACCTAGTCGGCCTAGCTAGCCTAAGTGTTTATCCGAACGGCTTCGTCTCGGAGGCTCCGTTGAGGCTGGGGTTGGCGACCGGACATATTGCCCGGCCAGCCGGCCGATGTTGGTACGTCGCCGGGCATCTAGTTGGGCACGGGTTGCCTACTTCAACCCAGCCGCAAGTCCACCCGCAAAAGTCCAAATGGGCGCCGATCGACCGCTGACGAGAGGAGAGGCCTAGCTAGATGCTTGGATCGAGCTGCATTACGTAGCTGTTTTTTCTGCCTTCACATCGCACCAGTCAGTCACCTCGATCGTTAGCGCCGAACGTGCACAGCCCTATACTCCTACCCAAGCTATTTGGATTCCTGTCTCAAAAAGGTTGTCTGTTCGTGTACACAGGTAGTCATATATTATACCGTATAGCCCTCTAGCTGCCCCAGCAGCGGCGTCGACCTGGACGTATAACTGTATTGGAATCTACTACAATCTGACTCGATCTGCTCCGACCATCACTATCATTAACTCTGAATTCTGCTCCGACCATCACCACCATTATCTCTGAATTCTGCTCAGACTGATATAGGGAAGACTCCGCTGTTCTTTCTAGCAGAGAATTATTAATTTGTTTAATCTTACGTACTCTTACGTCTGCATGCCTGAGCTTCTATTATCATCGCCTCTGGAACGAAGGCACGCGTTCATGCAGTATGCAGGCTGTTAGCTAGCTAGCTAGGTAAGCTAAGTTGACTTTGGAATTTCGCTTGCAGAAACATGCATGGGCGCACCTCTAGCTTCCTTCGCCGCTTCCTTAGCTCCCAAGCTAGCTTTCATTTACTCCATTATTGGCCTTCCTGCAAATACAGCTGCTGATGAGTGATGAGTTCTGAGCAGCAGCGCAGCGCAGTTTCGTCAGCGCTCGATCGCTCCCTGGGCGCGCGGCGCAGTATTCTATCACGATAGATTTCAAGATTCACGCATCATTTATGTACCAATTAGTAATAGCAAGTGTTAGAACACACACAGGGATCACACACGCGAAGTGGACACGAAGTGGATGAACTCGATCTGAAGGAAGAGCGCACACATCAGAGAACAGACAAGAGTTTTACAATGCGTTCAGTAGTGTGTCATTTTCTGCTTCTTTCCTTTTATTCAGTAGTAACAAACTAATCTACCTACGATCCGTTCATCCTTTGTCATCTCACGGACCAGATCTTGGCCAGGATCTATCCCTTTACCCTTTCAGTTGTGGTTTATCTCCCTTGCACCTCTTGTAGGCGTTAGCTGCATCCTAAGTTCAGTGTTCCCTTCACATACCTAAGCATATGCTTGACGAATGAGAGATGATCTCGAGTAGGCCTACTTTCAAGGGATATGTATGCAAACGTTTTTTTTTCTTGTGAATTTTTCGTGTTGCAATTGCATTACAGCCTTACAAGTTTCCACGGCATCACATGTTCGTATTGCATCATGTGTCTACCATATGTTCTACTGCATTTTTTGCATAGCATCCCACGTTTCTACTATACTGCTATACTACATTGCATGTTTCTGTACTGTATCTTTCTGTTGTATTTTTTAGGTGTTTACATTTAAGAAACGGGCAAACAATTACTAGTCCATGGTGGTCAGGGTTGTTTCTTCTTTAAATATAAAAGAATAAACATGTGTTATTCCATGTTAATCTCATTTTTTTATTTTTTTAGTTTTAAATTTATGCAGTTAGTTCGTAGAAGATGCAAGATTTAATCAAAGCTGGCATGGATGATACGAATTGAGATATATATCCAAAACTTTAGCAGGTTACTTGGAGGTAGTGTTCAAACAAACAGACAACCGACAGAAACATGTTCTGTAGTGATTGATGGGTCATACTTCCAAAAATGTTTATTTGTGTTCTCTATCCATGATCTCACTATGAACGTAGTAATATATGTGTGGTATCATGTAAAACTTCATTTATAAGGGTGTGAACTTATTTTGTCTAGAATGTGTTATGTTACGGTAACAAAATATTTTACTAGGATCATATCTTTCCTCATTAATTAATTGGTATATCAGTTATTTTATCTAAATGAAATAAAGCTCGACCGTAATATAGAATATCTCTAGGTATGCGTGGAGCCGTGAAGTAAATGCCGCGCAGGCTTTGGATAGAAAGGGAGAGGGAGAGAGAAATGACCTGAGAATTGATTAACTAGTTTTGGGTGGCTTCTTCGGTTCTTCTGATCCTCGATCGTCTTTGTTTGGTTTGTACATCAACGTACATCAGTTATCGTGGATGGCCGGATGGGCACACATGCACTCGTAAAGCAACAACATGCATGGAAGTGTGGAGTGAACAAGGAACAGCAAAAGACTAAAGTGGACTCTATGATGTGATATAACATGTCGCGTACACCCTGATTTATGGGTCGACAAATTCCAACCAAGAGCGGTATTTTTCAAGCGGCATTTGCCAGTACTCCCTCTGTCCCCATTTACAGTTTGACCATAAATTATACTAATAAAATTAGTGTTATGATATAATAATATACTGTTGGATTTATATTCAAATATTTGAAGTTTTTAATGATATAATTTTATGACATAATTCTTATATATATGTGGTCAAATTGATGGTCGAACTTAATGCACAAAAAACTAAGACACCAACTAAATAGGGACGACGGCAATACTAGCGAATATGGGGTGTTTTAGTTTAGTGCTCATAGGCAAGAGCATGTCTAGCTGCATCCTCGCCTATACATTGGTTTCAACGGACCTCCTCGTCAGCCAAAATATGGGTTTGTGTCCGAACACCCCTGCCCCCCCCCCCCCAAAAAACATTTCAAACCGCACGGTCGGACATCGCCCGCCCTTCTTACCGCACGCAGCTCGTCACCGATGTTGTGTCTAACTCGGTCGCTCCCGCACAAGGTGCTCGGCCATTTGACCGAATAAATAATTTTTTGTCCAAATTTTTCTGATAAATTTGGTAGATTGTTTGATGGTTGCCATGTTTTATTCGTATACTATGCATAATGACGATGAGTACATCTTCCATGAAAATGGATGATGAGGAGCATCATACGATCCTCTCTTTTCTTTTATGTTTGAATGAGGAGATGGATATCTCTCAACCCGCAACTGAGGTTCGATACATCTGCGGGAGGACCAATCATCAAGGGTCTAAATCATGGTCCTGAGAGGTTAGGCATGGTTCAAGATATCAAGAGATCAATTCATGCGTCTTGTCGGAGGTGTGAGGGAGTATGATGAATACTTCCAACTAAAGAAGACTGCATCGATAAGTTATGGTTCCCTTTAATTAAGAAATGCATTGCTATTCTCCGGGGTTTTGCATATGGAACTATTGTGATGTCACTGACGACTACCTTTACATGGCCAAGTCCACATGTCTTGAATCCATGTATAGTTTTTGTGCAGCGAAGGTGACGACGGCGTTTGGACCTGAATAATTGAGAGAACCAACAATAGGAGACACAGCTCGACTCATGGAAATTGGTGAAGCAAGAGGGTGTCCTAGATGCTTGGAAGAATCAATTGCTTGCATTGGGTATATAAATTATTTCCATTCGGTCGGTAAGGGTTGTATAAAGGTCATGTTCGTGCAGCTACTGTCATACTTGAAGTTGTGACAAATTATGACCTCTTTATTTGACACTCTTTTGTCGGCATAACAGGATCTCACTATGATATTTACGTACTACAATGCTCTTTGGTGTTTGTAAGACTTGCTGACAGAAATGTCCACAGTGCAACTATGAGGTTAGTCGACATCAATTTACTCTATAAATGGCGTGAGCCTACCCGGCCTCCCAGGGCATCCTCAGCTCCAAATCAACCGCCTACGGCGCACTTCTTTTGGGCTTGTGCTTCTCCATAAGCAAGCTTATGAGTCTCGGTGGGGAGAAACTGCGGTGGGGAGAAGCCTGTAGAAACTCCTCAGGACAGTTCTTTTGAGCTTCTACTGTTTTGGCTTATTTGCTGTGTCGAGTTGTAAGATGTCTGTAATGCCCCTTATTTGATATGTGTACTAAATAAAGCGATGATATTGTACGTGTGCCATTTATTCGTAGAAAAATAGATGTCTGAAACGCACTTGAATTTGATAATGCCTTAAATATGCTTATTTTTCTGTTAAGTGTGAGAAATGAGCAAGAAATAAAAATAAAAATATGAAAAGGAAAAAACTAGATGTCATAGCATAATTCAGTTTTTTTTACATTAAAAGGTAGAGTTTTTTTTACATTAAAAGGAAAAATCCATGGGCTGCACGTTCATAACAGGACTGGCACAAGCCGCAGGTTCGATGCAAGCCTCTATCGTCTAGGCTGCAAATCATCTTGAGCTAGCTAATCATGCATCCGGAAAGTCCAGCTTGCTAATCGGCAGCAGCGCCCATATGCATGCGAGACATGAGATTCGGCGGCGTCAGACTGGAAGCGGCGCCGACGGGCGGATGGGCGACGGCGCAGACGGGCGAACTGTCCTCGTAATAAACATGCAAAATAACGCTTCGGCCGGCCCGCAGTGGCACTGCCCTCGTAATAAACATGAAAGATAGGGGTATGCCAGTATACCGCTTCGGTGTTCCGCTCAGAAGCTCGGGAAACTCCTCTCGATGTGTTTCTCCGGACCGCAAATTTTACACTATAAGCCCAAACTGCGGTTGGAGGAAGCTGGCTAGAAGCAGACACTTCTTTTGGGCTTCAGCTGTGGGGAACCTCGAAGCTGGGCTAGAAGCCCAAAAGAAGTCAGCCTACGTTGGATTCGACCTGAACAGTATATTCCAAATCCCGCTTTTCACAGCAGCCGTCCATTCGGTTATTTCTTTTTTCACTACCTGCCTGATTGGATAGGTCTATGACGGATGGGACCATGAGCAGGCGGGGCCAGTGGCGTGAGACAGCGAAGACTCCTCGTTCGCGTCGCCTTCCTTTTTCCTTGTCGGGCCTCCAGAACCACGGAACAAGTGAAAACCTAGATCTCACCGTGTCCAAAATATCTTATGCGGCCTCATTCTCTTCCCAACCCGTGCGTCCTCTCTCCTGGCCCCGGCGCTCGCCTCCCCCCCCTCACCACCACCTGGTGCCGCCTCCCGACGGCCGCGGTGCCCAACCTCGGTGCGGACGGAAGCTGCGCCGGCCACAGCACGCGAAGAAGAGGACGGAGCTAAGTGCGGCGGAAGGGGAGGAGGCAAAGACGATGGTGCCATGGCACCGCTGGCGGCCTATTGTGCTCTTACTGGGTTGGGAGAGGATGCGGGAGGAGGAGGGCGTGAAGGGGTGGGAGCACGCCCCTGTGCGCTTCCTGCCACCAGACAGCGCCGACGACCAACACCATGAGTAAGGTACGGCTCCTCGGTGTGGATCCTCCCGTCGCTGCTGCATCCCTGCCGCCATTACTACCTCCTCTCTCTCCGGCGCCCTCGTCAGATCCTGGCGCCAGTCCTCCGCCGTGGAGACTCTCGTCCCTGGGCCCTCGTTGCAGCCGGGATCCCCCAAGCGGCCTCACCTCGTGCTGCTCGCCACCCCCATCTTCGTACTCGTCGGCTGCAGCATCGCCTCCTCGTCAACTGCATCCTTCGCGAGTCGTCGCCAAGCCACAAGAGGAGTGCAGGTGGAGTATGACCGCGGCAGCAGGTGTACGACCGTTGCCTCAGCTGGTGGACGACGGTCGCCGCCGAGCGACTAGCAGCAGGTACAAGCTCTGGAAGTAAGATGAGGAGGTAGGGAGGGAGCAGAAGTTGGGGAAGAAGATATAATTGACTGAGGGAGGAAGAGGAGGTAGAGAGCGAGCAGATCTGCAGCTTTAACAGCAGAGGACGAAGAACATGGGCGCAGACGAACAGGAAAAGGTTAGTCCTCCAAACCTCGTATGCTTCCTTCTAAAGTTCTAAGGTTATTACATACGATTAGTTTTCCCTTGCATCCTTCGTAGCTAATCTACACACAGGGTTCAATGAGAAAAAATGTCCCAATATTTTCAGGATTTTGAATTTTATGACGTTGTGCATTCTCTTTGGCTTCCTTCCGTTCAATTGGTTTCTTCGGAAGCCCTCTTCAGAATCAGAGAGAGTATTCTACACTTGAGGCCTAAAAATACTGGCAATAATTGCTTTCTCAATGTTATCCTACAGGTATCTCCTACTTTCCATTTAATATGTATTACGATGTGCTTCTTGTGTGAGTATCATCATCAGGTTTGAGTTCATACTAAATCAGGGAATGTTTCCTTGACAGGCACTTGCTAGCTGCAACCATTTTGTGTCCTCTCTAAATGATTTGCTTGGAAGTGATGGCATGCTACCTGAGGAACAGCCTGAAAAATGCCCATTATCCTTTAAGCGTTGTTAGAGGTGAAGGAAGATGAACTATCTTTGTTGAAAAGGTAAAGCTATGCTCTTTGGACTATAACATTGCTCATTTGTCTATAAATGCATGTTCTCTGTATTTTGTATATGGATACTTTGGCTATGATCTGTTTGCATGATAAAGCTAGAAAAACTATGTGGATCTTATGCAACTGCATCTTATATTAAAAACCCAGGATATAATTCAGTGGGATTCCCATTGAGTGTATGTATGTGTGTATTAAAAACATAGGCTATAATTTTAATTCAGTGTCAGTGTCAAACCCAGTCTATAACCCAGGCTATAATTATAAACTATGTGGATTTTCAGTGTCAGTGGCAACAACTAACAATGGTTTGTTCTGTGCTTAGGTGTAGCTTTACAGCTCCTTACAGAAGGAGTAGCATTACTGAGACAGACGTTAGCATGGTTGAAAGCAAGGTATTACTGCTACAATTCAGTTTACTATACCGTGCGACCTACTTATTTTTTTATTGTTTTGTCTTGAAGTATTTTGAGTTCAATTCATAATACCCTATTTGTGTGGGCATGCAAGCTTCATTTGCTAATTTCGCTGTGCTCGTTTATATAGTATAACCAAACTGAAAAGATTGAAGGAATATTTGAACAAGTCAAGTTTGATTGTTTACTCTATAAATAGTGTCTATTATTGAAAAATGAATTAGAGAATTCTTTTCTGTTTTTCACTAGGATGGTGGACGGCGGTGACTTCCTGGCGGCAGCAGTGGGTTGATGACCGTGGCCTCAGCTGATGGACAACGGTGGCCAACGAGTGACCAGCAGCAGGTACGAGCTCATGATCTCGTGGTAAATGTACTTCTTCCTTTAAGTTGGTTGAATGATCTGATTGTTGTTTTCAAGTTGAATTCTTGACTTTGTTGCTCAAGAGTTTCAGTACCTGATTCACCATAAATCATTTGCATGATTATATATATGGAGCTTCAGTTGTTGTACTCTACAACAATTGGAGTGGGTAAGATTTAGCTTTCCAGTAATGAGACAATGACATGCGATTTTATTAGTTGTATTTTTTTATTAGCATATTTTCTCTCAGACTGACCCAAACATTGATATGGAAGTGATCATTTGACATTATTTTGCTGAGGCATATCGTGTTAGAACTATCACTTTCTCTTTACAGTGAATGTTGAGGGTACTGATAAGCTTCTTTCCTATGCAGATTGTTCTTGGGCAAAGCTTCTGTCTTCTGTGGTGGTGGTTAGATAATTCCTTATCTAAATGTTTGTCTACTACATTTATTTTAACCAGTTAATTGTCTCTTATTCCCTAACTGCACAGAGCTTTGAAATATTCAATATCTTTCCAATGCAATTGAGTGTTGGACATTTTCGCCTTGAATTTGTTCAGGATTAATTAATGTTGTGCCCTAGCATGTTAAGGTAACCAGAATTGTTCTCTAATATAGGGTTTCATTCATATTTTTTCTACTATCTTACATCATTACTTACAATGTTTTGAATATTGTTATTTATGATCCTAATCATAATAAATTGTCGTGTAACTTCCATCAGGAAATGCATCTCTTGATAAACATGTTTGGCAATTTTTAGAATTGTGTAGACAATGCTATTACTTGTTAACTGGAGTGCCTCTCATTTGAAAAGAACAAGGAAAACTTCCATCAAACAAATTATGATATACCCAATGAGCAACTCTCTTCTAATATGACCGATTGTCTAGCTCAGCATCATGGACACCATAGAATTAAAGTGAAGACCAGTATTGTTTTCATACTTTATGTGTGTACTGAACAGACTATTCTAATATATGATGCTATGGGATGAAAATCAATTGAAACCTTATTTTCGTAGATCCTTTTCTTTACTGATGATGTCCTGGTGGTATAAACTAAGTGTGGGTTTGCCACTAATGGGAAATTATGATAATCTTAACTTTCGATTGCTCGAAGAATAGATAGAACTTACAACTAGCAAAAAAGAACTTCTCTATACACACGCAAACTATACCTTATAGGATAAGGTTGTAAATTCGACTGGAGTTTCATATGTTTTTACTAGCCTTTCCTAGGAAAACAATCTTGCCAAGACGTTGGTTTTATTAGTTAGAATTTTATTTCCTCATTTTAACATTTCTTCTTGTTCTGCTTTTCCCAAGGTACCGCATCTGGTCTGGGATGAGAATATAAATGGTGCTAGGATGAGATTCAGATACTGCGGGCCAGGTATTGTTGGCACATGCAAAAAATATATGTATGATCAGAATCGTTTGGATTGCATGGTTGGACCAGGTGATACAATATACTGATTATCTTCTGATATCCTGCATCTCAAGTTTGACTTACTGTAGTTCAACTATATCACAAGGAACCCTGAGCTTCTGCAATGCAACGTTGTTATTAGTGTATATCTTAGTGAGACCTATGTTCGTGCTTTCGATTTTTGTTTTGACAGTGTAAGAATTAAGAGCCTTTATCTCCATAGCCAAGTCCTGGTTTAATTTAAGGATCTCATACTAGCTTATTTGCTCTTAACATGTTGCATGAAATTTCTAGCTGTGATATTTGTTAACTAAGTGCATTACCATTGTCTGTAGTTTGTTCATATTTGCATGTTTTGTGAATAGGCGTATATTTCGACATTTGTATCCAGCTACTCCCACTGATGTTGTCACATGAGTGCAAACTATAATAACAAGTCACTGTTCCAATTTCCAACTCATTCACAATACACTGCTTTCTTTTTGAGGTCAACCAAGAAGCCATCCTGAACACTATTTTTGCAGTTAGTGGTTGATAGAGGAAGCACGGGGAGAAGAGCAAACACAAATGGTGATGGAGCAGCCGAGTAGGTTAATTATTCTTTTTAGTGTACCTTTCCTCAGAGAACAAAAGCTTTTAAGTATTTTCCCTTCATATCCATGCCGATGAGCGACATTCAGATCATAATGTATTGCTCACAGCCTTTCATTTGCTTTTAATTTACGTTTACCATGCACAGATAGCTCTGCAGTATTCACATCCGTACTATGTTTTGTCCTTCAAGATTCAACATGTATGGAGCTAATCCGATACTCAAGCTCGATAGCTTTACATTTATAGTGTCGTACAGAAGGTAAACCAATCTGGACCGCAAACTTCTCCTAAATGTTCTCTGAGTTAATAAAAAATCATAAGAAAGATAAATGATTTTTTCTCTATTCAGACTCAAGCTTGATAGCTTTACACTGATAGTGTCGTAGAGAAGGTAAACTAATCAGGACCACAAGCTTGTCCTAGATGTTCTCTGAGTCAATAAAAAAATCATAAGAAAAATAAATGCTTTTTCTCTATTAATCTTATTTTTAACACCACAGTTGTAAAGTGGTTTGTTATAACTGTACCAAATCTTTTACTTTCTATTATATTTAAATTCATACCGTCCTTGATTTTTTCATCTTGAGCACATGCCAAATTCAGTAAATACGTGAATCGTTTCCTTCTAGCTAGAAGGCATGTCATCACTTTGTTTTGCATTAGGGAATGGAAGTCACTCTTTCCTAACTATGAGTAATGCCTTATCAGGTCTATATGCAATTGAAAAGTCTGTAGTGCTCCGCAAGGTTACTGAATAAAAAGGTCTTCGAATTAAATCTATAGACCATGACCTAGGTTTGCTCAATGTACCATTTTGGGACTTGTGCTCAAAGTTGTTGTGGTAAACAGTTTTTGTCAGTCAATTCTATGTGTTTCTCTGTGAAGATTCGGTTGAGTTCTCTACTTGAGTTGTGTAAGAGCAAATGCCTGACTACAATTCTCTGTGAAAGACGGTCATGACGGTCATGACAACCTATAACACAGGCGTGGGGCTTGAAGCCCCATTCAGTTCATAATGTATTGCTCACAGCCTTTCATTTGCATTTTATTTAGGTTTACCATATACAACTAGCTCTTCTGCATTTTCACATCCATAGTATGTTTCGTCCTTCAGATTCATGTGTGCTTTTCCACATTACATCCATGTTTTTTCCATGGTGGGGATTGCACTGGCGTATATTGAACCATCAGAGTAGGACTGGTTCGCTGCACCACTGGAGAAATGGCCAGCTTCGTCAGATTTTAGGTGATGCTGAGTGCAAAGCTGCAAATCCGTCTTCCTTTTTCGCCATGCTATGTATGTCTTTCCATCCAATTCTCTCCCTATTTATTTGATTGGTTAATATAATATAAGATAATATGCAACCAAATCAACTTTGTTAATTACAATCACATGCGAATGAGATTTGGGTTGTTAGTTGTGATAATTTATAAATATTTCCAGTATAGTTTGTATTTGGTTTCGAGACAAATATTTTTGGAAAGGCATGTAAGAAAAGAATCAATTGCATTAGTTAAGAAAAAATCATAACTATATAGCATGCAACCTGCAGAGTACATAGTATATAGCAGTCTAGAGACTGCACTGTATATATGAACTATACGCAGGAATTTCAGTATAGTTGGTAAGTCTTTTCGGTGTACATGTGTTAATTTTAACAGGGAAGTATCAAGAAAGCACGTGAAGAAGATCAGTCCAAAAGGAGGGAGCAGCTGACTGATTGATGTTAGTTCGCATTTCCACAAAGAACAGATTTTATAAAGATTATTTAAGTGTAACTGATGTGATAGTTAATCAATTGGGTTCCTGATGTGGCCGTCAAGAACAAATCCCTCCAAAAGGGACTTCTTTAGAGCTGTTGTGACAACCTGTGTATTTCCTGTGCTTGAATGGTGGAGCAGATCTAGGGTTTGGGATTCGTTCTGAAAATTGGGAAATGTTGACCAGATTTTCTGTGCTACGAGTTGGCAGAGAAGAGAAATTGTCAAGAGACTGTTGTTGAATCTGCTGTATTTTTGGATTACTCCTTTTTCTGTACTGTTTCTTTAGCAGATTAGATTTTCTATTTTAGAACAAGGATCTGTCTGTATTTATTGACTTTGCTAATCGCCTCCCCTAATGTGCGCTCACGAATAGAGCTTTCCTGGTTGCCATGGTAAATAAATTTATCATTACCGATTTTGTTGGCCTAAAACACAGGTACATTCCAGGAGTATGTATGAGCTGTAGGTTATTTACTAATTTCATTGGCTGAAATTGCTGCGTGGACATTATGTGCGCACCATGTATCACTGATGATGATGCAGTGGAAACCATGGACCTCGATGAGATTTCAGCATAGTATCCGAACTCAGGGATCTTACTTATTACCACTTGCTGCTATCACTATGTCAACGCATAGAATTCAAATGTGCACAAAACTTTTCAAATCGGATGACTTTAATAAAATTGGCGTCGGTTTGTCTCCATTGCAAGTATACTTGACAAAAGAATGGCCGCTATGTTGGTGAATGGGGTCAAGGTTCAGATGACTCACAAAAATAGATAATAAAACTTATAGTTAGCGAAAGGGCCTTATGGCGCAATGGACTATTTCAAAGTACTGCTGCTTTTGTATGCATAGAATCAAAGTATAAACCATTTTTCATATATGATGCCTGTAATAAATCGGAGTCGCTTCACGTACGATGATTTTGTCCGATCTGTGTATGATATTTATGCTGCCGTGTGCTAATTATTCTGTTGTTCAGTGACCGAGTCCAGCCCAAATCCAAAACCAGAATATACTACCACAACTTTGCATCAATGGCCGTCCTCGGCCCGCACATCGCCGACGGAAGTTGAAGAGGAGGGTAGAGAGAGGCAGGCGGAAGATGGGCATCAGGGCGTGACGAGAGCTTGGCCTCATCGGCCATGTCCGTCGTTGGGGAAGGGGACAACCGAGGAGAGAGCGCGCGGCGTGAGCATGCGTGGGGACGCATCCGGTGAGCAGAACACGTGGGAAAGCGGCGGCTCCTGGTGCGCAAGAACACCGCGACGGGGCAGTACCTCAAGGGCTTTCGGCAGCGCATGCCACAGATGCCGGTGACGGCCGTGCTCGACCTTCCGTTGTTGCGCTGCGTGAGGCATACTCATTGCCACATAAGGTCAGACAGGTGTCAGACGGATTTTCGTCTACGTATAGCATTGCTCTTGATAAATTTGGCATCGGTTTGTCTCCATTCAGACAGTAGGTGCATATCCCTACAAACTCTTGAGTCTGATGATTTGACGAGTTGATGCGCGACAAAGATGAGAGACCTCTATCTTATGATCCCAGGTTAAAAGAAAGCATCAGAGCATCATTCAGTTTCTCCATGGAGTTTGGTTCCTTTGTTTAATGGTCGTATAATGTATGTACCCAGTTGCTTTTCCATTAACTGTATACGTATAGTGTAGTAACCAGTATATGTGTATACGTGAAGTGTAAATCAGTACCCTACTTTCTTACCTATGCATAGTGCCCTCAAGTCGGTGAATCTCGCACATTGCGACATATATGGACATCAAAATAAGGTAAAACTTATGACCTAGCTCCCGGTCTTGCTTCCGCCATTTGCGCCAGCGGCGCAACGGGTCATCTAGTACAACAAAGAGTACTACCTATATGATGGTATCTATACTCGGTAGGTTACATTTTATAAGACAATCCCCAACCCCCAAGGAAATAGACGCCAGATCTTGCAACACAACAAGAGGGTTGTAGGAATTATGTGGATCATTTTTTTTGGTGTGCTTCACGTTTTTAGGGCTATTGTTCGCCATGCTACTAGAACATGATCGACAGATCATATGTATGAGGTCATGACTTCATGTGTCTTTCATGCACAACACGATCCTGAAGAGTGAACTGATGATCATCGAGTGTTTGATCAACATTGAGACTAGCGTGGCGCTCTTGTGGAGCCAAATCCCTATGTTCCGGCCGAGATCCCTTAATTCCTCGCCATGCATCAGGAAATTTGTGACAAAAATGTTCATCGACAACTACAAAATGATCTAATTGAGCACATGTAGATGCTAAAATGGAAAAATAGTTTGATTGTCATTTGTTGTCATGGACCACACCAAACTATCTATTTGTTGGAGTTCACAAATTTAATTTTAGTTTGAATTAATTTATGAACTATATTATGTGTTTGAATTTGTTGTCAATGTCTGTGTTAAAATTTACCATGGGATAGAGTTTTCACCTAGATAGAAATACGGAAAACAGATGAAAAGGCCAATAGTTGAGAACGATTGTCCGGTTGAGGGGTGTCGTCAGGGCACCCGCGCCATCAGTTCGGACATGTGTCTGGTCCTCAACCCGAATAATAATTGGAGCGGTCCAGACATATATTACCGGGGGGAGGGGGTGTGGTTGGAGATGCTCGAAAAAACTATATTTATAGGACTTTTGTGTAATATCTATTAGCTTTTGTCAAACGGCAAATTGTATAAAGGTGAACAAGTATATAGAAAAAGTATCAATATCTATGATAAATAAAATTTATAAGAAAAATAATGAAAAATACTTTCATATCAGATACTTGTATTGTAATTTTTTTTTATATAGCTGGTCCAACTTTATGAAATCTGACTTTCGGAAAAACTAATATTTAGAGTAAATTCAAACGGGTATGGGCTTGCATTATCATTCCCAGCAGAAGATTACCGCGAGATTTTGGGACATAGGGGGCATAGGGGTTCAAATTCGTGTGCCGATATCCAAGCAAACAACACAAATTTTGGATTCAGACCACCAGTACGTGAAGTACCACGCTTGCCAGAACATATACTTGTTTCACACGATCGATGCGAATCATAGTTTTTGCAGCGTCTGCGTGAGAGCGGCAAGATCCCCTGTATGTCCGTACAAACTCCGGGAGACCAACTCGGTGGTCGCCAGGAAAAGCATGACGGGCGGAATTTGAGGACTTCAAAGCATACCGCCGGCCGGCGGGAAAGACAGACATGGAGAGAGAGAGAGCACGCGGCGGCGTGTTGTGCGCACAGAGGATCTCTGTCCTCTACTGCTCAGTCCTGGTTGTTCTGAGCTGATGGGATAGTGTGAGGTCAAATCACCAAAAGTACTGGAGAAAAAGCCTTCCCCTTCTTTATTATAACTGCATGCATGTATGCCCTGCCCCCCTTCTCCATCTTCTCTCTCTCGCAACAGCTCTCTTCCGGTCCGTATGTTCAGTTATTTACCGCCAAATTCACTGCATATCGCATTGCGACCTTCGCATCGAGGCAATGGTGTCTATCGCATCTACGTACGACGAGACGACTACACGGCTACACCGCTACAGTCTACAGGAAGGGCCGGGACACGTACAGCTAGCGGAGACGCGAGCAAGACGTTGTTGCTTCTGCTTGCCACTACTCTCTACTCGTGTCGTAGACCTGGGTAGCTAGGGCAACTGTCGAAGGCATTAGCCACCCTCCCAGCTGGCCACTGGAGAAGGGAAGGAAAAAATCCATTTTAAAGTTAGATAATTCGAATTCTGAAGTTGAAATCCATGTCGTTTGCATCCTGAAGTATTGAATTTCGGTCGAAATTGAACCCTAGACATGTTTAGCGCACCAGGAAAAAGAGCATCCGAGACGGAATATCCGTTGTCCGAGTGATTAGCGGGCCCACATGCCATATTCATCTTCTATCCTAATCCATCTCTCTCTCTTCGATCTAAAAAAAAAAACAGGGGGAGCACGCACAACCGTGACGTACACCGGGGATATACGGGACAGGGAGGGGCAAGGGCGATTGGGATGGGTAGGGTGAGGAGGACGGGGACATGCAGGAAGAGGTGTAGAAGCTGGGGCGTCGACCACGTCGCAGATGGCCGACCTGAGCGGCGAGCACCCCGAGCAAGCACGAGGTGTTGCCACCGCCCCGCATCTCCTCTTCGACAACCGCCCCGCAAATCCCGCCTATTAAATTAATACACTAGACAACTATCTCAAAAGTCCGAACTGATGGAAAGGGCCGTGCAACCTATTATATTTCTGACACTCCCCCCTCATCTAGGCTATGAACTTTTTCTTCACGGGCCTAGGACGTGGATTAGGGTTTTGCAGATATTTATTTTCATACTGTGTTGGCTAGGATATGAACTCTAGACCTTTGGCTCTGATATCATATTAAATGGATGCACTAGCCAACTATTGCAAAAGTCCGAACTAATGTAAAGGATCGTGCAATATATTATATTTCGGACACCACCTTCGGAGAGGAGCATGGATGCCGGCCACCAACGCTGGCATGGAGGATGCCTCCGCCCGCCCCTTCTCGGCAGCCGTGCGTGCTACTATCGTGGTCCATGCATGGTCGACCCCCACGATCGATCCAACTTTGCTTGTCGTCGCGTCGTGGCGCACTGCACTTTGGCCGAGCTGCTCGTCACGACCTTTGTTAAAGCAGGTCGTCCTTCCTGATGCCGGCGATGGGAAGGAGCCAACCAGGAGGTCGGGCGCTCAAGCTAGATATAGTGATTAAGAGAGAAGATAAATATGACATGTGAGACAATGTAGTAAGTGAGAATAGCAATATAGAATTTTATATTTGCTCTGAAAAACAGGTCCAAGATTTAATTTAGACCGTGATTCAATATTTTATTTTTGAGAAAAAACCATCATAGCATACTTTATTGATTAGAAATCAAAGATACATCGTCAGAGTGCAGTCCGAATCTCTACGAGTTCAATGTTTAAAATGGAGTGTTCCCGGGGAAAGCCCCGTCGCATGCAAAAGCAAAAAGCACGCACGCATACGTAGACGTATACTGCAGAAGCATGTATAGTGGCACGTCGCCACGTTGCAAATCGTAACAAAACAACGGCGTGTCGACTACTTTGCCATCATCCTTTGAAACATTTGAAAAGAAAAGAGGGTTGAACGAACGTACTTTCCCGTCTGTTTCCTTCATTCCTTGGTCGGGTGATCGATTCGATCCAACGAGCATGGTATTGGACTAACGGAAACGGGCTGTTGATCAGCGCGTGAAAGCAACGTGGCCTGGCCATGCACGCACACCCAGCATCCGTCCGTTTCCTTTGGCTTTCTTTTTCACTTGGTTCCCTGGCTGGCCTCCTCTCCCTGCCTGCGGCGTGGCTCCTCTGCACTGTGCTGGCCGAATATCGATCGTCTTCACCTGATCGCCTCCTATCCCCTACCCGGCCTGCGCACGCACTGTGCTCCTGTCGCTGCCGGCCGCAGCCGCATGCAGGGCGCCGGCCTCTCTTCGGGAACGACGACCGCGCGTACTGCTCGGCTACAAGCATGATCCGCTGCGCGTCGTCTCTACCGATCGAACCTTTCACAACGGGTAACTCATGTTGGACCGGGGTGAGTGGGTAAAACAGAGCGTGCGTACGGCTGCTTTGCTGTGGTAAGAGCATCCCCTCAACACGCTAAGGGCATGCATCTCCAGTCGCAGACCCCATATCACGTCCGGATTGGCGCCGGAGCAAGTGCTATGGGGGCTGTCCGGACGAGATGACGTCGATGGGGAGAGCCTCTCCCCACTCGTCGCCCCCATAGAATTGTATTTTTTTTTACTACTACATGTTTTGGGGTATTTCAACGAACAGCCTGCGGGCGGCGAGGAAGGCGCTGGCGAGGTCGACGACGACATCGTCCCACGGCATCCTCGGCGTCGACCTGAGCGCGAGGCCGTGCACCGCCAACTCCACGGTCTCCGCCGCCGCGAGGGGAAGAGGAGAAGGGCGGCGGCGGCGCGGCCCTGGCGTCCAGCTCCACGGTCTCCACCATGGCGGCCAGCTCCCGGCTCCCGGTCGAGGCGACCTCTGCGTCATCCAATCGGCATCTCCACGTTCCAGGAAGGCGCGCTCGGAGCTTGGCCGTGCCGGTCCGCGAGGCCGTGCACCCCGTCGACGGTGGCATGGCGACCAGCTCCACGGTCTCCGTCGCCGCGAGGGGAAGAGGAGAAGAGCACGGAAGCGGCGCGGCGGTCGGCGTCAGGAGAGAGGCGAGGAGCGGGTGCGGCGGCCGGCGTTAGGAGAGAGGCGAGGAGCGGGTGCGACGGCCGGCGCCAGGAGAGAGCGCGGCGGTCGCGTGCAGCGGAGGTGGCCGATGTCGGTGGAGGCTCGAGGTCGGCGAAGGCTCAAGGTCGCGCGCGGTGGAGGTGGCCGAGGTCGGTGGAGGCTCGAGGTCGCGCGCGGCGGAGGACGTCGTGGGCGTGGAGCTGTCGCAGATGGGAAGAGAAGACGAGAGAGAGGACGCGTGGCGCGATGTGGACGAAAAAGTTTCGTCCGGCGCTACCGAAGGAGCCCCCACGGCGTGGGTTTGGCTTGGTAGCGCCGGACGAAACAAAGGGGCTGTCCGGACGAAATTAGGCTATGGGGCGCGTGACTAGGAGGCGTTTTTTGGTTGGGACTCCCCATAGAGCTATGGGGGGAGCTTTGGGGGCGACGACTAGAGATGCTCTAAAGATACCGTAAATATGTTTGCAAAATAGATTTAAGTTACACCCAAATGAAAATGCAAATAGGTCTGCACAACAAATAATTTGTAAATAGGTTACAAATAAGTTGCAAAATACCGGTG
This sequence comes from Puccinellia tenuiflora, assembly GCA_012064385.1. Classification (NCBI taxonomy): domain Eukaryota; kingdom Viridiplantae; phylum Streptophyta; class Magnoliopsida; order Poales; family Poaceae; genus Puccinellia; species Puccinellia tenuiflora. Next base: position 339,383 of record QRDG01002387.1, on the reverse strand, counting down.
TCTCTCCCACCATTTGGAAATAAAATAAATTTTACAATAGTTTTTAATCAAACGACGTCACTAACCGAAAAACCATCATGAGTCGGAATACCAGTATGATGAGTCGGAACACCACCACCCCGCATAAGATGGGTGCCCTGCCGCTTCCGAGCATGGCCGGCACGACGGCGACGGTGGTAGCTGGGGAGGGCGGCGAGAATGGATGCACGGTTGACGGATGCTGCGAAGCTATGAGAGCCACCATTTGGGACCGATTGAAGCCGGAACCGGCGAGAGCCACCAATTGGGGCCAATTGAAGCCGGAACCGACGGACGGAGGGACGGAGTACTCCATGGTACAGTCCGGGGGGAGAGGTGAGGATTAATTTTGCAGGGGCGAACACATCGGCTACGGTGCAGAGCAGGAAAGACGAAGTTTATATGTCCCTCCCACCAAACAAAATAGTGACTATAGGGAAACCTAAATATCGGACGACAATCCCCTGGATATGAAGATTTCCGCACTCGGTTTTAGGTTCACTTAAAAAGTTTGAGGGCCAAGCGTGTTTACAGAATCTGTGTGGGGTGATTTTTTATGTCAAAACCGTAAACTAATAGTTATTACAAGTGCAGAAGTGTTTTATGGGATCTGCTAGAGATTATCTAACTTGTCCCGAAGACTAGTGCACCCATGTTCCTAAATTCTTAAAACATTTTCTTGGTCCCATCTATTTTGAAAATGCATGGATCTTTTTTTTTTGCGAATTATGCATGGTTCTATCTAGGATCATCATGTTTACATTGCATGAAATTCTAGGATAGGATAGCTGAAGGGTCTGTTGCATAGAAAAAAAATTCCAACGAAACAAGCGGAAGAAACCCAATGATCTAGATCTATTAGATGCAAGTAGCGAGGTGAAGATCAAATCTTTTACCCTTGAAGAACAAGCAAACGTTTTGTCGGTGCAGGGGTTGGCTAGTCGATCCCCGCAACTAGACTCGTCTAGTCGCGAGGAGATGTATTACGCTCGAGATCCTATCCGACGAAGCGCCACACGAGCAGCACCTCCACGTGATCCACACGTACGGCTCGATGTAGACTCCTCCTTCTTGATCCCACAAGCAAGGAGGGAGTGGTCCGTGAGATCCCAGCAGCACGACGGCGTGGTGGTGGAGATGGTGGACTGTTCCCGCGGGCAGGGATTCGCCAAGCCACACGCGAGGGAGAAGAGGAGGGACAAGGGGTGGGTGCGGCTAGGGTTGAGGGACACCTCCTTGTGCCGCACCCCTCCCCTTTATATGTAGGTGGAGGGGGCAAAGGGGGTGCGCCCCCAACTCCTAGGGCCAGCCGGCTTGGGGAGCCTTTCCCCCCCCAAGTCACCTGCCTATAGGGGCGGCGGCCTAGGGAGGCTTGGCTCCCAAGCCGAGTCCTCCTAGGGTTCGCCCCCCCTTTCGTTGTGTGGCCCGCATGGGCCTATGTGGGGCTGGTGCTGCCGCCCCCTCGGTCCATGTGGGCCTTGATGACAGGGGGTCCCACTCTAGAACCTTCTAGAAACTTCCAATACCTCACCGGAAAATTCCTGAACTTTTTCGATGCCTCCGGAAACAACTTTCCTTATATGAATCTTATTCTCCGGAATCTTCCGGATCTCCTCGTGATGTCTAGGATTTCATCCGAGACTCCGAATCAATATTCGTTTATACCATCAATTATCTCATTGCAAACCCTAGCTATATCGGAGCGTTAAGTGTGTGACCATACGGGTTCGAGAACGTGCAGATATGGTCCGATCAATAATCAATAGCGGGACCGGGATGTCCATATTGACTCCTACACATTCAAGAAGTTCTTTATCGACTGAACCACAATGCCGGAGATTCAATTATTCTCGTATACAATTCCCTTTGTCTCATGATATATAACTTGCCCGAGATTTGATCGTCGATATCACCACATCTAGTTTAATCTCGTTACCCGGCAATTCCTCTTTACTCGTCCATAATATAGGATCTTTGTGATTACCACATAATCGCATGTTTGCAAACTTCCTGATGATATATTACTGAGAGGGCCCTGAAAGGATCGATGAGGTTAACTAGAGGGGGGGGGGGTGAATAGGTTAACTACAAATTTTAATTCTTTTTCGTTTTAAATAGATATTGCTCAAATATAAGTTGTCTAGAATATGCAACTAGATGAACAACCTTATATGATGAGCAAAAGATCACTAGCACAAGATATAAATATAGTAAGCTAGTGCTAACAAGTAAAGGTAAGTGCAAAGATAAACAACAAGATGACACGAAGATTTATCCCGAAGTTCACTTCCCAATGGAAGCTAATCTCCGTTGGAGCGGCGCGGTGTTCACCAAAGTGAAACACCGAGTAGCCTTGATATGGCACACCGTATCTCCGTTGTGACTTACCACCGATGTGGCGAGGCACTTGTCACTATGTTGCTGTTGAGGTTGACAACTAGAACCTTTACAAGGATGAAGCACACTCCACAAGTTGGAGGGTCTTCACCAAATGCACCGAGCCGCCAAGACTCGATGCCCAAGACCGGGGCACACACCACAACTTAATTGGTGGCTCCCGGCGATGTCTCCTTAGCTCCCAAAGCTCCGAAGAACAACAAGCTCTTAGGGTTCCGATGAACACCAAGAGAAACAAGCCCCCTCTCACAAATCAAGGGGGAAAACGAATCGGTTTGGTGGAGATTGTAGATCAAGAGGTTCTCTCCCAACCCGCCAAATATCAACGAGATGTATTGGCTAGTGAGAGAGATCTATGTGAATTGAGGTGGTCTAAAATGGTGGAGCTTCAAGCTTCTTTCTTTTTGATAGACAAGTGACCAAGGTAGAAGAAGGAGCCCTTAAATAGGTGGTCTTCAAAATCCAGCCGTTGGAGACAAGTGAGAGGCCAGCCGTGGGGGCCGGCCAGGCCGGGGCAATGGCCGGGGAGTGGCCGGCCAACCCACTCAAGCCCCTGACGCGCGCCCGGCCATGGGCCGGCCACCATGGCCGGCCAAGCAACCGAGACGGCCCGGCCATGGGCCGGCCATGCCGGGGTGGTGGCCGGCCAGCGCGCAGAGAGAATGCCCCAGCAGCCCGGCCATGGACCGGCCACCATGGCCGGCCTTGTAACCGAGACGGCCCGGCCATGGGCCGGCCAAGCCGGGGAGGTGACCGGCCACGCCTTCTTCTTCTCCCTTTCTTCTCTTGCTCAAACTACCTTTTGTCGATGTTTCATCATTTTAACCTAACAACACATCTTGAACAAAGGGGTTAAATATTATCGTGTTGTCATCAAATATCAAAACATACTTAGGAGATGAGATGTCCTTTCAATCTCCCCCTTTTTGATGTTTGATGACAACACAAGAATTTGCATGACATATATATGTATGAGAGAGACCAACGAAGGTTAGTGAATTACAAGAATTAGACGAGCTCCCCCTCAATGTGTGCACAACAACAAGAGACATGAGCTCCCCCTAACTTTTGCAATTCACACACCTTTTATACTAAGACAAATAGCTCTCAACATCATTGAATCCACATATAACTTATAACATAATCATCATGCACTCAACTAACACATTTGTAGAGGTAAGAATGGCTCACCCAAGTCTTGACGTAGAGATAATAAATGACATCAATTGACCACAACAACTAATCAAGGTCTTGACATAGAGATGATAGCCGAAGATAACATAGTCTTACACTTAGAGTAGATAGCCAAGTTCACAGGATGAAATCCAAGATAACATAGTCTTACACATATAGTAGATAGAAATGAAATCCAAATTAAAGTTCACCTGAAACACATGAGAGAAGCAAATGGAAGAAGCAATGATGATGCATAAACCCCCATATGCAAATTCCCGTTGACAACCTAATATTTCTCCCCCTTTGGCATCAAGACACCAAAAAGGAGAGAAGACTAATCTAAGCGTTACCCGAAGACGGCCACTCGTTGAACCAATCAACCATGGTCTCATTCTCAAGATCAGGAAGCTCGACATCATCACCACCATAGAGATACTGAGTGTTGATCACGGGGGGCGCTGTGCTAGAACTGGGTCCATCTGACGGGTTGACATTGGGGCCAACATTGGGATTAGCAGAAACAGGTGGCAGAAACCAATTTGAGTGTGAAGAAACCCATGTCTCCTCAGGAGTGATCTCACCCTCAGATCCACTGGCAAACTCCATGTTCATGTGCCTTGCCATCAATTTCTGGTTATTACGAATGATCTTGTTGTTCTTATGAGCCTCATAAGTCCGTTTTTGCATATCAATCCCAAAGCAATTCATATTTTTGAAGATGGATTTCCATGTTGTTTTGGGTGTACTGGAAGGGTGAGCTGAGCTTGTACCTTCATCATGGGGAGAGGGCTTAGAGCGCTTGGACGGAGGAGGATCATCATCACCATGAATATTCATATTAAGAGGCTTGTGATCAATCAAAGGATAAGCCGAACACCTAGTGGCGCCACACTTGTTCTCAATGAGAAGCTGAAGATAGGGAGCATAGATGGGAACCCTTCTTTTGAGAACACATAGACGCATCTCACTGAGCATGTAGTGCATCACGTCAAGTTTGATACCTTGTTCTTTCTTGCTTTCCAAGTGAAAGAGAAGATTGATCAGCCAGCCACGAACCAAATTCCGTTCTCCATACTTGACATGAATTGTATGGCGGAGAATCCTGTGGAGGACATAATACTTGGGTGACATGAAGGTGACATTGGGAACATGACATATACCTTCGGCCTCCGAATCATAGCAGTGATAAAGATGAGGCTTGGCTGACAACTGACGTTGACCCGGTTCATGAATGCGGAAGTATCTAGAATCAGAGGGATCAACGACAGGTAATTCCAACAAGCAAGCGAAGTCAGCAAGTGTAGCCTGACACACAGCGGTGGCACACATCCAAGTCATAGTATTGGCAGGGTCGGAGTGAAAATATACTGTGGCAAAGAACTCCTTGATGAGCTCGGGATTGTAGTCCTTCTTACGACCCATGAGCCCATGAAGATTGTGGAATTCCAGAATTTCCATTGTCTCCGGATAGTGTTGACGAACCCAATCCACATCAAGGAACTGTTGAGGCACATAGGTATTTTCCTTCCGGTTGATGACAAACTCATACATAACTTGATGCATCTTGCAATAAAACCGGGGATCCGAGGAGGTACGATCATAAATATAGGGATTAAAACCTAGACGGTCCCGTTGGAAGTCCTTTTCCGGAAGAGTGTTCCAATCACTGTGCACAGGCTCAACCTTGTTGGTGACAGTGCGCTGAGACGGACCGGCAGTTTTGTTTCCACTGACTTTCTTAGGGCGACGAGCCCGCAGACGTTGATTGATAGGAACATTGTCGGAATCTGTGAAATTAGAGCATAGGAACGAGCATGATGGATAAGTGCACATAACCACATACAAGACGGGGCATAGAGATATATAATGAATACAAATTGGTGATAACAAGATTTCCTATGAGAGAGTTGATACCAAAGCATTTGTTCTAGAATCACTAAGTAATAGAATAAGCATTTTGGAATCGGTGATAACTACATTTCTTTAGGAGAGTGACACCAAAATATTGAACACTAAGGTCACTTATGTGGAAATGAATACCATTGCATAGGGATACAACATGAGCACAAATTGGTGATAACTAATTTTCCTATGAGGGAATCGACACCAAAGCATTCATATTAATATCTCTAATTAAGACAATGAATATTAGCCACGAATTAGCATATGCACATAAGTATGTTTATGAGAAAACTTTAGACAACCAAACCCACAAAGCTAAGAGATATTTGATCTACACAAGATGAGGAGAGGACACAACTATACCCGAGTCGGAAGCCATCCTTGCCCAAGGTGATTCTTGGATGGAGGGGAGAGATAGAGGCCTCTCACCACCACCAAGAACTTGGGAGATCTCCAAATCCCACACCAATAGAGGAAACACTTGGATGAGGAAGAAGATCGGGCCGAGGGGTTTCGGTTTTGGGCAAGGGATGGAAGGGGAATGGCTAAATATGGAGATGAGGGGAGGAGGTGAAGCTTGGGTGCCCTCCAATGGAGGGGAAACTCGGGGTAGATGGCTTGGAAGGGAAGGGAAGAGGATATGGGACAGCAGGACAGGAGAGACTACACTTGCGGGGAGGCCGGCCATAGGGCCGGCCAGGCCGGGCATCGACCGTGATGGCCGGGGGACCCCTACAGAGAGGGGCCGGCCATAGTGCCGGCCATGGCCGGGTAATTTGGCTAGAGAGGCCGGCCATGATGGCCGGGCACCTAACCGAGAGGGGCCGGCCACGGTGCCGGCCAGACCGGGGGATGGCCGGGCTGCCAATCCCAGGCGCCCTGTCCCCCCTTTTTTTTTACTTTTGTCCAGAAAAACATGGTTATGTGCTTGAGATGAAATACGAGAGAGAGAGGTATAACGATGTATGATATGACAATGATTAGGATGATTTCGTCACACATCCAATGGGAAAATCGAAATCAACAAGTAGCAACATTGGATGTGATATGAAAGTGAAACTTATGCAATAAACCGAAAGCATCGACTATTTCGAAAAGATCTATAAAACCAACTCCTTATACAAGGAGGTCGGTGGCCGAAGCCACCATGTATGAGTGTGCTTGACATGGCACCGCGAAGATATATCTTGGGTCCAACAATCAAAACTCATCTTTTAAGCATATTTTGTCACATGAGTAACTATATTGCAAGATTTTTCTATTTGTGCATAATAGGAGTAGTGTTGACACATGAATTGTGCTACACTCCCCCTATGTCCATGCCATCATCTAGAATCCCAATAAGAGTCTAGGAGAGGTGTGTAAGCAAAATTTCCAATCAAACAAAGTTGCTTGCACATACGACATTGATTTCTCCCCTCAATTCCTTGAATCTCTTCTCGTCAAGTGGTTTTGTGAATATATCGGCGAGTTGATCTTTGGTGTTGATATAGGAAAGAGAGATATCTCCATTGGCCACATGATCACGGATAAAATGATACCGTATTTCAATATGCTTGGTCTTGCCATGGAGCACGGGATTGTGAGCAATTCTTATAGCACTTTCATTATCACATAAAAGAGGCAATGTCTTTTTCTTAATTCCGAAATCCTCAAGACATTGTCTCATCCATAATAATTGTGAACAACAACTTGCGGCGGCAATATACTCGGCTTCCGTGGAGGAGGTGGATATGCAATTTTGTTTCTTCGAAGACCAACACACAAGTGACCTACCAAGAAATTGGCAAGCACCCGAGGTTGATTTCCTAGTCACTTTGTCACCGGCCCAATCCGCATCCGAATACCCCACAAGATCAAAGCTTGTATTTGAAGGATACCAAAGACCATGATTGGGAGTATCAACCAAGTACCTAAGAATTCTTTTGACAGCAGTCATATGGCTTTCTTTGGGGTTAGATTGAAATCTTGCACACAAACCCACACTAAACATGATATCCGGTCTAGATGCACAAAGATAAAGCAAAGAACCAATCATAGAACGGTAAAGCTTTTGGTCAACCGGAATACCTTCGTGATCTAGTGTTAGATTCACGTTTGTTGCCATTGGAAATCTCATTGGGCTTGCATTTGACATATCAAACTTCTTGAGCATGTCTTGAGTATATTTAGCTTGGCAAATAAAGGTTCCTTCGTCATATTGCTCAATCTCAAAACCAAGGAAGAACCTTAATTCACCCATCATAGACATCTCAAATTCGCTTGTCATTAGCTTAGCAAATTGTTCTACAAAAGAGACATTAGTAGACCCAAATATAATATCGTCAACATATACTTGGCATACAAAGAATTCTCCATTTACACTCTTGGTGAAGAGTGTGGGATCGATTACCCCAAGTGCAAAACCACGGTCTACTAAGAACTCCTTTAAGTGATCATACCAAGCACGTGGGGCTTGTTTGAGGCCATACAAAGCCTTATGGAGTAAGTAGACATGGTTAGGACACTTGGGATCTTCGAACCCCGGAGGTTGTTTAACATATACCATCTCATTAAGTGGACCATTTAGAAATGCACTTTTAACATCCATTTGATATAAAGTGAATTTATAGCTAGAAGCAAATGCAAGCAATATTCGAATGGATTCAAGTCTAGCTACGGGAGCGAAAGTTTCACCGTAGTCAAGTCCTTCGACTTGAGAGTAGCCTTGAGCAACCAAACGAGCTTTGTTGCGAGTCACTTGTCCATGATTATCTTGCTTGTTCTTGAACACCCATTTGGTTCCAATCACATTATGATTCTTGGGTCTTTCAACTAGGGACCATACTTTGTTTCTCTCAAAGTTATGGAGTTCTTCGTGCATAGCATGAACCCAATCTTCATCTTCAAGAGCTTCATACACCTTGGTAGGTTCAAAATGTGATATATGAGCATGAACACCACAAAAGAGTAATAGTTGCCTCCGAGTGGACACACTCCTTCCAAGACCACCAATGATGTTCTTTTGATAGAGAGATTTTTTATGTAATGCCACGGCCTTGCTAGCCACTCGACGAGCAAGAGCATCTGAGGGTCTCTCATTTGGAGGTGCATCTTCATCATCTCCTTCATCTAGATTTTGATTAATCCGAGAGTGAGTTGGAGTTCTTGGTGAGAGATCACCAAAATCTTGACCACCATTATCATTGGGTGGATCTTGATCATCATCATGATGGTTGGTATCATCTTGTAGATCTTGAGCTTGTTCTTGGTTTGCCGCTTGATCAATGGTTGATGTAGAAGGCTCCACTTGCGTCGAGCTTGAGTCCAACTCCGTTGCCACAAGGGGTTCCTCAATGGGTATAAGGGGACCTATACCCATTCTTCCTATGGCGATGGAGGAGGGCTCATCACCTACATCATCAAGATCAACTTGCCCCACTTGGGAGCCATTATCCTCATGGAATACCACATTCATAGATTCTTCAACACACCCGGTGGTTATGTTGAAGACCCTATAAGTGTGGGAATCCTTGGCGTAACCAACAAATATGCCTTCAAAAGTTCTAGGCCCAAACTTAGGTAATTTAGAACCTTTAATGTAAACTTGACATTTGCAACCAAAAACTTTAATGTAAGAGAGGTTAGGCTTTTTACCACCAAGAAGTTCATACGGAGTCTTTTTAGTGAATGGGCGGAGATAGAGCCGGTTGGTTAGATGACAAGCGGTGTTGATGGCTTCGGCCCAAAAGTTATATGGAGACTTGAATTCGGCCATCATTGTTCTTGCCATATCAATAAGTGTCCGGTTCTTCCTTTCCGCAACACCATTTTGTTGAGGGGTATACGCAGCGGAATATTGATGTTTAATACCCTCATCACTCAAGAATTCATCCATGGTGTAATTCTTGAACTCGGTTCCATTGTCACTTCTTATGGCCAAGATGGTTGTGTCATATTGGCGTTGTACTTGGGTAGCCCAATCAATGAATTCCCTTTGAGTTTCACTCTTCTTCTTGATATAGAAAGTCCAAGTGTATCTTGTATAATCATCAACAATTACCAAGCAATATTTCTTTCCACCAAGGCTTTCATAAGTAGGAGGTCCAAACAAATCCATATGAATGAGTTGGAAGGGCCTCGTTGTATTGATGGTTGTCACTTTAGGATGGTTCTTCTCATGCATTTTTCCGGCAACACAAGAGCTGCAAGGACGATCTTTGGAAAAACTCACTTTTGTTAGTCCTTCCACATGCTCACCCTTCACAAGTGTTTGCAAGTTTCTCATACCGACGTGGCCCAACCGGCGATGCCAAAGCCAACCCACGTCGGATTTAGCCATTAGACTTGTGGCAATATGTGTAGTTTCTTTCGAGAAATCCACTACATACATACGGTTTTCCACAAATCCAACAAAGGCTACTTTAAGAGAAATTGTGTGAAGAATGAGCACATGATACCGTCCAAAGACAACAGTAAAGTTGCACTCGCAAAGTTGCAAAACGGAAAGTAAATTATAACCAAGGGACTCAACAAGGAGGACTTTCTCAATGGACGTGTCCGGAGAAATGACCACCTTGCCGTGCCCCAATACCTTGAGTTCCGAACCATCACCAATCGTGACATGAGATACCTTGAGAAGTTGATGCATCAAGTCACTTAACACTTCTTTGCTTCCGGTCATATGTGCGGAACAACCGCTATCAATAAGCCACGATGATCCTCCGGAAGCACATACCTACAAAGAGTTAATTCCTCGATTTAGGTACCCATGTTTTGATGGGTCCTTTCTTGTTAGTCACAAGGGTCTTGGGAACCCAAATAGAAGCACGATAATCACTACCATATGAAGTTCCAACATATTTTGCATAAACATGTCCATCATTAGATTTCAAAAGAATATATGATGGGTTATACTTTCCCGCAAAATTGTTGTGAGAAGATGTGTTCTTAGGAGCAATGCTCTTAGCAAGGATATCAAATTCATCTTCATCATTAGCCAACTCCCCCTCCTTCACAAAAACAATAGCATTAGTGGAGGGAGTTGGTTTCCTCTTCTCATTGGTCCTCTTGGATGTGACTCCAAACCCAAGTCCTTCCTTACCCACAACTCTCCTTTGATTACTCAAAAGATTATTGAGGGTCTTTTCTCCTTGGATGCAAGACACGAGTCCTTTCTCAAGTTGAGCCTTCAACCTATTGTTCTCCAATATGAGAGATGCCTTGACACACAAGGGGTTAGTGGCACAAGCATTTTCATTCACATCCTTATTTTGAGAGTTGTCATGTGACTCCTTAAGAACCTTGAGCTCTCTTGAGAGTGCTATGTGAGCTTTCTCAAGATGCTCAAAATCCTTAAGTAGTTCATTGTGACCATTCATAATGTTATCATTTTCATCCATGAATTCCTTAAGCTTACCAAGTGCATGATCACGGTCACCCATCATTTTAGATAGATCTAAAGTGGAAACTTCCTCAATAGAATCTTTAAGACATAATGCATTATCTAGGGCTTCCTCAAGCTCCGCTATCCTATTAGCATCATCACGAGCGAAACCCTCAAGTTCACATATTCTTTCTTCATGTTCTTCTATGAGACCATATGCATTACCAAGTTGAGTCATGAAGGCATCAAATGCAATTTTATTTTCATTTTCAAGTGATCTCATGACATTTGAAAGATTATTAGCATTCTCATCATCAAGTTCCTCAACACAATTTAACAATGATGGAGTAGAGGAAATTGAGGGTTTTCGTGAGTGGGTTACCTTTGGAGATGTACCCTTGGCCATAAGGCACTTGTGTTTGGTAGGACCTTGCTTGTCATTAGGAGTTGAAAAGAGTGAATCCAATGAAGAAGGAATAACCCCAATTGCCATTGCCGCCATGTCGACTTGTTCTTCTTCATCTTCACTTTCTTCACCTCCGGACAAATATTCTTGCTCATTTGTCACCATTGCCCTTTTAGATACCTTCTTCATGAAGTTCTTGTTTTTAGGAACAAAGTTGGTTTTCTTGACAAGCTTTCCTCCATTATCAATTCTACTCTTGTAGGGACAATCCGCAACGAAGTGCTCACTATCTCCACAATTGAAACAAGTTCTTGCTTTCTTTGTACTTGAGCCTTCTCTTCCCTTGTTCTTCGTTGCATTTGATCTAAAGTCCCCCTTCTTCCACCAATTATGGTTGGCAAGCGCTAAGCACTCATTGTGTGACACCCTCTTTTCCTTCTCGGATGGCACATAGGTGGATCCACCTTCATCACTTGATTCTTCCTCATCATAAGATGTTGCCTTCAAAGCAAGAGATACTTTCTTTATTCCATTCACACGAGCTAGAACATCTTCCGAGGATTTCTTCATCATATTCATGGTGACAAAGGTACCCAAAACATCATTGGGAGTTAGTTCCATGTAGTCCGCTCTTGCTTGAACATTCATTACCATGTTCTCATTGTACGGAATCAAGGTTTGAAGAAATTTTCCCTTAAACCAATCATCATCGCAATCCTTGAATCCGACATCCTTCATGTCCACAACAAGAGCCTTGAGTCTTCGATATACATCTTCCGGAACTTCTCCATCCTTCATGATGAAGTGGTCAACTTGCCGTTGGAGAAGTGTTTTCTTTGAGCGTTGCATGCTCACATTCCCATCATACATGGCGAGTAGATACTCCCAAGCTTCCTTGGCGTTTGGGAGAGATCGGATGTGCTCAACACCTTCATTGACCATTGCCTTCTCGAGCATGTGCATAGCATGTGCATTGAGTTGTTCATCAATGATCTCACTTGAGGTCAAATTGTTGATATCCTTAGGATAGTATCCCCTCTCAATGATTCTCCATATTTGCATTGAAGAGCTACACACATAAGATTTCATAGAAGCTTTCCAATTAGTAAAACGGGCCCTATCTACTAAAGGTGGATTACCAAGATTGTTCACATGTGGATGTTGAACATTAAGAGCATTGTTATAAATATGTCCAAATTGATTTGGGTTTTCATTTCTAGATGAGTGTTCGTCACTTTCTTTTGAAGGAGTTATGGGATTACCATGTTCATCTAGAGAGGGACTTTCATTTGCATTGCTAGATGTAGAGGCAAGTTTCATTATTAGTTCCTCTAACCTATCCAACCTCTTATCGGTTCTTTCCCCCACGGACTCGACTTGCTTTTGAAGCAATTCCATGGGAGTGGGATCCCCCATCCTCCTCTTTAGGCGGTGAAGCCTTTAATAAAGAGACGAGGCTCTGATACCAATTGAAAGGATCGATGAGGTTAACTAGAGGGGGGGGGGGGTGAATAGGTTAACTACAAATTTTAATTCTTTTTCGTTTTAAATAGATATTGCTCAAATATAAGTTGTCTAGAATATGCAACTAGATGAACAACCTTATATGATGAGCAAAAGATCACTAGCACAAGATATAAATATAGTAAGCTAGTGCTAACAAGTAAAGGTAAGTGCAAAGATAAACAACAAGATGACACGAAGATTTATCCCGAAGTTCACTTCCCAATGGAAGCTAATCTCCGTTGGAGCGGCGCGGTGTTCACCAAAGTGAAACACCGAGTAGCCTTGATATGGCACACCGTATCTCCGTTGTGACTTACCACCGATGTGGCGAGGCACTTGTCACTATGTTGCTGTTGAGGTTGACAACTAGAACCTTTACAAGGATGAAGCACACTCCACAAGTTGGAGGGTCTTCACCAAATGCACCGAGCCGCCAAGACTCGATGCCCAAGACCGGGGCACACACCACAACTTAATTGGTGGCTCCCGGCGATGTCTCCTTAGCTCCCAAAGCTCCGAAGAACAACAAGCTCTTAGGGTTCCGATGAACACCAAGAGAAACAAGCCCCCTCTCACAAATCAAGGGGGAAAACGAATCGGTTTGGTGGAGATTGTAGATCAAGAGGTTCTCTCCCAACTCGCCAAATATCAACGAGATGTATTGGCTAGTGAGAGAGATCTATGTGAATTGAGGTGGTCTAAAATGGTGGAGCTTCAAGCTTCTTTCTTTTTGATAGACAAGTGACCAAGGTAGAAGAAGGAGCCCTTAAATAGGTGGTCTTCAAAATCCAGCCGTTGGAGACAAGTGAGAGGCCAGCCGTGGGGGCCGGCCAGGCCGGGGCAATGGCCGGGGAGTGGCCGGCCAACCCACTCAAGCCCCTGACGCGCGCCCGGCCATGGGCCGGCCACCATGGCCGGCCAAGCAACCGAGACGGCCCGGCCATGGGCCGGCCATGCCGGGGTGGTGGCCGGCCAGCGCGCAGAGAGAATGCCCCAGCAGCCCGGCCATGGACCGGCCACCATGGCCGGCCTTGTAACCGAGACGGCCCGGCCATGGGCCGGCCAAGCCGGGGAGGTGGCCGGCCACGCCTTCTTCTTCTCCCTTTCTTCTCTTGCTCAAACTACCTTTTGTCGATGTTTCATCATTTTAACCTAACAACACATCTTGAACAAAGGGGTTAAATATTATCGTGTTGTCATCAAATATCAAAACATACTTAGGAGATGAGATGTCCTTTCAATCTCCCCCTTTTTGATGTTTGATGACAACACAAGAATTTGCATGACATATATATGTATGAGAGAGACCAACGAAGGTTAGTGAATTACAAGAATTAGACGAGCTCCCCCTCAATGTGTGCACAACAACAAGAGACATGAGCTCCCCCTAACTTTTGCAATTCACACACCTTTTATACTAAGACAAATAGCTCTCAACATCATTGAATCCACATATAACTTATAACATAATCATCATGCACTCAACTAACACATTTGTAGAGGTAAGAATGGCTCACCCAAGTCTTGACGTAGAGATAATAAATGACATCAATTGACCACAACAACTAATCAAGGTCTTGACATAGAGATGATAGCCGAAGATAACATAGTCTTACACTTAGAGTAGATAGCCAAGTTCACAGGATGAAATCCAAGATAACATAGTCTTACACATATAGTAGATAGAAATGAAATCCAAATTAAAGTTCACCTGAAACACATGAGAGAAGCAAATGGAAGAAGCAATGATGATGCATAAACCCCCATATGCAAATTCCCGTTGACAACCTAATATTTCTCCCCCTTTGGCATCAAGACACCAAAAAGGAGAGAAGACTAATCTAAGCGTTACCCGAAGACGGCCACTCGTTGAACCAATCAACCATGGTCTCATTCTCAAGATCAGGAAGCTCGACATCATCACCACCATAGAGATACTGAGTGTTGATCACGGGGGGCGCTGTGCTAGAACTGGGTCCATCTGACGGGTTGACATTGGGGCCAACATTGGGATTAGCAGAAACAGGTGGCAGAAACCAATTTGAGTGTGAAGAAACCCATGTCTCCTCAGGAGTGATCTCACCCTCAGATCCACTGGCAAACTCCATGTTCATGTGCCTTGCCATCAATTTCTGGTTATTACGAATGATCTTGTTGTTCTTATGAGCCTCATAAGTCCGTTTTTGCATATCAATCCCAAAGCAATTCATATTTTTGAAGATGGATTTCCATGTTGTTTTGGGTGTACTGGAAGGGTGAGCTGAGCTTGTACCTTCATCATGGGGAGAGGGCTTAGAGCGCTTGGACGGAGGAGGATCATCATCACCATGAATATTCATATTAAGAGGCTTGTGATCAATCAAAGGATAAGCCGAACACCTAGTGGCGCCACACTTGTTCTCAATGAGAAGCTGAAGATAGGGAGCATAGATGGGAACCCTTCTTTTGAGAACACATAGACGCATCTCACTGAGCATGTAGTGCATCACGTCAAGTTTGATACCTTGTTCTTTCTTGCTTTCCAAGTGAAAGAGAAGATTGATCAGCCAGCCACGAACCAAATTCCGTTCTCCATACTTGACATGAATTGTATGGCGGAGAATCCTGTGGAGGACATAATACTTGGTTGCAGAGTGAGATTTTTGTTTTCCTTTATGCCTACATAGCATATGATCAGTCAAACTAATTTTCACATAGCTTGTGCAACAGGAACTCACTTAATTGTGTTGCATTTCGGTCTATACAAAAAGACGAATTTAAGATTAAAATAACAGTATTTTATCCATTTCCACTACCATAATTTTTTCAATACCCTAAAATAAAATGCCTTCTTAAACAAAACTTTGCAGAAGTATAGATAACATGTATATATATAGGGCAGGACTAAACAGGAACCTACTTTAAGACATTGTTAAGAGTTCCCTGTTTAACTAAACAGGAACTATTCCACTTTAACCCCGATCCGTAGAAAAACACCGACCCGACCCGACCCCTTCGCCCATCCCCACGTCCCACCCTGAGCCGACCCGATACCATCCCCACTTTCCCCACGTCCCCAACCTCCTGCTCACGACGACGAAGCTCCCAAGGCTACCTACCGCACGGAGCCGGCCGGCCACCGCGGGCCTCCTAGATCCTTGCCGCCGGACCTCCTGGATCCCCGCCGCCGGCCGAATCGAGCCCGCTGCGCCTCCTGGATCCCCGCCGCCGACCGAATCGAGCCCGCCGCGGTCGAATCGATCCAGAGGTGCCTCCTGGATCCCCACCCCCACGCCCCTCATCACCGTTGTGAGCTACCCAGCCTGGCCGCGCGTTGGGAACCACCCCCGCCCCTCACCGCCAATGCGCGCCACCCAGGTCGGCCGTGCGCGCAGGGCCCGGTCGCCCCTCACCACCGTCATGCACCGCAGCCAGGCCTCACCCGCCGTCAGATCCCAGCGCCGCCGCTTGCTCTGTTCCTGGAGGCCGGCTACCATCCGCTTGCAGCTACCCCCACGGAAGTCGACCACCACACCTATCCTCTGAACCTCTTCAACGCCTGGTATGGACTTCGTCGCTGTCGGCATGTGCACGATGTTGCCGACCTCGTGCATCGAAGCTGCTAGTGCAAATGGTGGCCGGTGGGAGCTCACATCCTCCCTCACTGCTCTTATCTAGTGAGCTGCTGTTTTTTTTCTTTTGGCAAATGAGTTGTTGCTATTGGCTATGTGCGTTCAGAAATCCAGTTAACGTTTTGACAGTTCAGTTAATAAGTGTACTCAAGTTCAGTTCGCTTCGAAACTTCTCCGGCTTTTAAAAAATTCGGCAGTTCAGTGTACAAGGAAGTTCACTTTAAACGTGAGGGAGTTCACTTTGACGTGTCGGAAAGTTAACTTTTCAAATTGCGAAAGCTCAACATTGGATCGAGAGTTCAGATCACCCATCACGAAGGTTCATTATTTATTCATAAAAAAAATCAAATTCATTCATGAGTAAAAAAAAGGTTCACATTTCTGTAAAAATGAAGTTCACTTAAGAATTTTTGAAAGTTCACCGTATACAATAGAATTCACTTTAAAAAGTTGGACACGGAAATTGACACAAAAAGCTTTAGAAGTCCACAACTATTTCTGAAGTTCACTTTGGATTCTTCGAAAAAATCAATTTGCCAATGTTAATTCACCTTTTGCCAAAAATTTCATTTTGGACATGTCGACAGTTCAGTTCATAACATGAAGAAGTTCATTTCGCGACTAGTAGAAATTCAAATTAAAACTAAAAAAAACAAGGCCAGAAATGAGAATTTCGAAAAAACAGCAATATGTATTTTAAAAACTGCTGTTAAATCATGAGGAATTTTAAAAAAATAGTTGGAGATAGCAAAGTTGAGCCTTTTCCATAGCTTTTCAAGGCCATATTATTTGCATCAATCGGACACACGGTTTGAAAACCATGAGAAAAATACAGTACAAAAACAGACCAAACAGTAAAAAATAATAGGAAACAGAAGTTTAGTTAAATAGCTTTAGTAGTCCACTTAGGATTCTTTGGAAGTCCAGAAAAAACGAGAATTTTAAAACAATAGAATTATGTATATTTAAAACTGCTCTTAAACCGTAAGGAATTTCAAAAAAATGCGTGAGATAACAAAGTTGCGGATTTTTCGTAGCTTTCCAACGACGTATTATTTGGATCAATCCGATTAACGGTTTACAAATGGCGACCAAAATACTGTACTGTCACGAAAATAGTGTTAGTATATTTGAATTTTTTTAAAAACAGAAACCAGAAACCAGAAACCAGAAAATACTGTACTGTCACGAAAATAGTGTTAGTATATTTGAATTTTTTTCAACAGTTCCACGGAGTTCACTTGATTCACTGTTTAGCTTAAACAGAAACCAGCTGAGTTATATATATATATATATATATATATATATATATATATATATATAGGTCTGCTATTCTGGAACTAGTTCTAGAATAGCTATTCTGTAACCACTTCTGAACTTCCGTCGTAATGATGATGAACTTCAATTAATGTTAATGTGAACTTCCTGACGGAACAGACTGATTCTCCACCTTCACGGGAAAATTTTCTACTGCGATTTTTGATCCGCTTATCGGAATGACGCATGTGATATACCGTTGGATAGCTATGGAAATTACGAAACTTTTTCATTTTCACGGGTTTTCGAAATTAGTTATGGTTTTTAAACAATTTCAAATATACTAACACTATTTTCGCGTCCGTACCGTATTTTGGTCGCCATTTTCAAACCGTTTATCGGATTGATGCAAATGATACGCCGTTGGAAAGCTATGAAAAAGCCGCAACTTTGTTATCTCACGCACTTTTTCGAAATTCCTTACGGTTTAAGAGAAGTTTTAAATATACATAATTCTGTTGTTTTAGAATTCTCGTTTTTTCTGAACTTCCCACTTCGCATCTGTGAACTTCTTCCGAACACATAAGTGAACTTCTTCACGGAGCACCAGATGAACGTTCTCCGTCATGTTTTTGACTTGTTTGATTTTTTTTGACCTGTTTGATTTTCGTACTCGAACCATTTCTGAACTTCGCTCGTCACGAAAGTGAATTTCTTCGGAGACGTAATTGAACTTCCTCACGAAACAGTAGTATGTCATCATTTTGACTTGAGAAAGAGTGAATTTCTCAAGTCTAAAAATATGAACTGTGACTGCTACACTTTGTTTACAATTTTTTTAACTGAATCAGTACAGAAGAAGCACTGAACTTCACCGGTACAGTGCACTGAACCTCACAATAAAAATTAACTAAACTTCAGGAGAAGCTCGGATTGGATCGGAAGACCATGACCTTACAATAGGAGTTAACTGAACTTCATCGGTACATACATAGACATTTGAGCTTTGAAGCGAGGCAGCAGGGCCACTGAAATTTGGTAAATCGCAGTTTGCACCAGGCAATTCAGATCGAGGAGTGGCAGGCACGGGAGCAGGGACGACCCGCCTGCTCGATGGGAGACGACCGACGGACAAGCGATGTCCAGACCTGCTCGACCTGAGGCGACGGGCACCGAGACGCGCGGTCGGTGGTGATGGACTCCATAGGGCGGCGCACTGAACTCCCTAGAAGATCCGATGTGGACTCCGGGCGGCGCGGTAGGGGCGCATCGGCCGCGGGGCGTGGTGCCAGAGCTCGAGAACCGGGGCAGCATGGGGGAGCCCTCGACGGCGCGGGGCCTCGGCCAGGGCGACGGCGGCAGAATCGAGGGCGGCGTGACGGCCCTCCCCAAGACGGCGGCGAGGAGCACAGGAAGGGAGCGACCCTCCCCAAGACAGCGGCGAGGCCGTGTGCAGAGAGATCGATGGGGCGGCGCCGAGGGTAGCTACCGACGGCAAGCAGTGGCCTCGGGGGACGGCGGCGAGGACGACAACGCTGCGGGAAGGACGCATGGGCGCGGCGTGCTCGCTAGGGGATTCGGCGACGTCCCGCTCTTGTCGGAGATCGGAGGCCCTCCGGTGCATCGTGCTGTGGCGCGCTGTGGTGGTGGGGGGCCTCCCACGGCGGTGCGCGTTGGAGATCGGAGGCCCTCCGGTGGCAGCGCTCGGTGGAGACGGTGGGCTCCCGAGGCGTCGCGCGGCGGAGCGAGGGCCCCGTGGTGGTGGAGGTCACGGTAGGAGCCGACACCGGGCTGGATCTCGGCCGCGGCGCCGGAGTACGGGCGGGAATGGGGCGGCGGCGCGAGGGCAGGATGGCGGCGGCGCGAGGGCACGCGGGCGGGAATAGGGTGGCGGCGCACGGGAGGCAAGCCGGGGGCGGGATGTGCAGGGGACGCGACCAGCGGCAGGGGAGCGCAGGGGAGGCGGCCCGCGACGGGGGCGCGTCGCCGGCGGCGTGAGGCGTGCGGGGAGAGGGGAGGCTGTTGGGGAATCGAGGGAGTGAGGGAGACGGGTGGGTGGGGTGCGGTTCGGTTCGGGTTAAGTTGGTGATTAGGAGGGGTACGGGTCGGGTTAAGAAGGTGATTAGAGGGGTTCTAGAATAGCTATTCTAGAACCTCTTAAGGGGGGTTGCAGAATAGTCCTGCTCTATATATATATATATATATATATATATATATATATATATATATATATATGTGTGTTTTTTCTTTATTTTTTTAACTTTAAACTACCCGTTTAAATTATGTAAAAAATTAAAAAAATCGAGCTCACTGGAGCTCGGGTGCCACAAATCCTCACTTGATACCATGGCGCTATTCACGTGACACCGTGCAATCTAACCATGGCGTCGTGGGGTAGGACGCTGAGAAAAATTGTCAAATTGTAGAAAACAATTCCGAAACAAGTAAATTTTCACCGTCGTGCTCAGGACCGGGTTCCCACTCAAGCTTGCTTTGGCAGTTTGGCTCTAGCGTTGGCAGGGCTGCAGCCTGCCTATGCACATGGAAATGTGCATACCCAAAACGACCTGCGCTCGCCACGCCAATGCACAGGCCAGCCAGTCGCGCAGCTGATCGATCAATCGGTCAGACCCAGCTTGCCCCCATATGCGACCATGTTCCTTGCGCCGGGACCATCTAGGTATGGATTTTCTTTTCGTCGCAGTGGACGCGTACGGCGCGTGTCGCGTACGAAAACATGATATATATATATATATATATATATATATATATACTAGCAAAGTACCCGTGCGTTGCAACGGGAGATGAAAAATCAACATCATAAAAGCCCTCCTTAATACATAGATAAATTTGTTTAACCCCATGTTTATCGTATTTAATATGCTTCTCCTCAACTTATGTTTTGGTATAATTATAGCCCCTAAACAAGATGAACCAAACTTATCTTTTCTAATCCCGCTTTGTTTAGCGGATTCAGATGAAATGTCATCGATTCAAAGGTTTTACAGTGCTACACCAGACGATGTCGTGGGGGTGAGGGTTTAAGAAGGGTCAAGTGAGGGAGTTCAGTACATGATCATCCATAGCAATAATTGATGGGTACCACAAAGCATTGCATAGTACTCAACTGAGAAGACTGATATATACAAAACTGTTCACCCCTTCCACTTCAGTACTACACAAACATCTAAAAACACTACATCTACATAGAAAAAGAACCGATAATTCTACTACTTGTCATTTCCTAGCAGCTTAGTCGTAATCTTTGGAAGCTATCTTCTTCGATCCAAAAGAAGCTTGATCCTCTAGATCCTCTTCTTCAAATCTTCGACCAACAAAATATGTATATAATGTCACACTTGTACCTGCAGAAAAATATGCAAGAGAAATTTTCACCCATTAGCTGTCGCTTCTTTTTAATCACCACATGGTACAACAACTTCTTCAAGTTATCTTGTGAGAGCTCGTCAGATGGAACTTCTTCAAGGATATCATGCAGATCATTATTGCCGAAGTCTGCAATACCAACTTGCTGAATATATCTTCAGTAGGAAAAATTATGTGAGCCTCAAAGGGTGTAAATTCCACCGTATCAATTAAATTTTGGCTTGCTGTCCTCAACATAGCTAGTCGTCCGCACACTCATCGTCGTTGAGGATGTCGATCCGGACTGCCGGCGCCGAATCCTCCATCGAAACATCTAGCGGTTGTGTCTATATATTTGGTTTGTATAGATTTCATCCTTCTTCATCTCATATAAAAATAGTGACCAGGTAAGTAAGGTTAAGAAAGGTAAATTATATGTGGCTGACATAAGTAAATCCAACTGATATGCATGCATACACTCCGATTGATGACTCTCAAATTTATTTTTGAGAACTCGATTCATGACTCTCAATGGATGTACATGGACGCACCAAATTACCTAACTATATCAAAGCTGCCGGAATCGGCCTCCCATTTCAGCCTCCACGTCACCCGCAAAACGTCGGCCGTCCGATCTGCGGGACGGGCGGCCCAGAACGCGCCACGCGTAGTACTGTAGCTAGCTACAGTGTTAGCTACAGTACTACAGTGCTTCGATCCCGGCCGTCCGTCGACGATCCGACGGCTCCCGCGAGGCGTCGATCACGCTTTTGCAGAAAAGCCCTTCACAAAGCTGATAATAGAACCCGCGGTCCACGAGTTAACAAAGCGAAGGACCTCATTGCAATTATGCAAAAATACGGGGATTTTTTTGTAAAAACCGTCAGCACACTCCCCCTTCCCCTCTTCTCTCTCACGCGACGGCCGAAGCCCGCCGCCGCCGCCGACGCGGCGCGCCGCCACTCCGCGCCTCCGCGCTCAGATCGGCGCCCACCACGAGGTGCGCCGTCGCCGCCTCCACCTCCTCGCCGAAGATCACCTGCCGGGACGCCGCGCTCGCGCCGGAATCATCGCCGCCGTTCGCGCTGCCCTCCGCCGCGTCCACGCGTCGCCGACGGCGCTCCGGCCACCATATGCGGCCGCGCCGCCACCTGCGGGTAGCCCGCATCGCGCCGTGCCCGAAGCGCCCACCCCCGCTTCCTATCTCGGCCGGACGCGGCGGCGCTGACCTCGCCGTGGCCGCGGCAGCTCCGGCCACTGCTGACGTCAGCGCGACGTTGCAGTAGGCCTGGGCTGGCCAGGCCGGCTTGCTAGCTGGGTCGGGCTGCTGTGCAGCCCGGACGGCCCTTTTTTTTTACTCTTTTTTTCTGTTTTCCTTTTTTTTCCCTCTCTGTTTTATTTTCCTATTTTTCAAAAAAAAAATCTTTTACAACTTGCAAAAATACAACTCCAAACAAACAATTTCTAAAAAATCAAAATGTTCATTTCAAACACTTTGGGACCTTTTCCAATCTATTTGAAATCCACTGCATAAATTTAAAAAATATATATTACATTCCACAGACTTTACAAAAAAAAATACATATGGAAAAACAAATTCCAGAAATAATGCAAAAAAAAAGACAAAACAAAAAAAAAATTCCCAAATTGAACGCAACCAAATAACACAAAAAATGTAAACACACGAAAAAAAATCACTACATTATAAAAAAAAAACAAATTTCACAAAAAAAATGTAAACACAAAAAAAAAGTTACTATATTATAAAAAAACGAACAGACGACTATTTCAAAAAAAAAATGGAATCTTTTTTCTTTTTCCATCTTTTTTCCATCTTTTTTCTTTTTCTGAATCTTTTTGAACTGTTCAAACACATATCCAAAACAATTGAAACCAAATTCTACAAGTTTGGAAAAAAAATGATTAGGTAAATTTTCTTTTTCTAAATCTTTTGAACTTTTAAAACACATATCCAAAACAATTGAGACCAAATTCTATAAATTTAAAAAAAAGAAAATAATAGGTAAATTTCCAAATGAAATAAGACCAGATTGCACAAATTTTTTTTAAAAAAAAATCACTACATTTGTTCTATTAGATAAATAATTTGACAAAATGAAAATTCATTTACCCTAATTATGGCTTGATTCCGGAGTGAATTTAACAAATACAAATAACTTTAAACAGAAAATGTTTGCTCATATACAAAAATAGCCACCGCATTAAAAAAAAAAGAGTTAAACTCATTTGCTCTAACTATGGCTGTATTCAAAAAAAAATGCTTGGGTAAATTTTACACATCACGGTATTCAAAAAATATGACAAACATATCAAAATTTACACAAAAAAAAATAAGCGTTTACTACTTATGCCATATGAACAAACTTCAAAATTTTCAACAGCATCCAAAGCTGAGCATTTCAAAAAAAAAGTGCTAATAACTTCCCACTTTCATCAATTATTGAAATTCAAAGAAATTATAAATCAATATCTCTAAATATATCCAGGGGAAAACATAAGTAACATATCAAAACAATCAAGATACTACATGCAAACAAGTTATGATGAAGGAAAAAAGATGAAATACTCAAATTTTGTCACCATTTAGAGGTAATTCAAAGCATTTCTCCCGAATTCAATTGAATATTGACTCCGAAATACAAACATGTTCGGACATTTCGAACTTCTAAATGTTTGCACATTCTACAAAATTAACAAAAATTACTCACAAAAATGCTACCTATTCACAGCAAAATGGAAAAAACATAATTGGAAAAAAAGAAGATGAAAACTTCGAAATTTTGAACGACTTCCAAATATAAACATATGAAAAACAAAAAAAAAAAACAAAACGAATAGCTTCCCACTTTCACCAGTTTTTGAAAAATCAAACAAACTATAATTCAGTATCTCCAAATATATCCGTTGGAAAAAAAGGGAATATATCAAAACAACCAGAAAAATACATACAAACTACTTATGCCAGAGAATTTTTTTTGGATTATTCAAATTTTGTCACCATTTGGAGGTAATTCAAATGCATAATTTTCTAATTTCAAAATAATATTATTGATGAAATACAACCATGTCCAAACATTTCGAACTACTAAATATTTGCATATTATGCAAAACATATAAAAAAATGGTCACAAAAAAAAACTACATAATCATATCAAAACAAAAACAATACTCCGATATTCCATAAAATATGTCGAAAATGCTCAACAAAAAAATATGCTATGTACTTATACCGAAAAAAAAATCTGAACATTTCAATTTCACCAATATTTCGACACCACACGAATAAACTTTGCCCAAATATGAAATCAAATCCAAATGGATTTTCCTAAGTTCAATTAAATACTGACGATGAAATAAAAACATGCCTAAACATTCTAAACCACTAAATATTTAAATATTATACAATATATATCAAAACAATGCTCACAAAAAAAATGCTACCTATTCACGACAAAATAGAAACATGTTTAAGCATTCCAATCTCTCCATATTTTAGTGAACAAAAAAAATATATATATATAATAGAAACATGTTTGAGCATTCCAATTTCTCCCACATTTTGGTGAACAAAAAAAAATATTTTTTGTAAAAAAAACAAGGGCGTGGCGTGACGCCACGCCTAATTCAACTAGTCGTTCCATTACAGGTAGAAGGAATCAGGCCATGCATGTTCGAAACTCGTACGTACTCATGGACTCATGGTAGCCCAACCAGCCGGAAGGAGCTGAGCAAGCCCAATAAAGCACGCGTGTGGGTTCGTGTTACATACGCCGCTGTTCCGGAGTCGCTCGTATATTTTCATACGAAAAGTCCGCCTCGGATCGGAATTGCACGCTTGGATCGCGGGTCGCTGGTTTTTTTAAGATATTTTTATTTATTTTATCGGTCGCTGGTTTTTAGGACGTACCATCACCACCTATTGCAATATTATAGTTTAGATATATATATATATATCACAAAGATACTTCGGTCAGCAGGCTGTTCATGGATAGTGGCCGGCTATATAGATGGACGTGACTACGTGCAGTGGGTGAGTTGGACTAAAATTAACCCGGATGCACTCTCAAATAGTGAACAATTACAGTGGCCTAACCTGATGCAAAATTCACTTTTATGTGGTATGTAAGGCTTAAAAACATCTTGCACCACATGCATCAGGGTCAGTCCAAGCAGCTCCGCCCCTGACTACGTGGAAGCTGCTTCGATTTGGCAAAACCGTAAGTACCAGTGAGTTCTATTCTCTAGCATGTATGCATAAAAAGCCAAAAAAGCTGATGTCATCCGCATTAAATACCAAATTAAAAATTTAAAATATTTTTTAGCCCAAACCATTTATGTGATTTATGATCCGTTTTCACCATTGAACCAGTCGCGTCGAGAGCTTCAAAACTAGATCCCATTTTAATATGTTCCGACAATATTTTTTTGACTCAAAAGTTACCAATCACTAACACGTAAGTTACCAGACTGTAGTATGTAAATTACGGACCTAAGCAATGATTCATTTTTTGTTTGAAACTATATCGCATTTTTTATTGTTCTTTTCGATTTTTACGAGTTTTTTTTGAAAGGAAAGCGGTAGGAGAGGCTCCCATAACGAGTTTTTTTTTTTAATAATGAGAACCCAAATTCACGTCCGTGAGGACTTGAACCTGGGTGGCCGGGTTGTACATCCACTCCACTAGCCAAGTGAGCTAGGCTCACTTCTCGATTTTTACGAGTTTTGACGTTACCAACTAATCTTATAAGTGAGTTAGCACGTTGGGACGATAAAATAATCGTGTAAAAATAGATAAATATATACTAAAACATATGTGCAACTCCATAAGTATTAGGGAGATAATTTTATCGATTCCATGATAACAACTACACCCCAAAAAAGAGATGGATAGCTCCATCTATTTAGGGTGGGTAACTGTATCAGTCCATCACTAATGGGTGGGTAACTCCATCAGTTTAGGGTGAATAACTCCATCGTTCTAGGATGGATAACTTCGTTAGTCTACGTTGGGTAACTACATCACTACTGGCATCGGTCTAGAATAGGTAACTCCATCGCTAGCAGGTGGTAACTTTATCAGTTTAGGGTGCGTAACTCCTTCATTTTAGGGTGGATAACTCTATCACCACTTGGTGGGTAACTCCATCAGACTAGGGTGGGTAACTCAATCACTGATAGGTGGGTAACTTCATCAGTTTAGGGTGGTAACTCCATCACTACGGGGGTGGTAACTCTAGAAGTTTATGGTAACTCTAGAAGTTTATGGGAAAGGCCTATTAGTGGCACACCTTTTTGGAATTCTGTGGCGCATCCTGGAAAAAGTGGGATGTGCCACAGAATTCTCGCCACTAAATTATATTTCTGTGGCGCACGCCGGTGGTGCGCCACAGAAATGTCAAGATTCTGTGGCGCACCCCACTACCGTGCGCCACAGAAATATTTCAGTGGCGCATCCCACTACCGTGCGCCACAGAATTTTTTTTGAATTTCAAAAAAAAGGGCGGCCAGATCTAGATCCAGATCTGGATCTAGATCTGGCCGCCGGAATTTCGCCGGAATTTTGTCGGAGCTCGTCGGAGGCCGTGTTGCCGTGGGTGGAGGATGGGGGTCACCGAAGATGGTGGAGGAGGAGAAGGATGTCGCCGGAGGAGGTCGTCGGAGGTGGAGGTGGAGGTGGAGGAGGAGGTCACCGGGGTGGTGGATGAGGTCGCCGGAGGTCGCCGGGATGGAGGAGGAGGTCGCCGGGGTGGTGGGGGTCGCCGGGTGGAGTAGGAGGTCGCCGGGGTGGTGGTGGAGGAAGTCGCCGGAGATGGAGGAGGTCGCCGGGTGGAGGAGGAGGTCGCCGGGGTGGTGGTGGAGGTGGTCGCCGGAGATGGAGGGGAGGAGGAGGAGAGAAGATGTGGAGGAGAGGAGGAGAGGAGAGGAGAGGAGGAGGGGAGAAGATGTGGAGTAGAGGAGAAGGAGGAGGGAGGAGAAGGGGAGAGAGGAGAAGTGGAGGGAGAAGTGGTTGAGAGAAGGAGATAGGGGAGAGGAGAAATGGAGGGAAGGGGGCGCGGGTCGGTGGGATTCAAAATTTGAATCCCACAATTCTGTGGCGCATGGGCTACATATGCGCCACAAAATTGTCTTTTTTATTTATTTTTATTTTTTTTATTTTGCTGGAAAAATTCTTCTGTTGGCCATAACTTTTTTTTCGTTTGGAATTTTGAGAATCTAAAAAAAGTCCAACCGGGTAAACCCAGGTGAGGGCGGTTCCGAAATTTTCTCTAGTTTTTTTTAAGGTATTATACGCATTTTTTCGACGTCGTATGCAAAAGTTATGGCCGTTTTAATATTTTTTCACCTACTTTTAGAAAAAAAGTCAAAATGTGTATTTTAAATTTTTCCTAACAACTAGACCCTAAACCTTCCCTATATCTAAAAAGATTTTATTTTTTGAATTTTTTATCATTTTCTTTCACTTCGTGCAAAACTGAAAAGGCGATTCACGGGGGGGGGGGTCAATTCTGTGGCGCATGGAACCACATGCGCCACAGAAATGTCACTTTCTGTGGCGCATGGGTCCACATGCGCCATAGAATTGTGCAGCCCCTAATAATTGGTGCCGGGCACACCATATTTTTGTGGCGCATGTGGAAGATGCGCCACAGAAATGTACATTTCTGTGGCGCACCTTGCTCCATGCGCCACAAAAAAGGCGGCGTAGGATGCAAGCCAGCCGTTGGTTGTGGGGCCCACAGAATTTCTGTGGCGCATGGAGGAAGGTGCGCCACAGAATGTCTTCTTTTAGTGGCGCATGGAGGAAGGTGCGCCACATAATGTCTTCTTTTAGTGGCGCATGGAAACTGGTGCGCCACAAAAAAAAATTTAGTGGCGCGTGAAATATTGGTGCGCCACAAAATAGCATTCCACCTATAGCTAGTTTCCTAGTAGTGACTTTATCAATTTAGTGTGGGTAACTCCATCGCTACGCGGTGGTAACTCTATCAGTTTACGATGGATAACTCCATGGGTAACTCCATCACTACGGGATGGTAACTCTATCAGTTTAGTTGGGTAACTACATCACTACGGGGTGGTAACTCTATCAGTTTAGAATGGGTACCTCTATGGGTACCTGCTGGGTGGGTAACTTTATCAATTTAGTGCGGGTAACTTTATCACTACGAGGTGGTAACTCTATTAGTTTAGGATGGGTAACTCTATCACTACTGGGTGGGTAACTTCATCAGTTTAGGGTGGAAACTCTATCACTATTGGATGGGTAACTTCGTCGGTTTAGGGTGGGTAACTCTATCACTGCTGGGTAGATAATTTCATCAGTTTAATGCGGGTAACTTTATAAGTTTAAGGTGGGTAACTTCATCACTACGGGGTAGTAACTCTATCAGTTTAGGGAGGGTAACTCTATTACCTTTGGGTGGGTTACTTTATCAGTTTAGGGTGGGTAACTTTATAAGTTTAAGGTGGGTAAGTTCATCACTACGGGGTGGTAACTCTATCAGTTTAGGGTGAGTAACTTTATCACTGCTGAAAGAACAAGCTATGCCCGGATGTCGCCTAGAGGGGGGGGGGGGTGAATAGGCGATTAAAACTTTTTCTATTTAGGGGCTTGATAATTGCGGAATAAAACTATGTGTTTAAATTACCAAGCCAACAACCTAATATGCTAGGTTCACCTATGTGCACCAACAACTTATGCTAAGCAATTCAAGCAACAAGGTGATAGCAAGATATGGACTTCAAGCACGACGGCTATCACAATGTAAATTGCATAAGTAAAGCTCGGGTATAGAAATAACCGAGGCACGCGGAGACGAGGATGTATTCCCGAGTTCCTCCTTGTTAAGGGAGTACGTCTCGTTGGAGGGGTGTGAGCTCGCCACAAAAGGCCTACTCAAGATGCCACAAAGGCCTCACCCTATTCTCCGATGAACCTCACCCAAGGGATTGGTTCACCTTCCACTATCGGAATCCTTCGGGGCGGATTCCGGAGCCCTTTACAACTTCTCTTGGGGCACACACCCCACAACTCAATTGGGGGCTCCCAAACTCGTGCCGAAGCTTCACAAGCGAAGACTTCGCGGCACCTCCAACCGTCTAGGGTACACAATGCTCCCAAGAGGCAACAAGCTCTTGGGAACACAATGCACCCAAGAGTAACCAGCTTCTCAACGTCGATCTTCACGTATCACCGTAGGGAGAGCAACCCAATGCAACAAATGCAAAAGGCAAGAGCACACAAAGTGGTCAAGTCCTTCACTCCGAAATCCAACCAAAGCAACTAATGCTATGGAGGGATTTGAGAGGAAGAACAAAGGGAAGAACACAAAGCAACCCTAAATCTAGATCCACTAAGTTCCCCTCACTTAGAGGAGAATTTGATTGGTGGAATGGTAGATCTAGATCTCCTCTCTTGTTTCCCTAAAGATGGGCAAGAATCATTGGAGGGAAGTGGAGGAATCAAGCTCTCAAAGATGTGCAACAATGGAGGAAAGAGAGAGCAAAAGGTTCACACAGAAGCTTAGAGCCGTTGGGGAAGAAGGGGCACATAAATAGGTGCCCTGGGAAATCTGGCCGTTGGGCACAGAATCCCGCAGGAGCGGAAGTACCGGCCCAAGGGGCGGTACTTCCGGTCCACCCAGAAAAACCTACCAACGGCTAGAGGGAAAACCCGCAAGGGCAGAAGTACCGGAAAACGGACCGGTAGTTCCGGTTTAGCGGTAGTACCGGTACTACTTCCGGTGCTACTTCCGTTAAGAGTACAGTACCCAACTTTCGCAAGCGGCACTGGGCTCCGGGAGTAACTTCGGAAGTTCCGGGCGGTAGTACCACTGGGAGTACCGGTACTTCCGGTTTGGCGGAAGTTCCGGTACTACTTCCGGTGGTACTTCCGTTTGGAGTCCAGTACCCAATTTTCGTAAGGGTACTGGGCTCCGGAAGTTCCTCCGGAAGTTCCGAGCGGTAGTACCGCCCGCGTGGCCGGTACTTCCGGTGCCTGAAAAACAGCAGAACCCTGAAACTGAATAACTTTTGCGTGGAAGCTCCGAATCGAGTGAATCCAATTTTGTTGGAAAGAGGACGACAAGAGCTTACACTACAAAAAGTCAAAATATTGAAACAAGCAAAGGAGATTGTGCGGAGGGATGGAATGGTGAGACCTTTCCAAGCGGATGAACCGGCAAAATCTCCAACACCGAAAACGCACAAGCTTTTCATCAAGACTCCGTTTTCTATGATCTTGGGCTTGTTTCGAAGATAATCACAAGCCCTACAAGATCATGCATATACACATCATAGTCTATCATGTGAGGAGGAAATCATAAGGAGAGAGTTTGACCTCTCGTAGAAGAGACAAACCGGTAAAACCTCCGATATCAAAAACGCAAGAAGATATTCATGAGATCCGTTTTTGATGAACTAGAGCTTGGTATGGAGATGAGCACAAGCTCTGAATTCTCACATGGATAAAAGCCAAATAAGAACCAATAAAGATGATTGCATGGATGCAAAGGTTTGAGCTCTCCACGAACGATACGATCACGATACTCGGTCGAGAGCCCCTCTTGATAGTACGGCTATCTATCCTATAACCCGGTCTCTCACTAAACAACATGAGACCGGTAAAATAGAAACCCTATCAAGATCATACCTTTGCCTTGCGCATAAATCCACTTGAGGTCGAAGAAGAAGATCTTCATCTCCTCAAGACGAACCACCTTTCTTGATCGCGCCTTGCTTGGTGAAGATTCACATGACGCTCCCCCATACACCAAGATGGGGAAAGCACTCCTTCGGCATATCTTCACTTGGCCTTTCTCTCGATGACGAACACCTTGGCCTTGATCTTCTTCCCTAAACCGTGACTCCAACACATGGAGACAAGCAAGCTAATGGACACCTTGGCCTTGATCTTCTTCCCTAAACCTTGACTCCAACACATGGAGACAAGCAAGCTAATGGACACCTACAAATATAGCTCAATGCAAATATTAGTCCATAGAGATTGTCATTAATTACCAAAACCATGCATGGGGGCAACCATGCACTTTCAACTGCTGGGTGGGTAACTTCAGTTTAGGGTGGGTAACTTTATAAGTTTAAGGTGGGTAACTCATCACTACGGATCGCCGCCACCACCGTGCTAGAGACATCGAATCTGGCAGCGTGATCGGAGTCGCGCGACAGTCAGCTCCTTCGATGGTGCTGGCCATGGACGAAAGGGACGGGACAGTGGCGATGAGCAAAATAGGGTGGCGTCGGGGGAGGACGACGGAAGTGGGCTTGCATGGGCACGACCTGGGTGTTCGGTCTTCGGTTTGCTCGGTGTGGTCTTTTCGGTCTTCGAAAATTTTGGTCATGTAAAAATACTACCCATATTACCTTCGGTCTTTCTTTATTCAGCCCTCGGTCTTTTCGGTCCGGTCTTAGGTCATGACCATGTAGACCAAATAAGAAATGACAGCGCAACTATTATAAATTGGCAACACAAAAAAATAGCAGCACAACACCTTACGGTGGCAGCACAAACCAGAACAAAATGGCAGCACAACTTAGACAAATATACACAAAATAGACAGCACACATTATGGTGGCAGCAAATAGCCAAATACAATTCTCAGTCTCACCAAATAGCCGAACTAGCAGCAACTCTCAATAGAAATACCTAACACACTAGCACAAGCGCACACAGTATAGAAGAGCACTAGCACAGCCGAAGCACTGGAAACTGGAGTAATAAATCCGTAATCACTAATCAACAGTGTGTAGCACACTAGCACATGCTGCAGGCATAGGCGCACATCTCATATGCGCCGCACAGACGCAGGTCCGGGATGGAGATGCGGCTACCAGCCTGGACGGAGATGCGGCAGGGCCTAGGACGGTGATGCGGCGGAGATGCGGGACGGAGATGACACCGCCGGCCAGTACGGAGATGTAGTTGGGGGCCTGGTCGACCGCGACTCCTTGAGGATGGCGTCGAGTCGGTGAGGTAGTGTGGAGGGCTAGAGGCGGCGCGGGCCCTTAGGCACGACTTCCTTCGGGTTCGCTCAGCGGGCGGGTGTCGAGGTCAGGGACAAGGACGGCCTTGGTGGGTGAGCTCCTGCCCATCGGCCGGGGCTGAGCTTGAGGAGGCGGAGTGTTGGCAGCGGAGGGAGGAGACGATGGGGACGGGATTGACGATGGCGAGGTACTGGCAGCGCGGGGCGAAGCCGGTGGCACGGGCACGGGCGAGGAGCTGAGGGCGCGGAGCGGTGACTGACGAGGAGGAGAGCGGCGGGGTGGAGAGGTGCAGGGCGCAACCATGGGCGATGGTGCACGCTCTGGTCAGGGAGGAGCAGGAGGAGGGCGGCTGCGCATGCGGGTGCGAGGAATATGAGTCACGTCCGCGTCGACTTACGCTAATCAGAAGCTGCTTCTGATTAGATTTACCGTAGATTTATTATGAGGATTTGTCTGGTTTTACTAATCTGTTTTTGATTATGCGCATGTGGGTGACTTGCGCCGTATCGGCTTTCCCCCTCCCTCGTGTCGTCTCTTTATAGGCGACTCGAGGGGTGAAACCCTAGCCCCCTTCTCCTACCCCCCTCCCTCCCACCTCACCACCACCGGAGGCGCTCTAGAGCAAAGCCCCTGTGACGCCTAGGAAGGTGGTGGCGGGGCCTTCGCCGCTCCATCCCGTGTGGAGGGCTTCGGAACGCCGAGGCGGCAGCCTCGGGCAGGTGGGACAGCGTCGGTCCGGCGGCAGGAGACGTCCGTGGTGCGCAGCCGCCCCCTTGGTCGCGTGCCTTGCGAGGGGTCGAAGGCCAGTGGTCGCGGCGCTGGGGAGCTCCGCCGCCCCTGCTCTAGATCTGAAGAAGAAGCCTGCCCTTCTCTCCTCGCTCGTCCTCCTGCTAGGTAGGCCATGGCGGTTTTGCTTGTTCTACAGCGGCATCCCTTCGTGTTCGAGCTGGTGTCCAGGTTCGAAGCTCCTCGATGCCCAGCGGTCCCTGTTTGCTAGCGGATCGACGCCCACGAGCCGGGGAGAGGGGAAAGGGTTCCCATCTACGGCAACAGTGGCGCAGTTGGCCGATGATCGTCCAAGCTTTGGTGTCCCTGCTCACCGCGATGGTGTTGGTGTCTACTCCTGTCGTTTCCTCTTCGGTGCGTCTCCGTCCTGCAGCTTCGGTCTGGTGGTGCGCTGATACGTGTCAAACATATCTATAATTTTTTATTGTTACATGATACTTATATGCCATTTTTATATGTTTTCATTACTTAATTACATCATTTTTAGGCTTTTTGTCGGACTAACCTATTGACAAGATGCTAACTTTAGACTAGCATAGGATGCTAGAAGATCATCATTAGAGCTAGATAGCTTTTCAGGACTTTCTTCCAACTTCCCATACTTGCTAGCTAGTAACTCAAGTTGAGCCCTTAGCTCAACATTCTCCTTCAAAATAGATGCTTCACAAGAAGTGGAGTTAGTAGCACAAGCGTCATTAACATTAAGAATGGAAGAAGACTTAACAAGCTCATAATTTTTAGATAGTTGAGTTTGGAGTTGATCATGAGACAAGATAAGGAGAGAGTGTTCACATTCCAAAGCCTTGTGAGCTTTGTCACGTCTCTCTATATCCTCAATTAGTCTAGCATTGCCAACACCAAATTCAACCTTTTCCTTTTTAAGCACTTTATATTTGGCAATGGCATGGTCATGTTCTTCAATAAGTTTAGCAATAATAGCATCGTGTGACTCCTCAATATTATCAAGTTGCTCTTCAAGAGAAACTCGAGTCTCATGCTCTTCCTCAAAGGCATTTTCTAAAGATGCTTTTTCGTCCGCATCCTCTCTTTCAATCCTTCCTTTTTCTGCAAGGCTTGCTTCCAAAGCCTTAATTGTAAGCCCGCGCTCAATTAGGGTTTCCATAATTTCAAAGAGGATAGCATGAGCATTTTTATTTTTAGGAAGGGCATTAAGAACCATTAGACCTTTCTTATGAAAGGATTCATCATCATCATCTTCTTCATCATTATTATCATTATCATTATCATCACTAGTAGAGGATTTAGCCATAAGGCAAAAGATGGTTGATGAAGAAGAACAATTAATTATAGAACTACTCAAGTTCACATCTTGTTCCATTGCTAATTGGGTTTCCTCTACATTATTATTCATACAAGAGTTAGAGGGAACACAAGCATTTTTATCATGGCAACAAGATAAAGCAAGCATATCATCAAGAGATTTATCCAAGCAATTTTTGGATGACATGCAAGGACTATCAACACTAGCATGTATGACATTTATAGTGCTATGTGTGTTTAGGTCCAAGATGAGGCATTGCAACAAGATAGAGATAAAAGATCATCAACAATGAGCTCACTATCATTATTGCACAACCTGTCACTACTCACCATCACATTAGTTTGTGGCTTACCACATTTTGGTGAAGTAGACGAAGATGAGAACTCATCACGGCCGGAGGTGGAGGGAGAACAATCATCCTCAATGGTGTTGGACACTCCATATTTATCTTGAATTTTGGTCCAAAGCTCATGAGCGTTCCGGAAAGGCATGATTGACTCAAGCACTACATCGCTCAAAACACATATAAGACCATTAGATGCTAGAGTATCGAGATAAGAGTTTTTCTCATCCTCTAAAGATAAATTTTGGGAATCCTTTGGAGGAGAAAAACCCATATCTACAATACTCTTTAAAATTGGGTCTATGTCCCTAAAAAGATTAAGCATGCGAATTTTCCATACATCATAATTTGTGCCATCGAATATAAAAGTGGGATCGTGCACTAATTCTCTAAACGACATCTTTACTCTCTAGGCGGTAAAGCCCAAAAAGAGAGCCGAGGCTCTGATACCAATTAAAAGAACAAACGATGTCACCTAGAGGGGGGGTGAATAGGCGATTAAAACTTTTCCGGTTTAAGGCTTGATAATTGCGGAATAAAACTAGATGTTTAAATTAACAAGCCAACAACCTAAATAAACTAGGCTCACCTATGTGCACCAACAACTTATGCTAAGAAAGATAAACAACAAGGTGATGGCAAGACATAAAACTTCAAGCACGAAGGCTATCACAATGTAAATTGCATAAGTAAAGAGCTCGGGTATAGAAATAACCGAGGCACGCGGAGACGAGGATGTATTCCTGAGTTCCTCCTTGTTAAGGGAGTATGTCTCGTTGGAGTGGTGTGAGCTCGCCACAAAAGGCCTACTTAAGATGCCACAAAGGCCTCACCCTATTCTCCGATGAACCTCACCCCAAGGGTTAGGTTCACCTTCCACTATCGTAATCCTTCAAGATGGAATCCAGAGCCTTTACAATGATCTTGGGGCACACACCCACAACTCAATCGGAGGCTCCCAAATCTTGCCCGAAGCTTCACAACTCGAAGTCTTCGTGGCACCACCAACCGTCTAGGGTACACAATGCACCCAAGAGTAACAAGCTTCTCAACCTTCAACTTCCACGAAACTTCATGGAGAGAGCAAACCAATGCAACTAATGCAAAAGCAAGAGCACAAGTGCTCAAATACTTCACTCTCAAATCCCACCAAAAGCAACTAATGCTTGTGGGGGGAGAAGAGAGGAAGAACTAAGAAGAACTCAACAAATTAATCCCAAGATCTAGATCCAAAGGGTTCCCCTCACTTAGAGGAGAGATTGTTTGGTGGAAATATAGATCGAGATCTGCTCTCTTGTTTCCCTAAGATGGGCAAGAATCATTGGAGAGATTGGGAGAGGGCAAGGTTTTCCAAGGTCAATGGTGGGAGAGAGAGACAAAAACGTGCTGCTGAAAACCTTAGCCATTTGGGGAAGAAGGGGGCCTTTAATAGGTCCCCACAAAAACTAGCCGTTGGAGGCAGCTTAGACCAGGGACTCCGGTGTAAGTGCACCGGAGACTCCGGCCAGGGCCGGAGATTCCGACCAGGCGCCGGCCTCCTTCCGGACAGGGCACTAGATGCGCACCACATGTTGGATCATCGGGGCAGACCGGAGAATCCGGTCCAGAGGGGCCGGAGACTCCGGCCAGGCCGGAGACTCCGGCCAGGCCGGAGACTCTGGACTATATCCGGTGATGCTCCGGACCCCTATCCAGTACCGCACCACAAAGAGGCAAAGATCAGAGAAAAAACTTGGGGCCGGAGATTCCGGGTCCTGTGGACCGGAGACTCCGGCGGACCGGAGACTCCGGACCATCTCCGGTGTACCTCCGGACCCCAATCCAGTACCGCACCACAAGAAGGTCACTTGGCAGTGAAAAACAATGGACCGGAGACTCTGGGTCCTTTGGGCCGGAGACTCCGGACCATCTCCGGACCAGATCCAAACAGTAAAACCTGAACTGCCATAACTTTTGCAAATGAAGTCCGAATCGAGTGAATCCAATTTTGTTGGAAAGAGGACGAAAAGAGCTTACCATACAAGAAAGGGAGATTTTTCTAATAAATGGAAGAGTGAAACCTTCCATAGGGACGAACCGACAAAATCTCCAAAACCGAAAATGCAATAGAAGACGCATTCGAAATCCGTTTTCGGTGAACTTGGTCTTGTCATGACGAGCACGACAAGCACCAAGACCACACCACGATAAGATCCAGATAAGAACCAATAAAGATGATTGCAAGAATGCAAGGATGCAAAGGTTTGAGCTCTCCACGAACAATACGATCAAGATACTCGGTCGAGAGCCCCTCTTGATAGTACGGTTATCTATCCTATAACCCGGTCTCTCAACTAACATCATGAGACCGGTAAAATAGAAACCCTATCAAGATCATACCTTTGCCTTGCGCATTAATCCACTTGAGGTCGATGAAGACGATCTTCATCTCCTCAAGATGAACCACCTTTCTTGATTGCGTTTCGTTTGGTGAAGGCTCACATGTTGCTCCCCCATACACCAATATGGGAGACGCACTCTTCGGCATATCTTCACATGGCCTTGAGTGTTGATCAACCCGCACTTAGCCTTGATCAACATATAATCTTCTTCCCTTAACCTTGATCAAGCACTGCATATGGACACGTCTAGAAGTAGTTCAATACAAACATTACTCCATAGAGATTGTCATTAATTACCAAAACCACACATGGGGGCAACCATGCACTTTCATAGTGTCAGTTCCCTATTTTTGCTGTTTTCTATTTCAGACAATTTACTTCTGGAAATATTCTCGGAATTGGACGAGACTTTTTGGATATTTTTTATTTGACGAGATAAAGACCTGGACCAAAGGGGAGCCGGAGGGGCCACCCAGAGACCACGGGCGACCCTTGGTCGTGGCCTGAGGTGGGGTCACGGGTGGGACCTGCCCTTGCCCCCTGGACGCCACCTCGGCCTCCCTCGACGCCTATAAATTGCCTTCTGACCTAAAACGCCAGGGGCGACGATTATTTTCCAGAAACACATACCGACGCCGCCGCCACCTCGAACCCTAGTTCGGGGAGATTCTGAAGCTGCTCCCGGCACGCTGCCGGAGGGGAGATCGATCTCGGAGGGCTCTACATCGCCATGCCTTCCACCGGGATGAAGTGTGAGTAGTTCCACCTTGGACTACGGGTCCATGGCAGTAGCTAGATGGTTGTCTCTCTCCCTTGTGCTTCATGTTTATGGTCTTGTGAGCTGCCCTACATGATCATGATCGACTATTTGTAATGTTTTATGATGTGTTTGTTGGGATCCGATGGATTATGAAGTTATGATTAGATTGTGCATGATTCTTTTATGTTAATTTATGTTCTTGCATGCTCTCCGATGTGTGTAGTTGCTTTGGCCAAGTAAGTGTGTGTGTCTCCAAGAGGAGTATTTATGCTAGATAGTTGGTTCATGCCCCCTTTTGTGCCTGGGCACGAGTGACAGAAACGTCTAAGGAAGAGGGTGTGATGTTGCGAATAAGGGTAAAACAGCGATGTTTATGTCTACGTGATTATAAATTTTGCTTACATCATACACTTTACTTAATGCAAATGTCTGTTGCTTGCAACTTAATACCGATGGGTGACAGGCTGGATAGCGATCCCTAGGTGGACTTTTCAGACAAAGATGCAGTTGGATGGCGGTCTTTGTTCCTTGTTGTGATGCCTACATGAATATTACCATGAACATTCTGACATAGCTAGATTAAGTTTGTGTCGTAATTCTGTCAATTGCCCAACTGTAATTTGTTTACCCTTCATATGAGTATTTTATTTATTGGAGAGACGCCGGTAGTGAACCCATGGCCCCCGGTCTATCTTTTTACATTGTTTACAACCTCATTTACTTGATTTCCATCATCAATTGCTCGCTGGTCCGTTTTCATAAATCATTTCACTACACTATACGTTTAACCGCTTTGTTTTCAGCAGACCGGGAAGATTGACAACCTTCCTGCCGTTGGGGGCAAAGTAATTGTTTGAGTGTGTGCAGGTCCACGTTCGTCACGGTTAAGCACCAGAGACCGTCGACGTTCACCTCGTTGTTGATTTCAAAGTCCTACTGGTTCGATTAAACCTTGGTTCTTCACTGAGGGAAAACTGCTACTTGCTACATTCCACGCCTTCGCTTGGGGCACCACCCAACTCTGCCAATCCTTATCAAGCAGTTTTCTGGCGCCGTTGCCGGGGACTTTGGAGCTGCAGCAAGGGGAGTCTCGCACGCCCAATCACTTTACTTTGTTTTTGTCTTGCTTAGTTTACTTTTTGTTTTGCTTATTTACTTGTTTAAAAATTTTAAAACCCAAAAAAATTAGTGTAGTCTTTATTCCTGTCTTTACTTTCTGTTTTGTTATTCGGTTAGGTAGAATGTCTAGCTCTACTACTTTTGTTGAGTCTCCCGAGGCCGAAGTCCTCACCTTCAAACAAAGAGGTGGGGAGAGTTTGAAAGATGCTTGGTATAGAATTAGAGATGCTCATCATAGATCCACTAAAAAGCCTTTGGCCACAGTTCTTCTTAGAAATTTTTATGACAAATTGGTATAGGTACATTTTAGACACTATAACAGGTGGTAACTTCCTAGGAGTTAGTGCTTTGGAAGCTATGAATGCTATAGAAAGTCTAGTTGGATCCCCTCCAATTAGTGATACTAAAATTAAAATCACTTTGGAAGATATTAAGTTAGAAGAGTCAAGTCCCTCCATTCCCCAAAAGATCATTCTAAAGGATAATTAAGTTAGAAGAGACTTTTGAGACTTTAGGAGCCACCTTGTCTTCATTTAAACCTAAAAAGGAAGCAACTCCAATAGATAAGGGGCCTAAATTCATATTTGTGCCAAAGAACACTACTAAAGTTGATATATCTTTTGCAGGAGAGGATGAGTTGAGAATGGTGAAGGAAGCTCAAATTTTCAAGGATTCAAAGGGAGGAGCCCCATTGGGTAAAGCTTTTACCCCACCAACTGTTGCTACTAATAGTATTGCTGGAGGTCCTTTTCCAAGTTGCACCATTCATGAATTTGATGAAGATGACGATGATCTTGATTTTGAAAAGACTTGATATTTGGCATTGCGCCTAGCTAAAAGGCGTTAAAGAAAAGCGCTTGTTGGGAGGCAACCCAATTTTTACTTTCAGTTTGTTTTTACTTTTTTTGAGTCCTGAAGTTCTTTCTTCTGTAGCAACTTCATTGCATCCTTGTTTTTAGTTTTTGTGTCCCAATAATTAGCCTCTAATGCTTAGGGAGGCAAAGTTTTGTTTTGCTGTCCAGAAACAGATTCTGAGCTCCTGTTGTAGGAAAATCCGAAAAATCCCAGAACTTTATCTTTTTCTGGCAATTTTTGACAGCAAGCCTTATACTTTTATCTATCTTTCATTAGTTTTATGTTTTTTGATTTGAGCCCGTAAGTGCCTCTATAAAATAGATCTTTACAGACTGTCCAGTTTTGACAGATTTTGCCTATATTTGTGTTTGCCTCTTTTATTAACGTCATTAGTGGTACTTTTGGATGAAGTGCTACCTTTGAGGCTTAGTAAACAGTAGCTAATGCTAAATCAAGCTTGTGCAATTTATCTTAGTGGAACCAAAGTGAGTTTTGTTTTATTGGGACTAACCCTCTAATCAGTTTATGCAAAGTTTTGTGTGAAAGGAGTTTTTAAGTTCCACGAGAGAAGATAATGAACGAAGTTAAAGGATGGAGAAAAGCACAAGCTTGGGGATGCCCCCGTGGCACCCCCACTGAACATTCAAGAAGACTCAAGCATCTAAGCCTTGGGATGCCCAAGGCATCCCCTCTTCTTCGTCGACAACCATCAGGTCGTTTCCGTTGAAACTATGTTTTTATCGCTTCACATATTATGTGTTGTTCTTGGAGAGTCATTTTATTTTGCTTTCAGTTTATTTTAGTTTGTTTTCTTGTCATGTATTTTGTTGGATCCTTGCTATCTTGTGTGGGAGAGAAACACACTCCGCTTTTTCATTAGAATATTCCTGTGCTTCGCTTATATTTTTGTTGAGTATTCTTAGCTTTGTTTTCTTATCAGCTCTTGTGTTGTTATTAGACTCTCTTTTGCTTCACTTATATTTGTAGAGAGTTGTTTGTGGTAGCTTGGCTGATTTGTTGGAATGATAAAAATGTCGTGCATGTGGTAGTGGTGTAATGAAAAAACTTGTATAGTCGTGTAGATCTGTATGTTTGAATAACTTGAAACTTGCCTATTGTTTCGAGGTGTTAAGTGAATTAATGCTTAAACTTGCTGGATATTTAAGTTAAGGTTCATTAGTGAAGAACTACCGTTAAAGCTTGAATTTATAAAGTTTCGTCATGCTTGTAAGTTTGATAGGCAAGTGTTTTCATCAAATGAAAGTTTGGTTAACAAGGGAGACAGTGTAGAGTTTTTGTGGTTATGCTTAATGTATGTTCTATAGTCATTCTTTTTTTTGGTTGCTTGTTCTTGTTTGCTTTGATATCTTTGCGAGCCAAAAAAACTCTGTACTGAGCGGGAATGCTGCACGTGCATCCAAACTCCTTGAGCCAAATATCTTTCCAGCGGTGTCCACCATACCTACCTATACATGGTATTCCGAGCCATTCCAGGTAAATTTGTCATGTGCTACCTTTAAAACTTCAAAATACTCCAATTTGTGCCTCTGTTTTTAAGCTCATGAGGAAGTAGTGAGGAAATTTTGTTATATCCTGTGCAAGCAAGGTCATTCCCCCCTTTCACCTGGTGAGGATAGATTACGTGCTCACTTAAATTTGACGAGAGTTGGCAAGGGTTCCTAGCCCACAAAATATAAATTCAACATCATTAACATCTCCTTCACACAATGAACCTGAGAAATTGGTCAAACATTGGCTAGTGATAAACAAAGGAGAAAGAGGAATGTACTCGTTCCTCTTTGGGAGCCACTCTCACAAGTCTAAAAGCCTTGCTTGGTACGGGGGACTAACGGATTTCTTTGTTGTGGATTCGTTGATGAAAGCATACATATCTCAAAATCATTTTACTTCTGTTTAATAAAAATAAAAAGCTCTAGCACATGATTAATATCTGCTTCCCTCTGCGAAGGGCCTTTCTTTTACTTTATGTTGAGTCAGTTTTCCTCTTCTTTCTATCTACTCAAAGCAAGCTTACAACACCGACTCTTTGTGCTTAATCATGATTCTTTATGTTGACTTTATCTATAAGGTAAGCATGTTGAAAGTTGAAGCAATGCTGAAACTTACATCTTCCTTTGTGTTGACTTCAAACACTTTTGACAAGAAGATATTACCTTGAAGACTTTCATGTTATGATTAATCTTTATGCTTTCATGTCTCCAAAGTATTATTCATGAAAGGTTTTAATTGAATGATGCAACTTGTTTACTCATTGTTTGCTTGATTATCAAATATAGACAATTGTTTTGGATCACTTTATTCATATCATAAGCTTCACATTACTGTTGATCAAGGTTATGCTTGTAGCATGTCTCATCAAAAATTATTTTTGTTTATCACTTAACTACTCGAGTACGAGTAGGAGTTAAGCTTGGGGATGTTGATACGTATCAAACGTATCTATACTTTTTTATTGTTCCATGCTACTTATATGTCATTTTTACATGTTTTCATTACTTAATTACATCATTTTACGCTTTTTGTCGGACTAACCTATTAAGAAGATGCGCAGTGCCAGTTCCCTATTTTTGCTGTTTTCTATATCAGAAAATTTAATTCTGAAAATATTCTCGGAATTGGACGAAACTTTTGGAGATTTTTTATTCGACGAGATAAAAACCTGGACCAAAGGGGCGCCGGAGGGGCCACCCAGGGGCCAGGGGCGACCCCTGGACGCGGCCTGAGGTGGGGCCGCGGGTGGGACCCGCCCCTGCCCCCTGGACGCCGCCTCGGCCTCCCTCGACGCCTATAAAATCCCTTTTGACCTAAAACATCAGGGGCGACGATTATTTTCCAGAAACACATCCCGACGCCGCCGCCACCTCGAACCCTAGTTCGGGGAGATTCCGAAGGGTAAAACAGCGATGTTTATGTCTATGTGATTATAAATGTTGCTTACATCATACACTTTACTTAATGCAATTGTCTGTTGCTTGCAACTTAATACCGATGGGTGACAGGCTGGATAGCGATCCCTAGGTGGACTTTTTAGACAAAGATGCAGTTGGATGGCGGTTTTTGTTCCTTGTTGTGATGCCTACATGAATATTACCATGAACATTCTGATATAGCTAGATTAAGTTTGTGTCATAATTCTGTCAATTGTCCAGCTGTAATTTGTTTACCCTTCATATGAGTATTTTATTTATTGGAGAGACACCGCTAGTGAACCCATGGCCCCCGATCCATCTTTTTACATTGTTTACAACCTCATTTACTTGCTTTCCATCATCAATTGCTCGCTGGTCCGTTTTCATAAATCATTTCACTACACTATATGTTTAACCGCTTTGTTTTCAGCAGACCGGGAAGATTGACAACCTTCCTGCCGTTGGGGGAAAAGTAATTGTTTGAGTGTGTGCAGGTCCACGTTCGTCACGGTTAAGCGCCAGAGACCGTCGACGTTCACCTCGTTGTTGATTTCAAAGTCCTACTGGTTTG
This sequence comes from Puccinellia tenuiflora, assembly GCA_012064385.1. NCBI lineage: Eukaryota > Viridiplantae > Streptophyta > Magnoliopsida > Poales > Poaceae > Puccinellia > Puccinellia tenuiflora. The sequence goes on along the minus strand of QRDG01002387.1, from coordinate 296,326 downwards.
ATTAAACCTTGGTTCTTCACTGAGGGAAAACTGCTACTTGCTACATTTCACGCCTTTGCTTGGGGCACCACCCAACTTTGTCAGTCCTTATCATGCGCTCTCTCTACGGTGGCGTCGTGCGATGGAGGCCTCTTCCTCCTCTCCGGCACCCTAGCTCTCATGGTCTACCGATGTTCTCGGGTGAACTCTCTTCGCCCCCGTCGACGGTGCGGCGCCTTCGACCCTAGGCGAGGGACACGGGGTCCCTTCCGGCGGCGAAGACGGTGGACTTTGGGGCTAGGGGCGGCCCGTTGAAGATGAAGTTTTGCTCCCAACCTGCTGCTTTCCTGAGAGTGCTCTTTGTGGGACTGTGGCACTGGAGACTTAAGCTGGGTTTTTTCATGTTTATCTTCCGTTCGCTTGTGTCTTTGTTTCCTGTAAGCTGTATGATCAGCATCTTGTAATTGCCGGTGAACCTATGGGCTTTGTTAATTCAAAGTTGGGCAGTATTGCCTTTTATGTAAAAAAATTATGCGCGTGTGTATATACAAGATACTCCTGAGATATTCATACTCATTTATCATGAGGATTTCAAAGAATTAATTACACAAGAACTGTAGGGAACATTAGGGTTTTAGAATTTGTCTTCATATTGTAACCCTAACTAAATAGACGGTTCAACTTAAAACATCATCTTTCATAGTAAAATTTATCACTTGGTTGAGTTGGTATTGATTTTACCAGTAGCAACAGTAACGGTTGAAAGAGACTTATTAGCGAAGATCATAAACATCGAGTTGCGCAACAAAGTGTCGAATGCTTTGCTTGATAGTTTGATGTTGCGTTAAATCGAGCGAGAGGTATTCAGTAGTCTTGATCTAGATGAATTAAGAAATATTTTCAAAAAAATAGATAAAGTGTTGCCTGTGATTTCTAGGTGGCATTAAAACTTCATTATAAGTAAGTTTATAGGTTATACTTCTACTTAAATATGTTGTTATTACCATTGTACTAAATTATTAGGTTAATATATTACAAAGTATTAATGTGTCTAAATAATTTCACGTTATTTTGTTTTTGCTTTAGAGTTCGTCTGACTTAAAAAAAATCGCCAGCTCATCATGCATGGAAAAGAACCGCTATGTATCTTGATTAATTCAAGCTAGACAAATCATTATTAACTCCATAAGCCTATGGAGTTACTTATAAATTAAGAGCATCTCCACCGGCATCTAGGCCTCTCATCCGCCCAATGGGTATCTGGAAATAGAAAATGCTCGCAGCGTAGAACCCCATCAGTTTGGAATGCTCAACAACTTGTACAACAACCCTTTATCTGTCTCCAACTTTCGGGGCTGCGGCGGGGGGGGGGGGGGGGGGGGGGGGGGGCACTAGTAGGAAAAGGGCTATAGCCGCCGGGGCCTCACTAGCGAACAAGAAAACAATGTTCACCAGCGGTAAATAGCACTGACGAACATGTATTCCTGTTCGCCAGTGGTAAGACAAGTACCACTGGCGAATAAAACTCCCAACGCGCCAGTGGTAAGCGCGGGTTCGGGCAACCCTAACGGCGCCAGCTACCACTGGCGAACTGTCTTAGCGGTTCGCCAGCGGTAAGTTAAGTATCACTAGCGAACCATAGATATGGTTCGCCAGCGGTAGGTAGTACTGCATAGCACGCGCGGACCGGCCGGTCGAGCTCTCCCTCATCCCCACCTAATTTTCCACTCGTTAGGGCACCGTCGACTGCCGCCACCGCCGCCACCGTCGACTCCCGCGGCCCGCGCGCACCGCCACCGCCGCGCGGACCGGCTGCCGCCACCGCCGCCAGCCCTCCTCTCCCCGTCGCCAGGTAACCCGCCGCTATGCGCGTTCGAGCTGCCATCTCCGTCCTGCCACTGATGGGTGCGCCGGCGGCCGGCGGCCGGCCGGAAGGCCACACGCCACCGCGGCTCTCCGCCCCTGCTGCAGCGCCTGGGTAGTAGGGATTAGGGTCTAGGGGAGGCACAATCCAAGATCACCGAGAGAGCAATGCATATGAGATTTGGGGATGGTCCGTTTCGCACAGTCCATTGTGGGAAAGAAATATGGCAGATGAGATTATTGATGTAGTGGGCTGATCCCTGGGCTCCTAATTTCTAGTATTGTATTTAGGAGTATTTATTTGCTGACGTCGTTGCGGAATTTGTGGCGGAATTTCCCCTCCTTCAAATACAAGAAACCAGTCGACCGAAAATTCTAGACTAATATTCTGGGAAACATTAGTGAGATCTTTCTCTTCGTGGTACCTATCGTACCGGCTTGTCGACCCCATTTTGTTTGGATCCCGACCCACATTTCGAATTCGTGTTCCGGAGATTATACCCCTCGTCGAACCTCATTCCCCAGGGTGGCGACCCGCGATTCTCGATCCCGTTCCTCGACCCGGGCGACCCAAATTTCTCGCAACTATGGATTTGAGGAATTGGGGGTGGGGTGGGGGTGCTGGACCCCCTTGATTCTGCACCCGTACGCTGTGCCTTTGACGATTATTAGGTCATACTAGTATATCTTAGCTAAAGTCTACCCGCAAAGACCAAAAAGGTCAACACTTTAACTAGTAAACTATCTGAATAATTCCACAATCCATAGTACCTTTCATCTCTTGTCACTTGTCACTTGAAGCAAATCCATCACAATACATAGCAAATAATCTTAGCAAATCCATGTCTTTTTCTTCGAATGCCGATGATTAAAATGAAGTGACACCGCGTGATCCGTGGTGGAGCTAGTGAGCCTTGTGATATGCATGAATACACATCTTGTGCATCCTACTTGGCTCGCTAGCACCATCACGGGAATATGTGTCCGACCTAACTATGAGTCACACATCCAAATCATTTCTGTTTGCTTTAGTCGTTTTCTTCAAATGCCGATGATTAAAATGAAGTGACACCATGTGATCCCGGGGATGGCGCTAGTGAGCCTTGTGATATGCACGAATACACATCGTGCATCCTACTTGGCTCACTCGCACCATCCTTGGAACTTTTATGTGTCCAATCTAAGTATGAGGCACACATCCAAATCATTTCCGTTTGCTTTAGTCTTTTTCTTCGAATGCCGATGATTAAAATGAAGTGACACCGCGTGATCCGTGGTGGAGCTAGTGAGCCTTGTGATATGCATGAATACACATCTTGTGCATCCTACTTGGCTCACTAGCACCATCACGGGAACATGTGTCCGACCTAACTATATGAGGCACACATCCAAATCATTTCTGTTTGCTTTAGTCTTTCTCCGAGAATGCCGATGATTATTGTGGCCGTACATTTGAGTTAATTACTTATAGTATCGCTTACAGTTGACCTCTTCATGTCACAAATAGGTAGTTTACAATGTATTATGAATTGTTTATGTGACGATCGATATTTGCAGGAAATGAATACCCCGTGTGCTAGTTGTGGCTATGCTAGATGCAAAAACAAGAAGTTTGTTATAGTGCTCCCAGCGGACTTTGAAGCTTTGACGGTATATTATTTGAATTTCAATTGTGTGCTTGTTACTATATGGGACTACTTAATCTTTGTTGCTAACTGCTAAGTACTCTCACTACATGATTATCTCGTTGAGTTAAATAATGTACACATGCTTCATGATTTGTTTTTTATCTTTTGGCCAGACCATCCCATGCAGTGCAAGGAGGGACTTCATGAAGCATGCCAGGAAAGACATTTGTCAGGAAGGGACATTTGAGGTCACTCTCATCCAGATGACCAAGGCCAAAGACTTCATAGTTCGTGTCACCAACGAGGCAGGCCGAACCTATTTCGGTTGCCCTCGTTGGAGAGCCCTTGTACGGGCTTATGCGATGGAGGCCGGTAGGAGGTGCTTATTCTATCTTGACCACGGTGATACCGACGTTAACGTATTTTACAGGACCGCTGACAGTGACTCTGAGTACTCTCAAGACGACGGTCAAGACCCGAGAGATGATGACGGCATCATTGTGTTTGATGGTTGAAGAGATAACGACAGTCTCATTTATTTCGAATTCTAATATTTGGACACTTGTTGCTATTTCAGATTGTAATAATATGATGAACTATGATTGTGATCAACTTTGTCTACTTATACTGTTTTGGAAATTATGTATTTGTTCTGGTTTTGTCAAATATTTCTCTATATATACTGCTGGAATATGAATTTTCCTGTATATATATTGTTGTAATACATTTCTGCTTTTATTTTAAAAGCAGAAATATATATTACTGGCGAACAGGATCCTGGTTCGCCAGTGGTAAGGAGCACCCGCTGGTGAACAAGGAAGTGGTTCGCCAGTGGTAAGCTGTTACCACCGGCGAACCACCAGTTCACCAGCGATAGCCGAATTTGGTTCGTCAGTGGTAGGCTTTTTCCTACTAGTGGGGGGGGGGGGGGGATGGGGAAGCTTAGATACACCAACCACATATGACAGGAGGGCATAACTTGTCATCAAAACAAAGGCTAGTCGATGTTGTTCCCCGGTTATGTTGTCGTTGCCCGACGCGGCATCACGGCTCCCCACACGTCTCGTCATTAAACAGACGTCTGATGATAGAATTGATGAGAGTGTTTCTCCCTCAACTATGCCAACAAGCACTCTTGATACCCATAAAGGAAAATAATATATGGGATAGGTTGAGCCTCCAAGTACAGAGTATGTAGAAGTGGAAGTTTTTTCCCCACGAGGGTGACTCGAGGGTTTAATATCGAACTCTCGGGGAATCAGTAGTGGGGATTTTATCTCCTTGTCCTTCTCTAGATTTCCTGCAAACAAAGTAGATTGCTTTGTGCCCTCAACCTCACCAAGTGGTTGTCAAGCACAAGGTGTGAGAATGATATTAAGATAATAATGAATGCAAAACAGTAAATAAATATGCAATGGTGGTAAGTAGTAATGCAAGGATGATAGTAATGATGATGGATGATATTTTTGGGGTTTTTATATATGTATGCAATGAATAAAAGTGTTTTTGTATTTTCTGATTTTAAAATGGCTGAATGTAGAAAATGCTTAAAAGTGGTTGGAAAGTTGTTTCTTATAATTAAAAATGGACCGGGGTTCATGGTTTCACACATGCACTCTCTCTTTAATATAGTGGGGCAAATAAGTAAACATAGGATTAACATATGAGATTGCAAACAAGTTTAATGACATGTTACTAATTATATGGGCATCACGTCCTAACATAGAAACCTTTTGATTATTAGTCTCACTTATACTCCACCAAGATGCGAACTAAATCATAACACCTCAGTAATTAAGATGACTCAGAGTATAGCTTTAAGATTAATGACATGAAGTGAAAATAAGAACATGCTGGATCTAGTCATAGGTAGAGGCTTGTCACACCTCATACCTTGCAACATGGTATTTTGGTTTATCCCTAGTGAGGCAACAAAGTAAGGAAAACACCCAATGGATCGCGATATTAAGTTGTCAGCTTATCACATCACCACCCCCGTTACTCCAACTAATGCACACGTTCCCCCTCACACGCTCTCATAAACATGCTTGATCAAAACAAGGATACAAAAACGGGGTACATAATATGCATCTACTTTCATAACTGAAATAAACATTGCAATCTCAACATATATTAACTCATAAAAAGATCCACCACAAAGGTAATACAACGATGACCATAATCATGTTCAGCAGCTCATACGGTGCTAATTAGTGAAGCTCAAGAGAGAGAGAGATACATATGCTACTGCCATAAACCCATAGTCCAGAGGTGGACTACTCCCTCTTCATCATGGAGACGGTGGAGATGTCGATGGAGAAGAAGGAGACCTCTCCGACAGCGCTCCACCGGAGTTCCCCCCCCCCTCCAATATGTAGCCTCCTGGTCTCTATTTCTTGTTTCTCTCGTGTGGCAGCTCTCCCTCCGAAAAACGTCGGGGGGCTCTTTATATAGGCGTTTTTAGGTCACGAGGAAGCTTCAGGAAGAAGGATCGTCGCAAACGGGGCCACAAGGGCCAAAAGAGGTGGGCCCATGCGGCCCCTGTACCTGGCCGCGTGGGGCACCCTCTTTCGCCCCTCCGGCCTCTGTTTGCTTGCTTCCTTCGCTCCTAGGTCTTCCTCCTTCCAAAATAATGATCCCCGTAAATTTGCATCTCATTATGATGTCGTTAAGGCCCTGAAATAAATAAGGAAAGAAATGGGGGTTTTCTGCCTGCGCAGGATTAATTCCATAAAAAGGGGAAATCATTATTAATTACCAAAAATCATTAAATAACAGTAATATACCCCTTATATGATGCAAATATGAATGGAATACAAGTATTATAGTGCAAAGTTCATGTATGCATTTTACATGCATCAACACCTCGCCTCCAACCACCTGTCAGTTCCGCCCGCGCCACCATTATCCGCCATCATTCCTGCCAAGCTCCAAGCCCCTATAAACGGGTCATCGTCGTCTCTCGTCGTGCTCTCACCTCGTTCTCGCCAAAAAAATGCTTCGCCACCTCAACACGACCTGGGCCACCAGGACAACATATGCATGTGCGCAGGGGCCACCACTGCCACACACCCATCTTCTCTGTTTTCATACGTCGATGACAAGGGAGAGGAGGAAAGGAGAAGCAGGAGCAGGAGATGCCGTCATATTTGCCAGAGCAGGCCACCTTACTGGCGTCCTTTGACACTGAGTGACGGGAGAGGACGAAACGGTGGATGAGGCAACAAGCCGCCGTCGTTGAAGAGACAACAGACACACTTAGTGGCGCGTTATGGAGATATATGTCTTCACTGCAGCAAGCAGGGGCGGATCCAAGACAGCCCAGCCGGGTGCACAGGCACCCGGGTAAAAACAAAATCCTTTGTAAAATGACATTTTTTAGCACTTGTGCACCCCTAGAAATTGGGTTTTATGTGCTGTGACACCATGGGTGCACCCTGCTTTCAGATTCTCTAGCTCCGCCCCTGGCAGGGAGGGAGGCCATAGCCCGTTTGTTCATGGCCGACGAGCTGTTAGCCTCCATGGTGATGCAAACCAAGGCAGAGGTAGCGCATGCCGCTCGCGTGCGGACGGAGGGGGCGGACCACCAAGCGGCGCATGAAACAAGGGCAAGGAGACTGGCGGGACGCGAGGCATAGTTGACACGTCAAGCAGGGAGCATGGCGGCAAGGTTGGGCCAAGCAGCGTCGAGCCCCCTCATGTAGTCTACCAAGATTAGGTAGTTTAGTGCTAAAATTTTATTTAAAATGGTGTGTTAAATATCCTTAAGTTTGAATGATATTGGAATCGTTCGTTAAAATTTGAGTGTCCAGTTTTCAAAAAATTGTATGGTGCGTCGTCGAGGTAAGGGCATCTCCAACCGGACCCTCAAACCCCCCTATAAATCTGGGCGGACAGCACGAACACGGCCGGGTCAGAGAACACCACCCAACCGGACACCCATAGTCAGCCCAAATATCCGGGTTGTCAGGCAACTTTCATACCCAGCCCAGATCTGTGTGTGTAGAGGGGGAGGGGGGATTGGGGCTGCCCAGACACTATCGCCATGTCAGAGATCCGGTGTTCGGATCCACCCCAAATCACCTGAATCGAATCGAACCCTCGCCCAACATGGATTTTTCTCACATTTCAGCCCTCTCCCTTGCCTGGCTCCGCCATCGTTTCAGCCTCCCTTTGCTCCCTCAAACCCCTCGTTGTCCGCACTACTGCCTCATCTTCCCTGACAAGATTTCAGCCGAAGAAGGAGAAGCGTCTACACTTTGCATTAGGTGTGATAGTTATCTTAGTCGTGATTATAATCGTCATGTATTGTTTATCTATATACACTAGGTAGTATGCTTGATGTATGTAGTTGCATGAATTTGAGGATCAACATAGGGTTGTTGATCGGAATGAACAATATTTGAGGTTCGTCCGGTCCTGTGCGCGGACCGCGGACATATAAGTAGTGAAATTTGTCAATTCCGATTGGATATGCTCCGAGCCATCCCCTATAGGGGTAGACAAGTGTGCGAAGATGCTAAAGACGCCGAAATATCGATCCAAATGACATCGTACAAGCATACACGTACTGTATATATACCGGCCGTAAGCAACGCGTACGGGTTACATTACGAGGCTAGCTAGCTAGGCTAGGATTTTTTCCTGCTCCAATCTCCGGCGATTGTGCTGGGCCCCTCTCCTTCCGCTTGCCGCTCCGGCGGCAGGAGGGAGGGGGACCCCGTTTTTTGCATGGTACTTAGGGATAGGAGTTCTCTGGCATGGCGCGTCGTTGGGGTGGTGGGAGTGGCGCCCGGGCAAATAAATCTGCCTCAACTCTTCTCCCACACCGGCGTTGTCCTTCATGGCAGCGTCTCGGAGTTGGTGGCACTGTGTGCTTGCCGATCTTTTAGATCGGTGGCTTTAGGGTTCATGGATGGTGTCGGCGAGGCGGCGGCGATGACTCCATCAGATGGTTTTTTCCTCCTGCTCTGTCCCCGTTGCTGCGGCGTTGTCTCCGGCGCCAAGGTGGAGCAGAGAGGATTCGTCCAGGAGTACGTGCAGACGGTGGTCTGCACTGGTGACAGCTGGAATATGGTGCACCTTGTGGTGGGTTCGTGGTTGAAGGCTGATGGTTCTGGTTCTCTACTCCGACATCGTCGTGCGTGGGTGCCAGTGCTGAAGTTCGATGGCGTGTCCGGGGACATGCTGCCCCGGTCTGTTTCTTTCAACGGCAATGGTTTGTCCTATGACAAACTACATTGGAGGTCCGAAAAGCTGATGATCAGCGATGGAGCCGCGTCGAGTTTGGGTGAAGAGGTGATCTGTCTATTTTTTTCTTGGTGGCTGCTACGGTGGTGCCGAAGAAGATGGATAGGCGTTGGTTTGTCACATAGGTTTATCCTATATTTTCAGATCTGTAAAATCGGTGTATACATACTTTGTATCTTGTCTTTTATTTATCAATAAGAATCGTATTACCATGAAAAAAAAATAGCTAGGCTAGGATATTGCTTCGTCCCGAACGGCTTCATTTAAACCTCGGCTCCCTCCGTGCGCCCCCAAAAATGAAGCCAGACCAGGGCCAGGCTTTGTCTCGCGAAAACCGCTCCACGCTTTACAAAGTTTCCACCTACGTACGTACGATATACACGCGTGGCTGCTCAAAACCCGGCGCGCGCGTGTCACATCGCCATAGCTCCATACACATTCTTCTTCTTCCTTTTGCAGGTCTCCATCCACACATGACACATCCATCCATGCATGCCCTAGTACGCGCTAGCTAGTGCTACACCGTGTGTATTTCTCCATCGAATTCGAAGGGCTTTGAGACGTCGTACCAGTAGAGCCCGTGGTAGCGAGGTCTAGAGACTAGAGCGTGGGCGGGCAGACCGGCGGCATCGCGCCACAGTCGGCCGGGGCCCGGCCGATCCCCACCACTCATTCCCCTTTTCAGTCATGAACAGTTGCCGCCCGAGATGCCACTCCGTTGCGGAGAGCCGGCCGGACAGACAAAGGCCAAGATAGGCTTCGCTCGCTTTGGCCGTCCCGTTCCGTCGCGCTACTCCCATATAGAGACCAGCCCCACACGCTCCCACCCGGGCACCCTGTCTCCCTCCCTTTCTCTCCCATCTCACCTTCGTCTCGCTTTGTCCGGAGCCATACCACCCCATACCGCCTCGTCGCACCTCCGCCTTTCCGTCTCTGCTCCCGGCAAATTCCACATGCAGTAGTTGTTCTTGTAGTTGTTGTTTGTTTTTGGCTTTCAAATCAATCAGGAACAACGACAGATCCGCGCGCGGCTTTCTCGAATCGGCCGGGGGCTAGCTTACTTGCTGCAGCAGGTGTCCATCAAATCCAAAGTGAAGGCATCAAATCACCTCATCACATCAAAGGAAGGCGACCAAAAGGATATCTCTGTCTACCTCCGTCCACAGTCGTATAAAATTCCCCTTTCTACACACCACCACCTGCTTGTTTTCTTTCCTTCCTCGATTTCTAGCTCTACCTCCATCTCTAGTACAATTTCTTGCGACAAGAAGAAAGCTCGATCAAAACGAGACCCATACATACCCAGCCTGATCAAGGCGTTATTCTGGTCGGATATAGGTAGCTACTGCATACATTCGATCCAGCCATCGTCATTATGTCTTCCTCCTCCGCCTCGTCGGCTGTCTTCAACCTGCAGGACCACCTCGCGCCGTCCCCCACCGAGCAGCTCTGCTACGTCCACTGCAACTGCTGCGACACCATCCTTGCTGTACGTGTGTGTGCCGGCCGTCGCGGCCGCCACCTACCTACCGACATCGCTTGCTTCAAATATCAGCATCATATCCTATTCCTAGATAGCTTCCTTCCACTTTGTTTTTTTCACTTTCTGGTTCATCAGTGCATAGCATACCTAACTTAATTTGAGTGTTTGATCTCCTTTCGCAGGTCGGCGTGCCGTGCAGCAGCCTGTTCAAGACGGTGACGGTGAGGTGCGGCCACTGCGCGAACCTCCTCTCCGTCAACCTCCGCGGCCTCCTGCTCCCGCCCGCGGCGCCGCCCGCCAACCAGCTCCCGTTTGGCCACTCCTTGCTTTCTCCTACCTCCCACCATGGCCTCCTCGTGAGTTTTTCTGTCCATCTGCCTTGCTACCGTCTCGTTTAGAGAAGTTTTCAGCTCAGATCGGTAGCTGTGTTGGTGCAGGACGAGGTTGCGTTCCAGACGCCGAGCCTGCTGATGGACCAGGCGAGCACCAACAACATGGGCGGCTTCACGGGCCGCACCAACAGCAGCTGCTCCAGCAACCTGCCGGCGATGCAGCCCGCGCCACCTGCCAAGGTGGCGCCGCAGGAGACTGAGCACTCCACCAAGAGCGCCCCGTCGGCGAACAGGCGTAAGGACCAACTAGCTGTTATATAATTTGACTTATTTGGTCTTCTTTGATTTGCTAATTAAGCACGTGCTAGTGTACTACTCCTACTACATTAGTGAAAGCAACCAGCCGACGAGCCCGGGATGCCGTGAGCAGCGCACTGTTCATGCGATGACGCTGCCCAATCACTCCTCTCTCTATCTGACGATATATTCACCACTTTTTTTAATGGTTTTGTTAGTTCTGTAAGAGGATTAAGGACATACGGCAACAGAATATATAATTTTCCACCTCAATATATAGTGTTCTTACAGTTATATATATCGATGATCATCAACATACTAACTCCCCCGTTAAAAGAGCAAGCTAGGCCAAACAGAACAAATCTAGTATATTTAAGATATGGGGGCCGGGAGAGATAAAACCGGGAGCTTGGGATCGAAAAAAAACCATAGTCGACATACAATAGTGTTCTGTAAGAGGGTGTTAAGGACGGGGACATACAACCTCAATAGTGTTCTTACAGTTTAGATCGATAGTCATCAACAAAGAGAACAAATCTACTTCAGTAGATTTAATATAGGGGGGGGGGGGGGGGGGGATAAAACCGGGAGCTTGGGATCGATCGATAAAGACCATAGTCGACATACAATCATGTCCTGTTGCGGCAGTGTATATACACCCATGCTTGTCTCGGATCGGTGTGCATGGTTATGTAGCAGTCTCAGCATGTATAGTACTCTGCCTAGCTAAGCATGCATACCCATTCGTCCATGTTCCTGCGTGAGAACTGCTGATCCGACTCTACTTTGTCGTTGCAGCTCCGGAGAAGCGTCAGAGAGTCCCGTCCGCCTACAACCGCTTCATCAAGTAAGAATATCTCTGCTTAACAATGCATTTCCTCCATTGTTACTCTGATGTTCTTGGTGATTTATGTACGATAACATGTTGGTCTGCAACAGGGACGAGATCCAGCGTATCAAGGCCGGCAACCCGGACATCACGCACAGGGAGGCCTTCAGCGCAGCCGCGAAGAATGTAAAATCTCTCATCACCCGCTAGCTGCATAGTACTACCTAGTAGCTCGATCCTACTGCCGGCCACACATAGCAGCAGTAGCTGTTTGCGTGTCGTCTTGATTTGACCGGTCGCTTTACGGTGTCAGCACGGACACAGCGACAGCTTCTGCTCCGCTAGCTGCTGCTTGTGAGCGAGATGCCGAGCGGCTAGCGGCGGGCCGGCGGTCTGTGCATATAAGTGCATCCATGCATGGGTGCTTCTAGCCCACAGTAAATAGTTAGATAGGGTTTGTTCAGCTTTGTTTCATTCACCTAGCTGCTTTACTAATCCAAGCCTGACCATAGTATGAGCCTGACTATATTTTGTCTTCCTCTCTTGTTGCTGATCCTACCAGTGGGCCCATTTCCCGCACATCCACTTCGGCCTCATGCCGGATCAGGGGTTCAAGAGGACCTTCAAAGCTCAGGTACTTTAAACCACTAGTTGCCTAAACTCTTAACCTGTCTATCGTTGCACCTTGAGGTCTTGATTAATTATCTACAATTCAGAACTCGGAGCAACAAGTTCGTAAATTAATTGCTTGCATTGACTAATGATCTCTGTAGGATAGCCCTGAAGACATGCTTCTCAAGGATGGTCTCTATGCGGCCGCGGCGGCAGCGGCCGCCAACATGGGCGTCACTCCGTTCTAGCTACCTAATTAGCAAAGCCTCTCATGTTCTTACCGATGTCCCAAACTCTCTTTTGCCGCATTCTAGGGTTTCGTCTTAGATCTCCTCAATATCGCGTGTGTGTTGCATATTAGATCGAGCTAGTACTTTTAATATCAGTCTATTAATGAGACCGGGAATGGAGAATGAAGTCGAATACCTAGGTTTCTGGGTTCTCATGATCATCTATCTAGCTAGGTGTAGTGAGTTGTCTTCTCGATCTGTTTCCATGTCTTCTTTTCTATGTTTTTTTCCCTGGACTTCTAAACTCCTATTCACCTGTAGAAAAGCCGGTGCATGTGTGACAAGAACATGTTTTCAGCATCTCTGTTGAAGTCGTGATATAAGCCTTTCCTGTCCTTGCGTGCATTTTGGGTCAATGAAGAAAAAAATCACATTTCGTTGTCCTGATAGCAGGCTTGCATCTGTATTGTCTACAAAGTTGTACGCACGATACCATCATTTTTATTAAAAAAAACAAACGAAAGAAACCTATATTTCCCAATTAACAAAATATATGTGTTAAAGATACTAGATACATAATTCAAACGCAAAGATAACTGATCACAACTTCCTACAACTTAGATATCATCAACCAACTCCGCCCGTGCAATTAAGAAAACATATATTTACATATGCCAAAGAAAATTTATAGTTAGGAAGTCAGAGTCATGATAAAAGGTACACAATACCATGTATTTAAAATTAACTTTGAAAAATGTAACAAAAAAATATATTTCCATGTTGTCGAAAAGTAAGTATGTCTACTTCTAAGTACAAACAGACAAGAAACTAAATTTCTCTTCATATCATGAGAAGAATATTGAATTAGCAATTAGGTTAGGGAAATGTTAAGTATCTAATAGATGAAAATATGCCCAAATGTTAGTTCTTATTTATTGGGAAATTATCCCCACTTCCTAACCAACCGCATGTTCGACACACGATGTTTATGTGAATATTATAACCCCACAAATAGTCGTCGGATGTTTAGATTATTGCATGTTATTTACAAACTGCAACGAGCATACTCTTATTTATATGATATATAAACTCTTGGTTTTATCCATTTTTTTAGACATTAGTTGTATACAAATGATTTTTCCTACACACATAACCAGTATCTACACTTAGGAATTAGGCAACAGCTTTACCACTAGACGAGTAGACGTGCAAGTGCGGAAGTCGATTGAGCATGTCTGGGCAGTGCAGTCCAACTCGTCTGATCCTTGTACATGCAATGCCTCTATGGTATGCACATGTAAGGGCGAGATGCCATGCAACAGATTGCTAGATCTGTTCACATCCTCGGGACGACAGTGGTGGCTAGGGTATGTCAGGGTGGTCCACCCTCTCCAACCATAATCTAAATACTCTCTGACCCAACCCGATCGGCATGTCTCACTCAGATTTCCGTCCCCTTAAGCAGGGGCGGAGCTAGAGAATTCAGGATCGGGGTGCACTGAGGTGCTATAGTAGAGAAAATACAGTTTTAAGGGGTGCATATGTGGTGAAAAAATACAAATTTACAAAGAAAAGCATTTTCACCCGGTGTCCTGTGCACCCGGGTGGCTAGCTGTGGATCCGCCCCTGCCCTTAAGAATGTGACTATGCAGGTTCACAACAATTCGGACACGACTTAACTTACCCGTGAACACATTACTCGTAAATCGATAGTTGGTGCCGATTTGATGAGGAAAAATACCAAACGGAGTAGCCCCAAAGACGTGTTACAAACGTTCTACCTGTAGTAGCTTCCTTTTATATTCCATGTCTCACATTGTTGCGTTCCAACATGCGTACCCACACCAGTTTCAACTTTTTCCGGGTGGACGCAGCCACACAGGGACGGATCCACTATGGTTCATGGGTGTTCAGATGAACTCACAAAAAATTTAGCAAAAATATACATAGTGTATAGTGAATATATGTATCACTTGTGGTATTTCTTAGCATATATACACACTGTGTTTCCTGTCCAATTCGACCTGAATTTGTATTTTATTGGGTGTGAAGGCATAGCCTATTTTCAGTTTTTTACCTTTATGGTTTGTGTCTTTATGTTTTGTGTCCGAATAAAATTTACACACCGAGAAAATTAAATTTCTGGACCCTGTTGTGTGGACGGGACGACTGTGGCGTTCGACCCACACCACATGTACATCCATCCGGAGAGAGAGAGATCCTGCTTTGTCCTGCCTTTTGTTTCCCCGGACGTACGTAGACTGAGTGGGCCAGCAGGCAGATCGATCTCGGCCCAGAAACCAAGCCCACATGGTTGGATTGGATTGTCCTACGAGTGGGATGGGACGTGTGCGCGCGGCGCGATTGCCGTGGCGTGGAGCACCGTACGTACCCACGCGTATCATCCACATGTCGATCGATCGGGTGGAGCACCACCGTGTCGGACCGCTCATCATGCGCGCCGGCCGTGAAGTGACTACTGATACTGATCCCTGATCACCTCTGAGCTGCGCTGCGTTGGACCATTGCCGGCCGGTCCGTGGGCCCTCTACGTCTGCCCTTTCCTGCCGTGACCGCTGAACATGATCACGGCCTTAATTCTTTCTGGATTAACCCTGGGCACGAGTGTATGCCAAAATAAGATTTGGTGCTCCTGGGCACGAGTGTTTCTGGTGTAAAGAGATTTTTAAAAAAATATTATTGAACACACAAAATTTTTCAAAATATTTATGCATACAGATTTGAATGTTCGCTGCCATCGAAAAAAATTCCAAAAATAATGTTGATATTTGCATGCGGTACAAAAATAACAAGCTGTAGGGGGTAGAAATTGAAAATGTGGAAACATGGCCAGACTTATCAATTTTCCACATGTCACATTTTTTGAATTACATTATGCAAATTTATCGGTTGAACACACATGCATATTACTACCTGTGTGATTTTTTTAACAATTTATTGATGACTGAAGAAAATTTTGAAATATATTTTTGGCACCAGAAGCACTGGTGCCCGAGACGGCAAATCCTATTCTACGCCCGCTGCGTGGGTTAGCGCCAAAACGCGCACCCCTCCGCGCTGCCTCTCGGTGATTTGGGCCTGGCCCAATTACCTCTGGAGAAGAACGTCGACAGAGAAGAAGGACGACGACCGGAGAAGAAGGACGATGACCGGAGCACTTACCGACGACGGGGTCGACGCGGCTGGCCGCGTCGCCCCGTCAGAGGTGAGGCCAGGACCTCGCCGGAGACGGGGACGACGCGGCGGGCCGCGGCGTCGCCGGCGGAGGCGAGGAAGAAACTTAACGAGGGGGGTGCGGGTGGGGAGCTCGCCGGCGACCGGAGTTAGGGTCTGGGGTGCGGGGGGGGCTTAGAGGGATGGCCGACCGGCCGGGGGGCGGCGGACCGGCAGAGGCGGCGGCTCGAGCAGGGCGGGGCGCGGAGGCGGCGCGGTAGCGGCGCCGAGCGCAGGGGGCGGGAGCAGGCGGTTGCGGCCGGCGGCAGCGGCGGGGGATCGACGGGAGAAACGCATCGGAGGTGGAGACGACGGTGTGTTCTGTGTGTCGCTGTGCTAACAGCCGCTTGTTAGACGTGAACTACAAGTCAGCCGTATTCAAGGAGGTTTAGAATTAGTTTAGATTATTCCTAAGTTGTAATCCTTTTCCTTTGCGTCCAAGCCACCTCCTTGTACTATTATATAATCCCATCAAGGGATCCAATCAATCTAAGTGCAAAAATTGCAATTGCCTTCATGGTATCGGATTAGGTTACGATCCTCTCTCCTCATGGCGTCGCCACAACCTAGCACCGCCGAAATCGCGGCCGAAGCCACCGCCAAAGCAGCCCTATGGGCGCTAGCGGCCGCGCTCCCAAGCGTCCGCGCCGCCGTTCCAGTCACCCTCGAGCTCTCCACCTCCAACTTCCTCCAATGGCGCGGCATGTTCTCCGACGCCGTCGAGAAGTATGCCCTCGAAGACCATCTAGATGAGAAGGAGTACCCCACCGATCCCACACCACAGTGGAGTCGGAACGACGCCATCGTCCGATCGTGGCTCAACAGCACCGTCGCGCCCGAGCTTCTCGCCATGATCATCGACACCACCACGCCACTTTCTGCACACTCGTTATGGACGCGTCTCTCCAACATCTACCACGACAACGCCAAGACCCGCTCCTCCTACCTCGAGCAAGAGTTCCACGGTCTCCAACAGGGGTCCATGACCGTGGCCGATTACTGTCGCAAGCAGAAGCTTCTCGCCAATGAGCTCAATGCTTTGGGCACAACCATCACCGACAAGCGTCTCGTGCAGAACACACTTCGCAGCCTCGGTTCAGGGCTTGCCTACATGCGCACCCTAACCCTCAAACAGCGCCCACTGTCGTCGTTCCTCGATGTGCGCTCGTCCCTTCTGCTCGAGGAACTCACGCTGAAGCAGTCTGCATCATCATCCCCTGCTCCGACCGCCTTCGTCGCGCGAGGCATCTCCACGCCTCCAACAACACGCGGTCCCGCGGAAACCGCGCCGCCTCAACGCCGCCCCTACCCATGCCGCAACTTCCAGCAGCGAGGCAGTTGCCAATTTGGTGCGAGATGCTGCTTCCTCCACTCCGGCCCTACCCAGCAACATGGCAACGAGCAACGAGGTGGCAACTCCACCACGTCGGCCAAGGGATCGCAGGTGCCCTGGCCCTCAATGCAAAACCCTTGGGCGGGCTCTATTCAGATGTGGCCAGGTCCGCCTCCGCGCCCGCCTATTCCAGGTCCGCCACAGGCCCATCATGCCATGATGTCACCGCCGCCTCCGTGGGTCTACGGTGCTCCGTCGACCATGCCAAGTCCACCAGGGGTGCCGTCGTCAACTATGCCATGGATGATGCCAGGAGCTCCGCCAGGTGCTCCAACAGCCACCCCGACATATGCTGCTCCGCCACCATCTTTCGACCAAGGACATCTCATGCAGGGGTTCAAAACCATGTCTCTCACACCACCGTCATCAAACGAGTGGATCATGGACTCAGGCGCCTCCGCTCACATGACCGGCAATCAGGGTAACCTCTCGCACATCATCCCCTCTAACTCTCCTTTCCCACATGTCATCGTAGGCAATGGTCAATCCCTTCCCATCGCACAAATCGGCCACACAACCCTTTCTACTCCTAACCACTGTTTCTTTCTTAACAATGTCTTAGTTACACCTAACCTCATAAAAAATCTAATTTCCATTCGTAAGTTAACCACTGATAATCTTGTTTCTGTCGAATTTGATCCTTTTGGTCTTTCTGTGAAGGACTTCCACACCAAGAATGAGATCGTCAGGTGCAATAGCTCCGGTGACCTGTACCCCTTCTGGTGGCCGTCTTCCCCTGTGCATGCTCTCTCCACCAACCACATCGTCTTCAACCTTGTGGCATCGTCGCTTAGCACATCTTAGTAGTCAAGCTTTGTCGCACCTAGCAAGTGTTTTTTCTTTTCCTTGTAATAAAAACGCCACCGATGATCATTTATGTCATTCTTGTCAATTAGGAAAACATGTTCGCCTACCCTTTGATACATCATCTACTAATACACATCATCCTTTTCAACTCATCCATTGTGATCTCTGGACATCGCCTCTTCCTAGTGTGTCTGGTTACAAATATTATCTCGTTGTGTTAGATGATTTCACTCATTACCTTTGGACTTTTCCCTTGCGCGCAAAATCCGACACTTTTTCCACCCTCAAACACTTCTTCGCATATGTATCCACTCAGTTTAATATGAACGTACAATCAGTTCAATGCGACAATGGTCGCGAATTTGACAATACCGCTGCTCACCTATTTCTCCTCTCTCTCGGTGCCACCCTTTGCATGTCCTGTCCTTACACCTCTTCCCAAAACGGCAAAGCCGAACGTGTCATTCGCTCTACAAATAACATAGTGCGCTTCCTTCTTTTCCAAGCAAGCATGCCACCCACCTATTGGGTTGAAGCTCTCCACACCGCCGCTTTTCTCTTCAACCTACACCCCACCAAAACCCTTCAAAATCGTACACCATATGAGCCTCTTCGTGGTCTCCCTCTACCTCTTGATCATTTACGTGTTTTCGGTTGCCTTTGCTATCCTAATCTTTCCGCTATAGCACCACACAAACTTGCTCCACGCACAACCGCGTGCGTCTTCCTAGGGTATCCCTCTAACCATCACGGCTATCGTTGCCTTGACCTCGCCACACATAAAATAATAATCTCTCGCCATGTAATTTTTAGCGAAAATACCTTCCCTTTTGCCAAACAATCCACTACAACACCTATATCCACCGATTTTTTCCTTTCTCGATGATCACCCTCCCATGCTTCCACCCAACATTACCCAACCTACACCGCTTTCGTAAACCCCACCTCCACCCGAACCAACCACACCACCGACACCAGAACCCCACACTCCTCCTTCTCAATCCGTTCCTCCTACTTAGCCCGTGGTTTTAGCCCCTGTTGGTCCTCCCCTGGTTGACAATACTCACTCTATGTTCACCCGTGGCAAACGTGGCATGTCTAAACCGGTTAACCGTCTTAATCTTTTGGCTGATGTTCTTAGCCCGCTACCCAAGAGCTACTGGGGCACTCTCAAGGACCCACATTGGCACAATGCTATGATGGATGAATTCAGTGCTCTGCAGAATAATCAGACATGGGATCTTGTTCCTCGTCCACCAGGCGCCAATATCGTAACTAGCAAGTGGATCTTTCGGCACAAGCTTAAACAGGATGGCTCATTGGACCGTTATAAAGCCCGTTGGGTCCTCCATGGCTTCATTCAGCGTGCAGGTGTTGATTATGGAGAAACCTTCAGCCCGGTTGTCAAACCGGCCACCGTCCGCACTGTACTTTCTCTTGCCGTTGCGCAAGATTGGCCGGTTCATCAGCTTGACATCAACAATGCTCTTCTACATGGTACTCTTGCCAAGACGGTATACTGTGCACAGCCGTAAGGATTCGTCGATCTCTCCAAACCTGACCATGTTTAACGTCTAAATAAGTCTCTGTATGGACTTAAACAAACGCCGCGTGCCTGGTATAGCCGTTTCGCCGATCACCTGCTGCGCCTCGGATTCGTCAGCTCCCGAGCGGATCCTTCACTCTTCATCTACAACAACAACAACACTGAGCTTGTTTACTTGTTGTTGTATGTCGATGATATAGTTCTCACAGCTTCATCTGAGCAGCTTCTTCGGAGAACCATCACGGCTCTCGAGCGTGAGTTCTCTCTCAAGGATCTTGGCACATTGGATTATTTCCTCGGAGTCGCAGTTACACGATCCTCAGATGGCATGTTCCTATCCCAGCGGCAGTACATCATCGACATCCTTGAACGTGCAGGCATGAGTGAGTGCAACCCATGCTCCACTCCCGTTGATACACAGTCCAAGCTCTCAGCTGCTGGCACCACTGTCGCTGATCCGTCTGCCTATCGGAGCCTGGTGGGTGCTCTCCAGTACTTGTCTTTTACAAGACCTGACATCGCCTATGCTGTGCAACAGGTCTGCCTATACATGCACGACCCTCGGGAACTGCATCTCAATGTGGTCAAGTGGATTCTTCGGTATCTACGTGGCACTGTCGACCATGGACTTCAGATATACTGCTCATCGCCTGCATCGCTCACCGCTTACACTGATGCTGACTGGGCTGGCTGCCCCGATACTCGCAAGTCCACCTCGGGCTATGGTGTTTTCCTTGGTGATAATCTGGTTTCTTGGTCGTCCAAGCGTCAGCAAACTGTCTCTCGGTCAAGTGCGGAGGCTGAATACCGCGGTGTTGCCAATGTCGTTGCTGAAGCTTGCTGGCTACGACAGCTCCTATCCGAGCTCCGCCGACCTCTACAGCGAGCTACGGCTCTGTCGTCTACCTTTCGACGAATCCGGTTCAACATCAACGAACCAAGCATGTGGAGATTGACCTACACTTTGTCCGTGAGCGTGTTGCCTTTGGAGATGTCCGTGTTCTCCATGTTTCGATGTCTTCTCAGTATGCTGATATCTTCACAAAAGGATTGCCGTCATCTGTGTTCACAGAGTTTCCCTCCAGTCTGAACGTCCGCTCTGCTCCCGCTCCGACTGCGGGGGGTGTTAGACGTGAACTACAAGTCAGCCGCACTACCAGGAAAAGCATTATAGGGAGGTTGCCTATCTGTGGCGCACCCTTAATTTATGTGCCACAAAAAATTATTCTGTGGCGCATGGCTGTCGATGCGCCACTGAAATTTGAACATTATGTGGCGCATCCTTAGCCCATGCGCCACAGAATATCAACTTTCTGTGGCGCACTGCAGAAAGAGAGACTTCTGTGGCGCACCACTCTTCATGCGCCACAGAATATGCGTGGGCCCCACCTTCAATCAGTGGGTCGTGGTCCATCTCGGCCTTTTCTGTGGCGCACCGTGGCTGGTGCGCCACAGAAATCCTTTCAGATATAGGGAAGGTTTAGGGTCTATTTGTTAGGAAAAATTTAAAATACACATTTTGACTTTTTTTCCAAAAGTAGGTGAAAAAATATTAAAACGGGCATAACTTTTGCATACGACGTCGAAAAAATGCGAATAATACCTTAAAAAAAACTAGAGAAAAATTCGGATTCAATGGCACCTAGGTTTACCCGATCAGCAATTCACAGAATCCTCAAATTCCAAACCAAAAAAAAGTTATGGCCAACAGAAGAATTTTCCCAGCAAAATAAAAAAAATCAAAAAAAGGGAAAAAATTCTGTGGCGCACCAATGCCAAGGATGCGCCACAGAATTATTGGGCGGGATTCGAAATTTTGAATCCCGCCCAATAATTCTGTGGCGCACCAATGCCAAGGATGCGCCACAAAATTATTGGGCGGGATTCGAAATTTTGAATCCCGCCAGCCCCCTTCTCCCTCTCTTTTCCCTTTTGTCCTTCTCTTCTCCACTTCTCCCTCCACTTCTCCCTCCACTTCTCCTCCACTTCTCCTCTCCCCTTTTCCTCCATCCTCCTTCTCCTCTCCTCCTCCACTTCTCCTCTCCCCTTTTCCTCCATCCTCCTTCTCCTCCACTTCTCCTCTCCTTCTCCTCCTACACCACCTCCTCCACCACCCCGGCAACCTCCTTCACCACCTCCGGCGACCTTCACCTCCGACAACCTCATCCACCACCTCCGGCGACCTCCCCCTCCACCCGGCGACCTCCCCCTCCACCAGGCGACATCCCCTCCTCCAACTCCGACGAACTCCGGCGAAATCCGACGAACTCCGGCAAACTCCGACGAACTCCGGCGACCTCCGGCGACCACCATCCTCCACCAACCTCCGACGACTCCCTCCTACAAAACGAAACGAAATGAAACGAAATTCCGGCGACCAGATCTAGATCTGGCCGCCCTTTTTTTTGAAATTCAAAAAAAAATCTGTGGCGCACCGTGGGGATGGTGCGCCACAGAAATATTTCTGTGGCGCACGGAGGAGGTGCGCCACAGAAAAAAAATTAGTGGCGAGATTTCTGTGGCGCACCCAAGAAATTTGCGGGTGCGCCACAGAATGTCAAAAAGGTGCGTCACTGATAGCCTTTTTCCTAGTAGTGCCGTATTCAAGGAGGTTTACAATTAGTTTAGATTATTGCTAAGTTGTAATCCTTTTCCTTTGCGTCCAAGCCACCTCCTTGTACTACTATATAATCCCATAAAGAAATCCAATCAATCTAAGTGCACCAATTGCAATTGCCTTCACCGCTAAATGCGTAGAATAGAACCCCCCGCCCGAGACCCAAAAGGACCTTCCGAAAATCGCAGTCACTATATACGGCCTAATCGCCCGCGTGGGCTGGCCCATCTTCTTGTCCTTTTTTTTCATTTCTGTTTTTTCTTCTGTTGCTTTTTTTCTGCAGACCCCGTCCTGGGCTCAAAGTAACCAGGGGGCCTAACTATGGCATGTGTACTCCTGGGTATGTAAGTATTGTACTGGTGTGCCTAGTCCAAAGATCATCGTGGACGCAAGCAGCCGCGTGGAATCGAGATCGCACGCAATCTCCTACGAAAGCTCGACACGCTACTCTCAAAACAAAAACATAATTTCTTTATTTTTTGACAGCAAACATAACATAAAATCGGCACGCAAATTCCCATCTCATGAGCTCATCGAGCAGGATCTGACACAGGACGAGGAAGCATGCGCGACATCACGGCACCACATCTGTTGGGATTACGGAGGCAGCACACAGACCTTCTCTTCTGGCGCCCTCGTGACGACCGCCACCGCCATTGCCACATTGTTGTGGTGATGATCAGCAGCGGCGAAAATCCAAGCTGCGCACCCGCGACCAACCCAGGCCAGCGCACAACGTGATGGTTGATGAAATGCTGTGCTGATTAGGTAACTCTCTAATCACCGTACAATCCGAGCTTCTACACCATCTGTTTGATGAAATGGACAGTTGGAGTTTGAAATGCACATGTGAAGCAAAGCCGCCTCTCGCTGTCGCCGCTCACAGTTGGAGTTTGATTGCCGGTTTGTCCAATCGGCCGAGTAGTCCGCTGCCCGCTTACCGTGAGTCCACACCACCGTCCCGTCAATTCATGAATAGTCAAGATTTTTTTTGATAAAGAGATTTATTACTTAAAAAGTTTAAGCATTACACCCGGACTCTACATAACAAGATGCACACAGCCGACAAGTTAACGTCCAACGAGTAAGACAAAACATAGACAGATTACAAATCAACGGATCGTGTAAGCCGCCTATAGTGGTGGTCCAATCCGAAGATCACGCTGCCACCCATGTGGGGTAAAAATGTCACTCACCGTAGTCTCCAGTTACGCAGACACCTCCATAATGAGGCCTCGAAACTCCACGTGTTGCAACATGGACCACGAACGGAGCAAACTTATGCACCGGTATATTACCTGCAAAAGGGAAACATTTTTATCATTAAAAATCTTGTCATTTCTATAAAGCCAAAACGACCAAATTACGGCTATCGCTCCCACCCTAATAATAGTTCGAAATTTGTGATCAATACCATGTAACCAATTGCCAAAAATATTCGCAACGGACCGTGGTGAATACAAATTTGAAGCAATTTGGATGGTTGACCAAATAGAACGTGGGACCTTGCATTCGAAGAAAAGATGTTTTATCGTCTCATCGTGTGGACAAAAAACACACTTTGTACTTCCATGCCAATTGCGCTTGACAAGGTTATCTTTGGTGAGGATGACTCCCCGACGAGCATACCAAGCAAAAATCTTAACTTTTAATGGCATTTTCATCTTCCAAAGCTTTTTACTATCAACCGGCAGGTCAGATTGAATCAGGGCTCTATACATGGAATCCACCGAGAATTTACCATTCTCATGAAGGGTCCAACGGAATATGTCCGATCCTGGTGATAGGTGAACCATGGCTAACCGCCCTAAAAGGGTATTCCATGCCTCTAATCTAGGACCGACCAAATCACGTCTGAACGTCATAGTCGGAGGCGATGACTGCATAACCGTGGATAGTGTATCACTCTTATGACGAACAATGCTGTACAGAGCCAGATATTGGTCTTTGAGAGTGCTATTTCCCAACCATTTATCCTCCCAGAACCTAATCTCTGAACCATCTCTAATAGCGAACTTCCCAAAGTGAAAGAAATTATTCTTCGACGCCATGATCCCGGCCCAAAAGTGCGAGTCACCTGGTTTCCAAACAACTTGTGACAATGCTTTTGTACCGACATATTTTCGCCTTAATAGTGTTTGCCATACCCCTTCTTCCGAGGGAAGCTTAAATAGCCATTTCCCTAGAAGGGCCGTATTCTTAACCCAAAGATCATGGATACCAAGTCCTTCCTGATCTTTTGGTCGACAAACCACATCCCATCTAGCCAGTCGATATTTATTTTTCTCACTATCCCCTTGCCAAAAAAATCTTGATCGGAAATAGTCCAACTTTTTCAAGACTCCTTTGGGCAGCTGAAAGAAAGATATCATATACAGTACCATATTACTTAGCACTGAATTAATGAGTGCCAATCTCCCGCCGAGGGACAGCAACTTTACTCTCCAACTAGCTAATCGAGCTTGAAACTGCTCCTCAACCTGCTTCCATTCGGCATTTGTCAGTCGCCTATAGTGAATTGGTATACCAAGATACCTAATAGGAAACTGACCTTGCTCGCATCCGAACAGATCAGCATATTGAGACGCGAAATCCTGGGCCTCACCGAAACAAAACAACTCACTTTTATGAAAATTAATTTTCAACCCTGAAAGTTGCTCGAACGCTGATAAAATCAGCTTCATGTTCATAGCTTTCTCCAGGTCATGTTCCATAAACAGAATCGTATCGTCCGCATATTGGAGTATAGAGAGTCCGCCATCCACCAAATGTGGAATGACCCCCTCTATTTGTCCAACCAGTTTAGCCCTATCGATCATGACCGCTAACATATCAACCACTATATTGAACAGTAGCGGTGATAGAGGGTCCCCTTGCTGTAGGCCTTGCTTTGTCTGGAAGTAATGACCAGTGTCATTATCATAGTTTCAAATAGCGCGCTATAGCATCGCTATAGCATTTTCATCACTATGCCGCTACATGCATTAGCGCGCTACAATACACTACAACCCCTTAAATAGCGTGCTATAGCGTCGATTTAGCTTCGCTATAGCTTTTTTCGCAGGCTGCCGCTAAATGTCTTAGCCCACTATTTAAAACTTTGGTCGTTATTGACCTCAATGGCCACACTACCTCCAGTAACAAAGTTCCTAATCCAGACACACCACTTCTCTGAAAAGCCTTTCATTTGCAGGGTCTGTTGGAGAAACTCCCAATTGACCTTGTCATAAGCCTTTTCGAAGTCAATCTTAGAAATCACCCCATTCATTTTTTTTCTGGTGCATCTCATGGACAGCTTCATGTAGTACGACTACACCATCTAGGATATTCCTACCTTGCATAAATGCAGTTTGTGTAGGTTTTACCACATGATCTGCAACCGAATTCAACCGAATGGTTGCCACTTTGGTGAATATTTTGAAACTAACATTAATGAGGCAGATCGGCCTGTATTGTTGGATCCTTTCTGCATCATTAATTTTAGGTAACAAAACGATCTCCCCAAAGTTCAGGCGAAAAAGCTCTAGCTATCCAGCGTGCAAACACCCGAACATAGCCATAAGGTCCGATTGAATGACATCCCAGAAGTTTTGGTAAAACTCAGCGGGGAATCTATCCGGACCTGGAACCTTGATGTGTTCCATTTGGAAAACCGCTTTTCTTACTTCTTCCTCAGTGAAAGGTGCAGTAAGGAACGCGTTCTCCTCTTCCGAAACCTGGGGAATATCCTCAATACGGGACTCGTCGAGACACAAGTTCCCTACTACCGGATCCCCGAATAAGCCCTTGTAGTATTTGGTGATATACCTTTTGAGCTCTTCCTGTCCCTCGATCACACCCTCTTCCTGCTGAAGTGAATGAATAAGTTTCTTTCTATGTCGACCATTTGCGACATTATGAAAGTATCTAGTAGTCGAATCACCTTCAAGAATGAATTGGGCTTTTGCCCGTTGATACCATTTGAGTTCCTCTTCGCGTAAAAGTTTTGCTATCCTCGCATTCGATTGATTTTTCAGTTCAATCTCTTGCGTGGACAGCGGCTGCCTTTCCGCAATTTCTTCGAGTTCGTCAATAATGGCTGACAGTCGAGCTTTTTCTTTTTTAAGAATCCCCGACGTGTGCCGCTCTCATCCACGGAGGAATGTACGCATGTTGCGCATTTTATTATTCCACCTTTGAATAGGGCTGTTACCACCAACCGGCTTGTTCCAAATCTCTTTAACCATTTCCGCGAACCCCTCACGAGTTAACCATCCTAATTCAAATTTGAATTGATGTTTATCGTGTGGCTTTGGCGATCCTGTGGTCAAAAGAATTGGAGCGTGATCCGATAAAGCCTCTATACACTCAAGAGCGTGTACCGATACCAACGGGTATTTTGCTTCCCATTCCGTATCCATAAGTACACGGTCCAATTTTTCGTATGTTGGCTCAGGTAGGCTGTTCACCCAAGTGATCTGCCTTCCCGTCATATGTACATCTCTTAAATCCAAACTGTCAATGACAACATTGAAAAGAAAGGGCCAATGATTATCGAATCGACCTCTGCTTTTCTCGTGTCGGGATCTTAGCATATTAAAGTCCCCTCCTATAAGAATAGGGTGGGGGTTATCTTTAGCAAGATTAACAAGTTCACGGAGAAAAGCAGCCTTATGGTCATCCTGGGCAGCACCATACACGGCAACCAAACTCCATATAAAATTATCAGCTTTGTTGCGGATGTGGAATTTATTATGAAAATCCTCATCAGAAACTGCTAACACATCCATAGAGTTTTAGTTAGCACCAAGTAATATGCCCCCAGATCTTCCTCGAGGTGGACGGCAATACCAATGGAAATCCAACCCACCTGAAATGCGATTTAGGACACTCATTGGGAAATCCCGTCTACCCGTTTCCGAGATTGCCACAAAATCCAAATTATGATCCCAAATACATTGTGCAATATGTAGATGTTTAGCCAAGTCACCAAGACCTCTGCTATTCATAAACATGCCATTCATTAGGGAACTTTTGGAGTTTTGGGTGACTCAGCCACTCTTCGTAGCTTTTTATTCTTTTTTGTGGAAGCGTTCTTAGACTTCCGACCAGAAGCTTGCAGGTCAGAAATAGACCCTAGCCCTGCCTCGCCTAATCCCACTTCCGACACCTCCCCGACTAGATGAGATAGAAGCTGACCATCGACAGTGTCAGTCGCCTTGTCCTCATCTAGAGGTGGAGCAGCCGGCCTACTCTTCGCACTAGGAGATGCCTTAGCTCGATCAATCTCCATATGCCTTAGAGCATTAGTGATCAGTGGCATATTTACCTAAATTCCAAGCATGTTTATGAGCATAATTCACTTGCATTTGAAGCTTTATTGATCAATTATGCTACTGAAATATTAAAAAAGAAACTATATTCATTCCATGTACTACTTTACAGCCTTGTTATCATATTTGCAGGATTGGTGCGATAAGGCACCAAAATTCTACACCAAAGCTGAACAAGGGTCCGCTGGCGAGATGCACTTAATGAGTGAGGGCCTTAACAGAAAGTTGCAGGGATCTTCTTGGGCAGAAATGAAGAAAGGAGAGGGGGTAAAATGGAAAAGAACAAGATCAGATCAAGGAGAAAAATGGAACCTGCAGACTCGATGCAGTGAGGCCTGGCACTTCTCTTCCCCTAGTCCCCAAAGCTCCTTCCCCACCTCCGGCCGCTGCCGTGGCCAGGCCAGGCGTGGCGGCGCGCCACCCATCCACCACCACGATCTGCCGTATCTCCGCCCCCACACCACGCAGCCTGCAACTCCTCCTCTCCGTCGGCGATCGAGCAAAGATGATGGCGGCATCAAGCTGCAGCTAGCCCCCTGCGTCACGCGACCTGCTGCTCCTCCGCTTCACCAACAAACCAGCGACGACGACGACCTCAAGCTCTGCTTCCTCTACTTCCCCTGCTGCAACCAAGGATTACCTGAAGATCTTCTTCTCCAACCCCTCCTGCTGCTCCTCGTCACCAATCTGATGCTTCACCTGGGTTGATCTCTCTCTCTCTCTCTCTGAAATTTTCTGGAATTCTATGAACTAGCGCTGTGTGATGAGTTGACGTGTTCAGTATAGAGATTTGTGTTTATTTTCAGTCATGAAACGTTTCTGTACATGTGCCTTTTATTCCTGTTCGTGACTAGTGCCATCTCCTGTGATGTTAATGTAAACGTGCTGATCTAAACATTTGTATTTTCGGGTTGCTGTTTTCTATTATATGTGAACGTTTTTGTTGTTTAAATCCCTGCTCGTTTTGTTGTGTGGAAACGTGTGGTGTTCAGTTTAGAGAACAATATTTGTTTGGCAGTTTCTATTGATCTCTATGAACTAGACCGTGGCCTTTGTAGTACCTTGTTCTTATATGTGTGTGCTTGTTAAAACCTGTAACTTGTGTGCTGCACTTGTGCACAAACATATTTGTTGTTTAATTAAATTCATGGTCCTTGTGTTGTTGTTTCTATCCCTGTCGCATATATTTGCTTCTATCCCGGTCTTTGGTGTATGCTAGTGCATTTGTCTACTGTGTTTGTTCAAACTAAAATAACCAAAAAGATGCATGTCCTTTGGATTTGTTAGTTAAGTTTATTTTCTTGCTAGCTATCCCCTATTTCATATTGACCTAGCTTTAGCCGAAACACAATAGTAGTCGCCTAGTCCCTGTGGAGAACACGACAACCCGCAGTTTGGGTGAAATATCCCACTGTATTTGCAAGTGATCATTTTGGCGCCGTTGCCGGGGACTAGCGTCGAATGGTTGTATTAGGCTATAGACTAGGTCTTTGTTTGATTTTGTGAATATTATTTACCTTTAACCATTGTTCTAGTTATTTTCTGTGTTGCTCTTTGTTTCTTCTTCTTTTGTGCAGGTTGGAGTAGAACCATTCCCATTATCATGGACATGTGAATGGTTGCTCTAATAATATGGGAAATCTTCAAGAACAATTGAGTACGCTATCTCAAAATTTGCATCAATTAGCCTTGCAACGAGGAATAGTTTTAGAGGATGGGCCTGGCTATTATGATCCTTATTTTTAGAGGAATATTTTTGCGGTTTTCATGGCCATTCACCTGCTGATTGTCAGCGTCTCCAGCTCCAAATTGTTTTGGTATGAACTTTGCTCAACAGCATGGTTCATACCACGACAATTATCCTCCAGGATGGCCTGAGAACCCAGATATGACATATAGGAACAACAACCCACCTATCTCATCATTTTCTCCTAAATATTCAGTGTAGGAATTTAGGTGTGCAGAGAAGAACCACTACAATCAAGATCAATACTATGCAGCTCCAAGTTATGCTCCAGAGTTTAATCAACAACAATCTCAATACAATGCTTAGTATAGTCCTCTGGAAAAGGAGTCATCTTGGTTAGTAGAAATCCAGAAGAAGTAGCAAGAGTTGATGGACCAGATGAACTCACAAATAATGCAGCTGAATGAAAAGTTTTCACAAACACCAACACCTGAGCCAAGACACCAACCTCAAGAGTTTGTACCAACAGAGTTAAATGGTCCTCTGTTTGGTCAGCCAACAACACCTCAAGTGCAAGGGCCCACAAGAGAGTTAGATGATACAGAGAAGCTCAGCTTGTTGTGCCTTGAGTACACCTGGAGTGCTGAAGATGATCCCTTGTGGCCAGTCATAATCAAGGAAATGAAGAAGATTAAGGATGGGAGATATCTGATGGAAGAGCTGAAGAAGATTGAGAAGAACATGAATCTCAGCAACAATATCGCGTCTCAGCTTGAGCTAGAGATGGCCTCTATCGTTGAGGGTCCACCTGAGTTGACAATGCAAGATTTCCCTTGTGTTGTTGAGCTGCATGACTGTTGGAAGTCATCTATGTCTTGGTATTTAATGGTGATACCGACGAGGAGAACATTGCCCAAAAGAGTGGGGCAGTGGACTCAACACCCCTAACAGCTCATTGCAGTGAAAGTTCACAGATGGAGATAATCCAGAATCAGTCTGAAGGTGTTGACAGTGATCCCATGGAAGGTTCGGAGCAAGATCAAATGACTGTGAATGATATCAACGTTAAAGAGAAGGATATGGAAGAAATTCAAGTGGACATGCCCATTGTCATAAAAGATTGTGATGAATCAGGTTTATCTAACGCTCTCATTGGCATATTTCCCACTGGATTCTCTGCTATTAACTTGCATTGCATGATACCATCACTAAAGTTAGAAATGAAGTGTGACTTTCTTAAACTTGATAATGCATACTCTGGCAGTTATTTTGTTCATACTCATGATGATGACTCCTACTACCCATATGCTAGAATTGTGCTTAAGGATGCATGCTTTGATAATGCTCATATCTCCCATGATGATAATTGCTATCATGATTATGATACTACTATGCTGGTTGAAACTTATCATTCCTATGATGTTCTTTATTGCTATACTTATATTATTGGTCACTCAATTGATGTTATAGTGGGTGTGAACCCTATCACTTGTGCAAGTTGTTCTTTGTGTGAGTGTACTTTCAGGAATTTGCTTGTGCACTACTCATTGAGGCCGGACATGGTTCGAGTCGACATTCCTTGGGATCCTGGTGGATTCATGGCATGGTGATGAGGAGTAGAGTGGAGCGAGCATGAGGAGGAGCAATAGAGAGGAGAGAAGAAAAGGAGAGGACGCAGAAGGTTGTGAGCTGCTACAATATGTGCCCGGTGAGCTATTTCTTACCCCAGCTGATTGTCGCTATTTGTTGTAGATTCTAAGTTTGGGGGAGATTCATTTGCTGCATGTTATTCTGTGGCATTATAAAAAATGTTGAAAATGCATTTCTCGCAACAAAGTTAAAGAAAGATAGCTTGAGCCCAAATTGTTTTGATACTTGCAGCATTAATTATCTTGTAATGTCAGAGATTAAATGCATATGGCTTGCTCTTCAACAATCTATTCTTTTTGCCTGAGATATACATGTTGTTGGAGTAGTTTAAATTCCTCTAATTCCCTGCTTTATCACTTCTGAAAAATTGAGAATACATTGACTTAGTTGTTTGAGCTGTGACGTTTAGACTAGTAGTGAGCCAATCAATTGACTACACCAAAGTAGTGTGCTATGATCTCGGGATCGGTAGCATGTGAAAAATGGTTATGTTAATTGTAGAGACCTTTCAAAAACTTTGCATTGCATCCAATCAGTGGCCTTTGCCACACTCTTCTCAATAAATAGTGCAGCCACAATGTCAGTTGTTGAGTTCATGAAAAGAAAAAGTGAAAAAAAAGAGAAAAGAAAAGAAAAAAAAGGAAGAAAAGAAATACCTCCAAGTTCCTCAATAAGTGGTTCTGCCTTGGCATCTCAAATGTGCCAAAATTTCCCTCCCTTCTATGTCCCCTTTGCATTCATATTTATTTTGTAAAAAAATTGTGGAATCGTGGCTCACTATTAGGCTATGTCATAACTTGCATTTTGAATCTTGTCTTCTCTTGTATTCAGAAAGTGATGGCAGGTAATCATTGGAAAGTTCATTAAACCAACAATCTGTATACTTTGGGCAACTAGAAGAAATTAGTTGGAGCAAGCACATTGCAAGTTGAACTCTATCATTGCTTGATAAGTCTTGTTTGCTGTGTGAGCTATTTCAAGATCCTCAAAACTGCATAATAATTGCATATTTCTTTGCTTGAGGACAAGCAACAGTTTAAGTGTGGGGGTGTTGATCAGTAGCATATTTACCTAAATTCCAAGCATGTTTCTGAGCATAATTCACTTGCATTTGAAGCTTTATTGATCAATTATGCTATTGAAATATTAGAAAAGAAACTATATTCATTCCATGTACTACTTTACAGCCTTGCTATCATATTTGCATGATTGGTGCGATAAGGCACCAAAATTCTACACCAAAGCTAAACAAGGATCCGCTGGCGAGATGCACTTAATGAGTGAGGGCCTTAACAGAAAGTTGCAGGGATCTTCTTGGGCAGAAATGAAGAAAGGAGAGGGGGTAAAATGGAAAAGAACAAGATCAGATCAAGGAGAAAAAGGGAACCTGCAACCTCGATGCGGTGAGGCCTGACACTTCTCTTCCCCTAGTCCCCAAAGCTCCTTCTCCACCTCCGACCGCCGCCGTGGCCAGGCCAGGCGTGGCGGCGCGCCACCCATCCACCACCACGATCTGCCGCATCTCCGCCCCCACACCACGCAGCCTGCAACTCCTCCTCTTCGTCGGCGATCGAGCAAAGACGACGGCGGCATCAAGCTGCAGCTCGCCCCCTGCGTCACGCGACCTGCTGCTCCTCCGCTTCACCAACAAACCAGCGATGACGACGACCTCAAGCTTTGCTTCCTCTACTTCCCCTGCTGCAACCAACGACGAACTGAAGATCTTCTTCTCCAACCCCTCCTGCTGCTCCTCGTCACCAATCTGATGCTTCACCTGGGTTGATCTCTCTCTCTCTCTCTCTCTGAAATTTTCTGGAATTCTATGAACTAGCGCTGTGTGATGAGTTGACGTGTTCAGTATAGAGATTTGTGTTTATTTTCAGTCATGAAACGTTTCTGTACATGTGCCTTTTATTCCTGTTCGTGACTAGTGCCATCTCCTTTGATGTTAATGTAAACGTGTTGATCTAAACATTTGTATTTTCGGGTTGCTGTTCTCTATTATATGTGAACGTGTTTGTTGTTTAAATCCCTGCTCCTTGTGTTGTGTGGAAACGTGTGGTGTTCAGTTTAGAGAACAATATTTGTTTGGCAGTTTCTATTGATCTCTATGAACTAGACCATGGCCTTTGTAGTACCTTGTTCTTATATGTGTGTGCTTGTTAAAACCTGTAACTTGTGTGCTGCACTTGTGCATAAACGTATTTGCTGTTTAATTAAATTCATGGTCCTTGTGTTGTTGTTTCTATCCATGTCTCATATATTTGCTTCTATCCCAGTCTTTGGTGTATGCTAGTGCATTTGTTTAGTGTGTTTGTTCAAATTAAAATAACCAAAAAGATGCATGTCCTTTGGATTTGTTAGTTAGGTTTATTTTCTTGCTAGCTATCCCCTATTTCATATTGACCTAGCTTTAGCTGAAACACAATAGTAGTCGCCTAGTCCCTGTGGAGAACACGACAACCCGCAGTTTGGGTGAAACATCCCACTGTATTTGCAAGTGATCAATTAGCCGAAACCAAAATTTCTTTCTCATTCCTTCCCATACTAACGCCAACATTAAAAAGCCTAGATGATAAATGAGGAGTAGATAAAGAAAGAAAGGACTTAGACTTCGAAGACATACCGGGAGTGAGCTGCCCATTCAACAATGCCTTGCGCCGCATTGCCTTCATCATCGAGTCCCCGTCCGTGGGCGCGGAACCATCCGCCGCAATAGCATGGCGGCTGCTGCGTCGGCGTAGTCGTGGTAGGTTTTCCGCAGGCCGGCGAAACCAAGCATGGGGGTATAGTC
Organism: Puccinellia tenuiflora; assembly: GCA_012064385.1. NCBI lineage: Eukaryota > Viridiplantae > Streptophyta > Magnoliopsida > Poales > Poaceae > Puccinellia > Puccinellia tenuiflora. The sequence continues at coordinate 262,783 of QRDG01002387.1, read as the reverse complement.
GGAGTAGCAACCCCCAACATGCTGGTAATCGGCGACGAGGGCGTCACCAAAGTAGGCAACGCACTGGACAGAGACGAAGGCGAAGAGGCGGCCTGTGGCGGAGTCGAAGGCGAGGAGGCCGCCTCCTTGCCGGCAACAAAGGGGGCAGCGATGGGCACCCAGCCTACCAGCTCGGGAGCAGCCCTCGCGAGCAAAGGAGCAGGCGAGGTGGAGGCCTCACCACCCCCAGCTGGGCTGCCACCTGCAGCTGGGCCGGCACCCGCAGGGAGTGAAGAGGTCACGACACCCCGCCCCACCGGAGGGCTGGATGCGCGGGACGCCGTCATGTCCGTGAAGGAGGCCACTAGCCCAGGAGACTGCACCAACGGGGACCTGCAGGAGCCCAATGCCGGGCTGCCAACATCACCCTGCCGCACAGGACTGCAGCCACGCATCACCTCCTTGCCTGGTTGCAAACCATCATCAACTGGACCAACAACAACATTGTTGACCGACCCACCAACACTCAACGAACGGGGCCTCGGGTTGAGAGGCGTGACAACCCTACCGAGAAGAAGAGCCTGCACAGCAGCCGCCAAGTTGTTGCTACCCACAGTCCCTGAGCTCGGTGCATTAACCATCTCAGTATCACCGTCAGTCGCCTGAGCTTGCGGGCAATCACTAGACTCATGGCAATTACCGGTGTCACCTCCCATACCCTTATCTGATGGATCATCATTGTCCTTACGGTTCCAGACAAAAGGCACAAAACCCGCTTCCGGAACAAAGTCAGCTGGTTCCGGATGGAAAGTAAAATCAAACCCCTTTAACATCAAGACACCATCAGCCTTTATGAAAGGCCCAAACTCGTCACTCTTTTTATTAAAGCAGTTTGCCGAAGCCATTCCCACCAGAATGCGAATAATACCCCGGCGACGCAGAGCAAGCAAATCAACATCAATGGTAGTACCAATGAGAGTGCCAACAGCCCACAGGCCCAAAAAGTGTCGCAGAGTGTACGGTACACCGGTAACATGGACCCATACCTGGTGCTGCTCCATCTTGTGTGGAATCTCCTCTGGCATCCACTGACTGTGGACCAGTTTGGCAGCCTGCCTCGGAACGCCCAACTCAAGTCCATCTACCCGCTGTAAGTCCTCCATAGACGGGAAGCCAAGCAGGAAGGAATTAGCACCATGCGGCAGTGCCTCCCACTTCCATGAAGGAACCGGACAAATGCGTGCCACCTGTGACTCCACTGTCGCAGCTGTAACGGTCTCGCCATGGACCACAACACAAGAAGTAGGAACCGTGTGTGAGGAAAGCTGCTCCTTATACACGCTGTCCGGAAATTGGGTGAACATGAGATCGTCGTCCCCAAAACCAGCCACAAAAGTTGTAGGCCTCGGCAGCTTCAAGGTGGGCCACTTAGATGTCGGATGCTTCGAATTGTCACACACATAACAGTAATGTTGGACCGTACAATCTTTTGTCGCATGAGTCTTTGCTTTGCACTTCCAACAATAAACCTTGACCTTTTTAGGCACCGGAGCTGCAGCGACACCCTCAACAGCCTGCACCGGAGCCACCACAGGTGCTGCCGCACATCCACTGCCGCAGCGGCAACGGGTTGAAGAGGACCCTGTCTAAGCTCTGCAACGCCACGCCCAGCGGGGGCGTTCTTCGTCCTCTTCTGCCCATGAGCCTGGTGATGGGCCGCCGGACCATGTGGGTGCTGCGTCGGCACCTGCGGCCTCTGGGTCCCCGCCGTGGCAAGCCCCGAACCGAAGTTGGGCAACGGCACAGGGGCCCGCCACACCATCCTGCTGACAAGGTGCGAACGTGGGCGGCCCCGACACGTCGCAGCGGTTGGCCGCAGGCCTCGCACCCACGTTGGCGGCGCCCGTGGCTGAAGAGCAGGCACCCGCGATCCCGGAGCCCGATGGAACAACAGCGGCCGGCGGCTGCCTCCCATCCGCCCCCGGCTGCTGACCAGCCATGGCAGCGGACGGAGCGGCAAGCACCTCCGCGAAGGAGCGCCGAAGGCCGCCCATAGGGGAGAAGGACGAAGGAGCGACGACAGCGGCCGGCGACAGAGGACTGACGACGGCGACCTGGGGCAACGGAAGCGGGATGTCGCAGATGCACGATGAGTTGCTCGAGTTAGGGCTCGGTTGCAGGTTTGACTAGACCCCCCTGAAACGCCGGCCCAGATGAGCCCAAGGACGCGGACGCCCGAGATCGATCGAAGCCCCACCTGGCCCACTCCCATGCACGGTTTGAATCCCGTGATCGACGTGATCCGGAAAAACTGCCCCTGCCACGACAGCTATCGGCGCCCGGGCGTCGGTCCCCCGATCGGGCTCCTCCATCGCCGCCACGAACTCCCCCGAAAGAACTCGCCGAGGCACGGGGGAGGCATGATCTGAGGTCGAGGGAGAGGACCACGCCAACCCAAACGCACAGCCGACATTCGTATAGCCCGGCCCTGTCCACCCTCGACCGACCGAGGCCTCACCACTGGTGTCGACCGCGTCCGTCCCGCCAGCGGCGGCCACGATCGCGCCCGCGCATCCGCCTCAATCTTCTCCGGCGAGGAAGACACATGTGACCTGGACCCAACAGAAGAGGACTTACCATGGTCATCGCCGCCGTCCTCCGACGAACCGCGCTCCCAGAAACGCGAGACCCTCATCGGAAAACCGACGTAGTCCCAAAATTCCTAGGCAAGCTCGGAGTCCGACATGGCCGGCCAATGAACATCATCTCGCGAGACCACGCGATCCTCCAAAAGAACGTCCGCAGCGACCTCAACGGCGAGCGCATCCGCCTCCAGTTCTTCCTCCTCAGCCTCTCGTAAGGTAGAAAAACGTGATCCCGAAGATGCCGGCGGTTCCGACGACAGCGCGCCGGGGACAAGCGTCAGGCGCTGGCGCGGCCCTAGCCGTGGCATTGCTCCGTCTGGAGCGCGCCTCACTCCCTTTTTTTTCGCAGGAATTCGAGAGCTTTTTATTCAACATAGACAGCCCTTGGATCATCATCCATAAGGCTAGTGACCAACAAACTAGGAGCAGAAGTCAACCATCTATCAGTCACCTGAAGCGAACACGCATATTTCGCACACATGTGAGCCGGCTGGTTAGCATGTCTAAAAACATGTTGAAAAAAATAAGGCTTAAAAGTAGAAACTAGCTCAATCTCTAACAGGATAGGTGCAATCTCACAGAACGTGATATACTCCCAGATTTCAAGAGGTCGATCGCCTCCAGGCAGTCCGTCTTGAAGATTACTTGCTCGAAGCCACGAAGTTTGGCGAAGACTCGCGTAATGCCAATGACTCAGCAACTCGAGGATCAGTTAAACCTGATATAGTGGTTTGCTCCATGCACCAATCTGCTCTACTCCATCTGTATCATAATATAAAATCTTTTAGATATTTTCACGCTGACTACATATGAAGTAAAATGAGTAAGTCTATACATTAAATATGTCTATATACTCCGCATGAGAATATCTAAAACATCTTCTATTATGATACGGAGGGAGTAATTTAATAAATTGTTCTGCTATAGTTTAGCTATACTTCTTCAGTTCAAAAACGTTGAGAAACAATTTAGTAGATAGATTTTTCCCGCCAATTGGTTTGATCTCGAATCGGGCAAAGTGTTGAAACTTCAGGATTCAGTCTGGGGTACATTCTAGATATATTTAAAGTAGGAAAAAAATACCTACCTCGTTACCAAACATATGCCGACTTTCTTGCTAATTTTAATGTTCGTGATACTATATATACATGTTAGCTTACGGTTGAATTTGTGTTGATATTCAATTTCTTTTGGACTCGATACCTTAGTATACTTGCCCTCCTAGTGGTGCCATAGTTGTCGGCCGATGTACCCCATTTCTGGAATAAGAGGAATATGTGTATCTTTAGCGACACGTGTCATCCCATCTGGAGGTGGCTGAGATTGCTCTCGACGACATCAAACATGCGCTTTTGCTGTTGAGGTCGCCCTTCGGCCGACAAGCATGCATTAGCTACCTCCTAGGTTTTCATCGCTCACCCCCCAAGTTCAAATCCTGGCTCCGCCCCTGTGTGCTAGTACGACTCGGAGCACCGCATTCTGGGAGCAACTAGTACTAGAATTCATTCAAATCTTGTATTAGCAGACTATAATCATGTTAGCAGACTATTCATATACATCAACATGTTATTTTGGTAATCAATATTATATCGAACGACCTTCAATTTTCTTTACAAAGATTATTGTATGATTATGGAGGTCGACTACCTATTTTTTCTTGCGAGGACCGGCGGCCATCTTCATCTCGAAGAATCAATAAGAGAATATGTTTCCCAATGCTGCCCGTACATTTTGGACGTATTACCAGTCAAAATCCTTTTATGTTAATGTCCAAAAGCTAAATTCCTATTGTATATTGGCATTTAGTCCAAAAGCTATATTGGAATGACATTTAGCCGTTCACGTCGTAGTCACACGGCTAGTCGGCTAAGACCCGTATCCGGGTGAAAAGAACCGCACAAACGATTGAACTAAACAACACGGCACAAACGATCGACCGACCAATCGAAATGCAAATGCCAAGATGTAACAGCAGAACCGCCTCCTGAAAGAAGCCCACGCTCTTTTTCTTTCGGAAAAAGTCCATTTTAAACCCTGAACTCGTAGAGGTCGGGCGGTTTGAACCCTGAAGTCGAAATTCCTGTCGTTTGTACCCTGAACTTAGCAGTCCCGGTCTAAAATGAACCTTGAACCTATTTGTCAGGGAAAGAAATAAAATTATAAAATTGCTACAGTCGCTGACAATATTGACCCATATGTCATATCCATCTTCTTCCCCAATCCTAGCTGTCCATTTCGTATTTGACGGCCGGACCTCAGCCGCCGCTACCGTCAGCCGTGGTGGCCGGCCAGTCAAGGCGGCCATGGGCTTCCAGCGTAGCCCGGCGATGCCCAAGTCCACCACCACCTCCTCCTCCGCGCGCAAGCCGGCAACACTGCATCAGCCCGCCCTGTCGACGATGCCTCGGCCGACGGAGACAGCGCAGCGGCGACGGCTTTCTGGCTCGCCCGCGCCACCGACCGGCTCGGGGCCAAGGGCGGCAGCTCCTCTGCGTGCTCCTTCGGGGTCCCATTCTCGACAGCAGCACGGCGAGCTCGGTGGTGACCGGCCGCCTCCACGACGACGCCTCGGCCGACGGAGACAACGCCGTGACGGCGGCCTTCTAGCTCGCCCGCGCCACTGACCGGCTCGAGGGTCAAGGGCGGCAGCGCCTCCATGCGCTCCTTCGAGATCCCCTTCTCGGCAGCAGCACAACAAGCTCTGCGGAGACCGGCGGGACGACGTCCCGCACCCGCGCCCGCCGGCGGCCATATGCTTCGGTGGATTTTAGAAATAGGAGATGGATTGGGGATTGAGATGAATATGACATGCGGAGCCCATCCAATCAGTGAGACAATGGATATTTCCGGCCGGGATTTTCTGTTCCCGATGTGCCAAACAGCTATATGGTTCATTTTAGACCGGGATTGCTAAGTTCAGGGTAAAAACGACAGGGATTTCGACTTCAGTGTTCAAATCGCCCAACCTCTACGAGTTCAGGTTTAAAATGGACTTTTACCTTTTCTTTCTTCCCACCCGTCCATGACAAAAATTTCTCCACAAAGGAAAACGAGATATAAAGTTCTTTTTTCTTTCTAAATAAAAGCCACCAAGAAAAACGTGTACGAATCTGTAGAAAGCGACGTCCATTTCTCTCGAATTCGCCTACCGCGAGCAGGTGGCAACGGCATGGGCCATAGGAGCTTTTCTTCCCATCCGAAATTCCATGTTTCCCCATTTTCCTCCGCTTCCTCCTCTGCTCCAGAAATAGAGTCGGGGTGGGAGGAGGGGGGATCGAATCGAAAGAACAAATCCCGAACTTCCCAAACCCACTCCCACCAGACTCACCGGTGCTGATTGATTGGTTGCTGGTCTTATTTCACTCCTCAAGTCCCGTCGAAGATGAGCTCCGAGTCCAGGGAGCTGCTCGGAATCGACCCCAGCGAGCTCCGATTCGCCTGTGCGTTTTCCCCTCCGCTCCGCGTGTTTCTTCGTGATTTGATTCAGTTCTTGCTGTTATTTCGTTGCGTTTCCGGGTAGTAAAATTTTGACGCCCTGCGTCGAAGTTCGCGTTCAAGAATATGCTTTCCCTAGGAAGTTCCTTTCTAGGATGGGGCTGATTTGGATGTTTCTCTTTCTCTTGTTTTTTTTCTCCACTTTGAGGTTCTTTTTTTTCAAAGGACTTATTGGCGTCTTCCTATTCCGTGATCATACGTACTTGTTCCCTCGCTCTCCTAACTTTCTTCCTTTTGTTCTCTCTGTTTGTCCAATCGTGCAGTCGAGTTGAAGAAGCAGATCTCGTGTTCTCTGCATCTGACAAACAGAACAGACGAACACATCGCCTTCAAGGTAACTGAACCATTCTGATTAATTACGATTTTATCTGTTTCCCTCAGAATTTGTAATTTAACAGTTCTCTTTTATCTAAGAAAAATCTTATACTCCTGCTAAAATTTGTGTAGTATTATAGTTACTAAATTAGTGCACCCTTAGGTCTGCAGGTTAAGACAACGAGCCCAAAGAAGTACTGCGTCCGGCCAAACAATGGCATTGTGGCACCGCAATCCACATTCGATGTTCTTGGTAATTTTATGCTGACGGATTGGATGAGCCAATCACTGTGCATGTCAACCTGAAGTAACTGCTTTTTATGCTAAGGTCTTATGCACTATGAATTGTTGGTTTCAGTAACTATGCAAGCGCAGCAGGAGGCGCCACCGGATATGCAATGCAAGGATAAATTCCTTGTGCAGAGTGCCATAGTGAGCCAGGACATCACGCCGAAGGATATCAGCGGAGACATGGTAATCCATGTTGTAGAACTTAGTGGGCCTCTTATGATTTGTACCTTATGTTGCCGGTTTTCCGTGAATAATCCTAATGAGGTATTTGTGTAGTTTACCAAAGAATCGGGTAACGTGGTGGACGAGGTGAGGCTGAAGGTTGTTTATGGCCCACCGTCACAGCTGACATCCGTAAATGAGGGATCGGATCAGGAAAGTCTGGGCAGTTTGAGTTATCAAGAGGTAAAATCTTGATCTTAAGTGGTTGCTAGGGACTGTAACAACATCCATGAACTTTTCTTGTCAGTGTCAGCTGCAAGTATAAATGAGAACCCCCAGTTGTTCTCTGGTAGTGCTGTACTACCTTGTTACCTTATCATGAATCATGTCCTATCATTCTATGGCTATCCTTTGCTTTCATACCTTCCCAGACTGAGAGATGTTATTTCTTTGCAGACAACAAAAGAACTTACAGAACCAGAAACAATAACCTCTGAGGTGAGCTTCCTTCCAACAAAACTCATCAAGCTATGTCTCACTCTGATTCTGGAAGTGGGATAGTTTATTTTAAAGATCAGTCTTCGAGTATCATAATTTTGTATCATACATCGTTAGAATACCATGCACAGGAATCTGGCATCAAACTAGATAACACTCACTCGACTTAACTAATTCTTATTGGCAACTTCGGTGACAACTGCTAGAGAGGTCTCATCTAATAGGTTTTGGTGTTTTCTGGAACACTAAGATTGTTATTTTTGAAAATTTCACCATGGTATGTACAGTTTTGATCTCCCAATTCCTAGCATTCTGGATGAGCTTCGTAATGCAGTTATATTCATGAACTGCATTATGTCATAACTCATAACGTGTTAATCAGAAACTCTCTTGGTTCTGTTCTCACCGAATATATGTGTTCAGAAGTTCTCATTTCTAATCCAACCATGCTGTGTTTTCACTTACTCGATCCCCACCTGATATAAATTTATCAATAAATTTTCATGTCTTAGTTGACGTACGTGATCTTTCTGTTTATTGTGGTCTCTCTTTCCTCTCTACCTACAGACTACAGTCATCTTCTTTTCTTAATTCTAGCAAACAAAATGCCTTCCTTCATGATTGAAATGTAAAGTTAGATGCAAATAATTGCTTGAATTGGGGAGGTGCTATCTGCATAATCACTGTATGTTGGAACTTAATGTATTATTGTTATGTCCTGTGTACCAAGTTTTTTGTAGCATTTCCGCAAGTCGTAGCAAAGCAATTTGGGCCTTATATAGAAGATATTACCACCTCATGTTGCCCAGTGATGCCAAAGAATGACATGTCGATCTTGTTTATTTATATCTGTGTAGCCCTTGGCATTAATTTTGAAGTTGAAGGAGGAGAAGAATTCTGCTGTTCAACAGAACAATAAACTTCGGGAGGAACTGGTTCGTGAGTTGTACCTGATTATCCAGATTTTTTTTACTTGTATTACTTGACCCTATCTGTAAGCGTTAGATTCAAGTTTCTTTTGTCATTACTTTTCTGTTACACCGTTTCATGATCTTTAAGTTATCAGTACTTTTCTGTTATACTGTTTTCTATATCAGTGAGATCTCAATGCCGCCATACAATTTATGTTAGTTACTGATAAAGTTGTTACATCTTGGACTGAATTCAACAGGGCCTCCTAAGGCGGGAAATCAGCAGGCAGAATGGTGGCTTCTCACTAGTTTTTGTGCTTGTGGTCGCTATTATGGGCATCCTACTAGGCTTTCTCATGAAGAGATGAGCTTGTGTAATCATGTAGGTTGTTTGAGATCTCCATCTAGACCTGAATATATTATGTGCTCTCGGTCATGTTAGCCATCTGTACAACTCGTGGTCTCTTAACCTTAGGGTCTGATGCCTCTTGTAATTTTAATTAGCTACTATAGTACTATGGCCAGTCAATAAGTCTGTCTGTCACCCTAAGCTCTTGATTATTGTCAGCTTGTTAGTCGCCCGATGGTTTAGCCTATTTGATTCGGAAAATATTTTAATTATTTGCATATGTTGGCACCTGTAAACAGAATAGCTGCTTTCATACTATGGCTTGTATATGTTGGATGTTTTCTGTATTGTGTCGTACAACAATGTTAATGTTTGTTTTAGGGTATTTCTGACTTGAACAAGCGAAATTAAGACTGATGTGACATGCGGTTTACCCAGTATGTTAGCTTTTTATGCCAAGGTTGAGACTGGCTGGCACACATGATCAAGCACTAGGACTTCAGCTTATGCTTTCTATTGTTGAGACATACCTAATCGTGTGGCAGTAGTTTGGTTAATGTGGGTCGATGGAATCACTGTCGTGTTGATATATGCTGACTTCGATACATATCGTACTGCTCCATTTTTTGGACAATTTTCTCTTGCAATTAAACCATACAATGATCGTTTGTTTTGTAGGCAAAATGTACTGTTGCTAATGCTAAGTAGAGGAAGTGCAGTCGAGAAAAAAACATGAGTCGGCAAGGCTAAAGAGAAATATGAGTAGGCCTTTCCATGCTAATGCTAAGCTCGTTGAGAAACTGTGAATATATTCACAGCTGAGGATGCAAATTGGTTCAGAATCTATGCACTGAATGTTGCTGCAGGATACTAAACGTCTACACTTGCTGAGAAAGCAAATAGCTTCTTTTGGCAGGAAAGACCACCAATAGCAGTTAGATATCTGGTGATAATATTTTCATTTTGGGCTTGCAAAATTTCTCTAAAGAAGCTGGTGTCAAGGAGAATGTGGAACTTTTAACACAAGTCACATGTTAAGAAACTATTTCTTAATCACTACATATTTAAAGAATATTGGCACATCCGGTTAATACCAGATAGACACCCCGTGAAAATATATACTCACTTCGATCCATAAAAAGTGTCGCTTATTTTGTAAGTTAGTATAAACTTTATACTGAGTGGACGACACTTTTTATGGATCGGAGGGAGTATACAAAATAGACACATTTGCTACGGACAGAATCGATCAAAGGGATGTAAAGAAACCCAAATATTGTAATTTAGAATTTGAATAAGATTCCTAATATTCTTCAAAGTATACTGCCCCAACTAAAACAATAAATGGAAACATGAAGCTAATGGAAATATATTTGGCAACATATGAGTGAAAGGGGATGACAAGAGATCTAAAACCGTCTTTTAACTTTTCTAGATGTTACAATTTGAATACTTGATTCAATGAAACAAGAAGCTATTGATATCACAACTACAAAATTAGTATAACCAAGATTCCTAAATAATGACCAAACTTTATATGCATGTCTTTGGGACAGAGAAAACAGGGAGCTCTCAACGTTTGCTATCCTCAGGCTTTGAAGCATTTCGCTCCCACGTTTCGACCTGCTTCATTAACTTTTCTTTCCTCTTCTGTAGCTTTTTGAATTCCTCGGGGCTGAAGGGAGGAGGCAGATCGCATGGCCCTGCAACGTTGACAGACTTCACCATGGACTCTTCCATAAACTTCCTCTCCCGGCCTATGGCTTGGCAAGCCAAAGACTCAGGACAGACCTCAACAGCTTCAGGTGGTTTGGTTGGCTTGAATCTTAGGAGCTTAGCATACTCAGTCAAGAGGTGAAACATGTAGTCGTATATATGGTCCATACTAAGTTCTTGTTGAATGAACTTGCTTGCTTGCTTTCCTATTTGTTGTGCCTATGAACAGTTGAGAAGGAGAGGTATAAGAAACATGTTATAAACATACTACCACAGTCACGGGAGGTTATGATATGATACTTTCTTCTAAAAGAACAATGTGTTTCAGCTCATACGAAAACCAGTTATGATCATTGTTAGCTGCTAGATAGTGCTGCATAACATACCTTTTTCTTGTGAGAATTTCCCCAGTCAACAGCGTACTTTATGGAGCTGCACTTACTGTCATCTTGAACTGGCCAATAATGCTGAGTGGGCATCAGCACCCTTGAAAAGAAATCGTAGTACTTCGGTTTAATCACCAGCGTCATCGAATCACAGGCTAGAATATACTTCTCACTGACTGACCATGCTGATCCTTCGATGTAGATCTTGTATCTATCACCCAATATAACAATTTCAACACTGGCACATAACAAACAAATCTTACCTTACTTTTAACAAAAGAAAACAAACCTGTGGTTGCATTGGCTGGCCAAATCTGACTTTTTGTATCCTGCCTTGCTCTCTTTGATCCAATCCTAAATGAAAATGCAAAAGTAAGCAAGCTAATCAGCCATAAGGACCATCAGAATCATTTTATTTGAAAAAAAAAAACTATGCTCTAGATTAGAAGGTCAATAGGATTTTCTGCTTGCCAGAATAAAATGGAATGTCACACTTCTTTCATGTATAACAGAGTGCAGTGCAGCATATTCACAAACAAGTACCTGTTTATAAATCCGTGCATTCCATTCTTGCTTACTGGAAACATTGCACTTAACCAGCTCTTGCCTTATAGCAGCGACATCTGGATTCCCCTTCCAATAAGCATAAGGTTCTCTATCTATCCATCTCACCCTCCTATTGCCAGCATCCAAATCCTTCTGTAGCGCATCCCATGGCTTTATATTGATCTCAGCCCTGTCAGCACACACAGTTAATTTAAGCATTTGCACTTTGTCTAAAAATCAAGTATAAAAGAACAATTTTAATTTTGGTTCAGTATTCACTATAAACATCATAAGATGCTAAACTTCAGGAAAATGTACTGTTGTTTTCATTCGGTTCCCATTTGCGTGCATTGATATTTCTATTTAGCATCAGAACAGAGCATCCGGTTGATACTGAAACAAGGATATGCATCCGCCGATCCACGTCTCATACATGCACGATGTGTACTCTGTACAGCAACTATATGCTTACTGGATTTGACTATATTATGAGAAACTTATCTAGTTTGGTAAGTCCTTGGGTCTGTCAAAACTTATGCACTCCAAATCATGGGTCACATGAAGAACATTGTCTTTGTACTATTCCTAGTAAGAACATGATAAACATAACGGCAACGGTACAAGAATTACAGGTGATGATTCAGTTCTGGAAATCGATGCATTGTTCAAGAGTAGTAGTAAAACGGATATTGGTTACTGGAAACAATAGGAATGCACAAAATGGTAAGAAATGTAAGAGCGAGACAAACTAGGATCAGTTACTTACCAGCCCCAGAAGGACCAGTCCGGGAAAACGACGTCGAGCGTCTCGTTGTCGCCGCAGTATCGAAAAAGCGGCGGCAGGACGGTGGCGTTCTCCCCTTGGTACTCGCCGGCGCGGACGACGGGCCAGTCCACGCAGTCGAACATGAGGTCGAGGTCGGGCACGCGGCCTGGGTAGCGGCGGAGCAGCTGGAGGATGCCCCAGATGGTGAAGAGGTCACGCGTCTGGAAGGCCGGGGCGATCCGCTCGATGTAGGCGCGGCCACGGATGACGACGAGGCGGAAATTGGCGGTGGCGCGGGCGCGGTCGAGCATCGCGCGTGTGATGCCCCCCGCTGCGCGCCATGGGTGGAGGTCCTCGTGGATGAAACGGAAGTAGGCGGGGCAGGAGGAGTTGGTGGCGGCGGTGGGGGCAATCGGCTGGGGATCGGGGACAGAGGCGCAGGTGGCGTTGGAGGAGAGCGCGAGGGTAAGAGTCTGGGAGATGTTGCTGGGGATGTCAGGGTCGCGGGTGAGCGGCGGCGCCGAGCAGGAGATGGAATAGTTGGGGCGCGGCGGCGCCGGGCCGGTGGGGATGCCGGGGATTGAGGTGGTATGCGCGGTCAGAATTGCCTGCACATAGATGAATCAACGATTGTGAGTATTCTATTTTGAAAAACTGATATTTCGCAACAAATTTGAAGTTTCAGTGCTCTAGAAAAGCCAAAAGGTAAAATAGCCCATGACGGAGAGGATATTTCTCTCTCCCGAGTTCCAGATCCTGTTATTTAAAAAAAATTGAAAATTTAAATTTACAAGTTAAACATATTTAAAAAATCCAATGTAGCCAATGGTGTATCCTACAAACATGTAAAATATCAGTTTAAATACTTTGTATTCTGAGCTGGACAAAAATGATAAAAATATGGATCTAAGTACGCATACTTTTAACTATATCATTGCCTATGTCCAATTTTTTTTTGAAACCTGTAAATATGTTTTTTTATATTTAAAACGTAGAGATCATTAGATCTCGGGAGCCAAAGACACTTTCCACCCATATTACCACTAAATCCTTCTATCCTGTGTGAAAAATCGTGTAAGAAATAAAACCATGCAGGAACCCGTTCTTATTTGAACTGACCATAACGTATACCATAATCTTGCTAAATTTATGTTCTCCAAAAGTGATTTTAGTTATCAAGATTCAAAACAACTTTTCCTAGGAAGAGCTATCGATCTTGTAACTGCTGTCGGCATGTTGCAAGCGGAAGGGCACAGCATCTACCGATGTCCAAAATTATGTTACCGAGGTAGAGTACATGCGCCCCGATGTCACTCTAGTCTCCAGGGGAGAGTAAATTAACTTCTTTAAAACAATACTAAGGAGGAGTGAGCTTACCTACCGGCTTTGTGCGCCACTGATCTAGATTGGTGATGGCTAGATGAGTCTGCATGTATGAGGAGAACAAATCCGTGTCAGATATTCATGGCATGCGTAAGAGCAATACGTTGATCAGTTTGTGCATCAAACAATCCGACACAAACAAGAACCAAGAACCCAGGTCGAGGAAACAAAACATTCAGGGAAAGATTCAAGCAACAGGGACTCACAGTGGTGGTGATCCAGCGGGCGGAGACGAGAACCCCGACGACGACCACGAAGAAGAAGAGGAAGATGGCGGTCGTCACCGGCGAAGAAGGGCCGCCCTTGCTCCACCCTCGCCGGGCGTCCGGGCCGGCGGCGGCTGCGGTGGCAGCGGCAGCCGTGGCCATCGCGCGCCTAGCCGCTCTCGACCTCCCTTCCACCTCTGCGTTTCGATCCACGGGTCCAGAGATATATATTTGTAAAATCGTTCCGTCCTCGGTGGCGATGCCCTCGGTTCGGTTGGTTCTGCCCTGAAACAGAAGAAGAAGAAGAAGAAGAATGGAGTGAGCAGTGGTGAAGATCGTTTGCGCCCGCGCCGATCAGTCAGGAGAACGCGTCCACGTGGCGTGGGCTCACGCAGCTGCAGGGCTCTAGGGGGCTGGACGCGGTCAGACAGGTGGTGACGTGGACACCTACGTGTGCGAGCTCCTGTCCTGTCTACGCGTGCTGCTCTAGCTCAGCCTCGGTGTCTGACCTGTGGAAGAGAACCAAATGGAGAAAAGGCCGAACCTCCTAGCTAGGCGTCGTCCGGCATCAGTCACTCGGCAGGTCTCCTGCCGCTGCTCGCCGCCGGCTCCAAGGATCGGCGCGTCTCCGGCTCTCCGTCGGCACTCCCCTAGCGTGACATTCACTGGTCGGAATGGGACCAGTGCAGCACTGGAAGAACTTAGTGGTGGGGAGTGCTCTGAAGATGCGCGCGTCTCTAGCTGAACGAATCTCGCTGGTTTTAGGCGGACGACGGGAGCCGCGGGGAGCACGAAGAGGCCGGAATATAAGGAGGCGCTTCGACCCTGACGGCCTCGCAGCGGGACTTTGTCAAACCAGCGGGACGCCATTTCTTTGTTGGAAAACTATTAGGAAGCGTCGCATAATATTGTCCCGTAGTTCGTAGCTGTATACCGTGTGTATCAATTGTTTTTCCGGTGCACGCCGTGTGTAATTATCGTCCATCTACACACTACGTCTAGCCGCCGAGTGTCAATTTGCACACAAAGTATAACCTAACATGCGTAGATAAAATCTTAGTCACAACCGGAGCAATTGCAACCTATGTTGTTCTGACGAGAGTCTCGTCAGAAGAGAAGAAAAGAGAGGGAGCACTAGTAGAGAACAGGGCATCAGTACCGATTTTATATGGCCTTTAGTACCGGTTGTGCAACCGGTACTAAAAGGTCGGCACTAAAGGGTCACCCCTTTAGTACCGGTTTTAGATACTAAAGGCCCTCCACGTGGGCACACAGCAGCGCGCGCAGGCGAAGGACCTTTAGTACCGGTTGGTAATACCAACCGGTACTAAAGGTTCCTGCATTTTTTGCCCTCCTTATTTTTTCAGTTAGGTTTAGGTTTTCGGGTTTTATTTCTTTTCGCTTATTTTTCGGGGTTTAGGGTTTCTGTTTTTTTCCTTTTCGCTCATTTTTTCAGGGTTTCGGAGGAGAGCACGTATAAAGTACACACTACACATATAAAGTAGTCACTACACATATAAAGTACTCTCGTTAATTACATATAAAGTAATAATTACAATGGAGATCAACGCTAGCTTGTACATGCACGGAGTGAGTCTATTTTTCGACATAGTAGAATTCACCGAATTCATCTATGACATGCGTCAGCATGAATCCCGCCAATTCCTCCGCAATAGCTTTTACGCGGTTTTGTGGTAGGAGCTGGTTCCGCTTCCTTGACATCTTTAAAAGAAGGAGATCCGGTCAGTTATGATCGAAACTAAACACAATTGATGGTTGCAAAATAAAAGTTGTATTTACATACCTCTCGATTTCTTACATTATTGACTCTCTCATTGACCCTCATGTGAATATACTCGCAAACGTAGTATCCACATAGTTGAGTCCCCTGTGGTTGTCGCAGACACCACTATACAAGAATATAATTTAATCAAATAATAATCAAGAGAATGATAATGGTATTAGAAAGATACACAGACCTATATACGTATTAGTACTTACATTGTTAGCCTTGAACTCCAGCTTATCTTTCCATTCACCGCGTTCTTCCGCGATGAACTTTCTCCAAACCCTGCCCGGAAAAGAAAATGAATTGAGGAGTTATTTTATATACTTTTGATATCCGGAAATGAACGAAAGTGGACGATATAGTGCGATTGAAATTACCTCTTGAGCATTAGACGCACGCTTTTGTAATCATCTTGATCTTTCCTTAATGAGTCCCAGACTTCAACTTCTCCTTCGTCGAGTCTAATGATAAACAGAATGTAGTGGAACCTGCGCACATTTATATACGCAGGTATTCAGAACTCATCAATTACACTTATTATCGAGAAAGCAAAATAGAATGTGTAAAAGACAGTAACACTAACCCGAAGTTGTAAGGAAAAAGTATTTCCTTTTTGGTACTTTGTCGCTTAAAAAACGTTAGCAAACGGTCCTCTGTGTCCTGGACATAAAAAGGTCTTTCTACGGTGACTTCATTAACTTTATCCGGGTCAATGAACCCAATGTCCCAGATTCCATCCATTCGGCATTCACGAATCTTCATTCTGCATAATAGCATACAAAACAATGTTGTGAGGATAATTACAATTAATGAAACGAGCTTAACTATAAATAATTAAATTACACGAATAAATTACTTACAGACAATAGCAGCTGATGATAGATTTGTCGAGAGCAAGTTGATTGTACATCTGAAAAAGTTCGGAGAAATCAACCTGCACACCATATTCTCGGAAGTAGTGTTGGTCCTTAACTCCCGCCATGAGATATTCTCTCCCTTGTTTTGCGGCGGCCATGTACCAGTTATTCAATTTATATAACTGTGTTGTTAGAGCACTCGGATTTTCGACCAGAGGCAGCCCGAGTTCAAATTTAGGTTGAATTGCTATCTGCGCTATTTCATAACCCATGTCGCCAATGACAACTTCTCCATGCTCGATTTCCCGAGCTTCAGAAGGCACAATGAGCGGGGCGATCGATTGTGCTTCTTGTTCTCCGAGCTGGGCAACTCTTTTCCCGCACGCTTTTTCTTTCTCCGTCTGTGAGGAAAGTACCTTGTCAATACCTCGCTCATAGTCTGAAAGGGGCGGCTGTGGAAACCTATATAGGTTGTCAACGGTGCGATCTTTTACCTCGGTTGGTATAGTCTTCAGAAGTTCCTTCATGGGGTCAAGTCTTGCCTCCAGTCTTTCCTTTTTTTTCTGTTCAAAAAAGGCTTTAGCCTTGCCTTGTGTGCTCAGTTTTAATTCCTCCATAGTCATCTCGCCAGGTAACTTCTCAGGAGCCTTGACTTCTTTGGGTTTTCTTGCACGTTTCTTGACAGGGGACGACGTGAACAGCTTCCGCTTTGTCAAATTACTGCTAGTGGGCGCAGCAGTCGGCTGACGGGACGGCGCGGGCGATGGACTCGCGGTGGGCTCCACATCGTCGGGGGAGGAGGGTGGACTTTGCTGTGGTGAATTTCTAACCGGAGGAGTCGGTGGCCTTGGCGCCGAGTCTGGAAACTTGATGTATTTCTTCTTCCATAGAACGATACCAAGCTCGACTTCTCCCAATGTCTTCTCGCCTTCAGCTCCAGGAATGTCAAGATGCATTGAGTTGAATCCCGACAAAACTTTCGTGACCCCGACACGAGCAAATCCAGCTGGAATCTCACCAAAATGGAAGGTTGCTCCAAGTTGATGTGGTAAAACATAGCCATTCGCCACCGGAAAACTAAGGTTATTCATTGGCGCATGTAACTCACAATTTGTCTTCTCCGTGATATCATCCACGGGGTAGCGCGCCGCCGATGGTTCATCAACTGCAGGATCTTGTAGCTGCGTGGAACCCACGCTGCTTTTCCGCTGAGATGGGCAGACTTCAACTGCATGATCTTCTACTCGCGGCTGAGATTCCCTTTGCTGGGTAATTAAAGCCAGTTGCTCCTTCACATCATGCATCTGGCTTTCTAATGCAGTAAACCTCTCCGCCTCCCTCTTTTTACTTCTGCAATGTTTTCTATAAGTTGCAGCGTCCTCCGGAAACCCTTCAAGAAAACCAACCCCGCCTCCTCTGCCTCGACATCGTCCCTAGTGTTCTTTATTCCCGAGGGCGAATGAAAGCTCGTCGTCCTCTCTATCGGGAACATATTTTCCCTGTCGGACTAGTTCTATTGCGTCAACTAGTTTTTTGGCGACTCTTGTAATTCTTTTCTTCCATTTTCCCTGTGCAACAATCAGCCCTGTGTCTGGGTCCAAGACTGCCCCATGCGCAAACAACCAGAACTTGGACCTGTCGGGCCAGCCATCTGTCTGTGGAGTGATCCCTTTTTTACGCAGCTCGTTTTCATAGGCTTCCCACTTAGGCAAGGTAGTCTTGTAGCCACCTGAGCCCAAACGATGGTGATATTTCTTCTTCTGATCATTCAACTTATTTTGGGTCGATCGGGCCACAGCGATGGCCGATTTCCTATACGCCGCAAATTCAGGCTAGTCATCTTTTAGGTTCTCTAGAGCTCCGGTGAAATTTGGAGGTTTTTTCGCATATTTTCTCCACAATGCGTTCTTCCAGTTCTTGAATTGCTGGGCCATTTTGCTAAGAGTCCATTGGTTGACTTTATCCTGCCTCTTCTGTGGGAGATCTGCCGGTAGGGTGAAAGAATCCAACATCGAGGTCCAAAGGGTATCTTTAATTCTTTCCTCAAGATATTTTGCGCCAATGTTGGCTTTCTTCGGCTTATTCCATTCTGCAACGGTGATCGGGACGGCGTCCCTAACAAGAACGCCGCATTGAGCTACATATTTAGTGTAGATTCCTTCGGGTTTCTCCGGTTTGCCTTTTACACTAACTTCGTCGATCGACAACTTTGCACCATCCGGCAGCTTTACCCCTTGGTTCGGGCCTCGTTTAGGGATTGACGACTTAGATCCAGAGGGCTAAAAGAAAAATGTTTCGTTAATAAGTGCAATATAAATCAATTAATGCATCTAGCTAGTGATCAACAAGACTAATATATACCTCGCCGGAGTTTTCTAACGGCACTTCTTCGTCGTCGTTGTCGTCTCTGAAATTTTCTAACTCAACTCCCTCACCGGAGTCATTCAAACATTTCGCGCTGAAATCTTCGTCGTCTTCTTCGCCGTAATCTTCTCCATCAGAATTGGGTCCTGCAGCCCTATCATATATAATTGCTTGCATCCGGTCTTCATTCTCCTCGTCTCGGATGAAGGGGGCGTCGTCCTCCATAGCTCAATGTCACTACAAATTTTTAATTCATAGCAAACAACTTTAAATTTCATTGCAACTAAAAATAACATTGCTTTGATAAATTTTCAAACTTTGCTAAATTTACTTATACACTAATGAAATAAATTTCAAACTTTTCTACTAAAATTTTCTAACTTAGCAATATTTCAAACTTAGGAATATTTCTAAATTAGCAATATTTAAAACTTAGCAATGTTTCAAACTTTACTATGTTATCTAAATGACTTAGCAATATTTCTAACAAAATTGCTACACTAATAATAAACTAAAATAATTTTCAAACTTTGGTAAATTTTCTAACTTTGGTAAATTTGCTAACCAACTTTAATATTCTTATACACAATAATATTGCATCTAAAAATAACATTGCTTTGATACATTTCTTATACAAAAAAATATTGCAACTAAAAATAACATTGCTTTTATCTTATACAATAATTTTCTAACTTAGCTAAATTTGCTACATTTCAAATTTTCTAACTTTGCAAAAATATAACCTTGCTTTGCTAACTACATTTTCAAATTTGCTAAATTTTCTATCTTTGCTAAGTTTGCTAAGTTTTCAAATTTGCTACATTTTCAAATTTTCTAACTTTGCAAAAATTGCTACATTTTGTAATAATAACCTAAACAAAATGCAAAAATTTCTATTACTAACAAAATGAAAAAACAGTAAAAACAAAATGAAAAAAAAACTTACCGGAGATATCCAAGTCGACGGCGAGGCACGTGTGCGGAGGGCCGCGGGGGTGCGGCGCGTCGACGGCGAGCTCGAGGGGCACGTGTGTGGAGGGCCGCGGGGGTGCGGCGCGTCGACGGCGAGCTCGAGGGGCACGTGTGCGGAGGGCCGCGGGGGTGCGGCGCGTCGACGGCGAGCTCGAGGGGCGCGTGTGCGCGGCAGAGGGGCGCAGCTTCGGGGGCGTCGGGGCACGCACGGCGGAGGGCGGTGTCGGGGCACGCACGGCAGAGGGCGGCGTCGGGGGCGCGCGGCGGAGGGGCGTGACGGTGGCCGGGCAGCACGACGACGACGGCGAGGTCGGAGGAGGCGAGGCGCGCGAGGAATGAACACTTAGAGGAAATTGGGGACGATTCCCCGTTTAAACTGCTCAAAACAGCCTTTAGTACCGGTTGTTCTTCTTTAGTACCGGTTGCGGAGAACAACCGGTACTAAATGTCTGTTTTGGGCCGCGGCAAAATTTCGGGCGCGAAGCCCACCCCTTTAGTACCGGTTGTATTTAACAACCGGTACTAATGGGCTTTTGATTTTTTTCCTCTAGTTTCTTTTTTCTCTCCTATTTTTTCTTTCTTATATTTTCTGTTTATTTTTTCTTTATTATGTTTTCTGTTTATTTTTTCTTTCTTATGTTTTCTGGTTATTTTTTCTCTCTTATTTTTTCTCTCTATATTTTCGAGATTATAGGTGAATTCATTTAATTACAAAATTTGGAATTCGAACTCCATTAATTCACTAATTAAATTTATAAATTCAATATCATTTCATCTGTTTATCAGAAAAATGCAATTAAAATATCAAATTGTTGTTAAAAATGTAATCTATCTATTTATGAAAAATTCAATTTTTTTTGAAACTATAGGTGAATTCATTTAATTACAAAATTTGGAATTTGAACTCCATTAAGTCATTAATTAAACTTATAAATTCAATATATTTTCATCTGTTTAACAGAAAAATGCAATTAAAATATCAAATTGTTGATAAAAATGCAATTAAAATATCAAGGAGGTGGGCCGTCCCCCTCGTACTTGGCGAGACCCAATATTTTGCATACATATGCATGAATATCACACACATCTACCGAAGTTGATAGTTTAGGTCGCAAGTTTTCAAAAGCAAGTAGTAACCTAAACTACGATCACAGACAAGAGAACTGCAATGGCGATCACAAACTCTGAAACTAACTTCGGCCGGTTCCTGAGCCGCGGGGTGCTGAGCCGCCGGCGCTGCGCATCCAAAGAGAAGGAACCCTCACAGGGTCATAGCTCACGTGAGAAGGAACCCTCTGAAGAAACGACCACCTACTGTCATACTGCCTATCCAATAGATACATGTAGCGACGGACGTGCTCATCCTCCTCCCTGATACGGCGACGTACCACCTCCTCGGGGGCCGGCTCCCTCTGCACCGAGCGTGGCCCACGCGACTGCCACCAAAGAAGATCCGGGTCGACGACGTCACCCGGATTCCTCACCAAGCTGCGCATCCCGGAAGGTAGCACCTCCCAGTGCCAGCCCGGTGGAGCCCAGTCCCGCACATCGCCCCTCTGAGCCCAGTCCTGCACATCGCCCCTCTGGTCCAACATGGACATCGTCGCCGAGAACACCTAAGTCAAAATTTTGTTACAATGGAAGAGTGATGAGGTTGCATATATGAGTTTATATGTGATATGGCAATGGCGGCCAAGCCTACATATATATAGTGAGAAATTACGGGAAGACGAAGGCGGGAAGCGGTGGAAGAAGCACACGGATCGTGTGTTTATTTCAAGCGCTTGTGAGCCGTTGGATCAGGGGTGTGTTTCTTTAGAGCGCTTGTGAGCCGTTGGATCAGAAGTACACGGATCGTGTGTTTCCTTCGAGCACTTGTGGGCTGTTGGATCAGGGCCTTTAGTACCGGTTCGTGTTACCAACCGGGACTAAAGAAGCACACGGATCGTGTGTTTCTTTCAAGCGCTTGTGAGCCATTGGATCAGGGGTGTGTTTCTTTAGAGCGCTTGTGAGCCGTTGGATCAGAAGCACACGGATCGTGTGTTTTCTTCGAGCGCTTGTGGGCTGTTGGATCAGGGCCTTTAGTACCGGTTCGTGTTACCAACCGGGACTAAAGAAGCACACGGATCTGCACAGGTACACCTTCTAATCGCCTATAAATAGCGACGTCCCTGCAGCGAAACGGCACACAACGAGCGTCTACCTTTGCCACCGAACCCAATGGTTGGATTTAGCCTACCCGCTGGCATGTTCCCTAACACAAGCCCTCGGGTAGGTTGAATCCAACCACTGGATTAGGGTGACACAATGATGAATTGCCGAGGAGGTGGGAGTGGTGGTGGTGGAAGTGGTAGCCATGCCCCTCGGTCGGATCCAAGCAGCTCCAAGGCTCTCTGATGATCTACAATATTCCCAACACTTTTTGGGACGGTCGTTAGATCATCAGAGAAGTCTTGGGGCTGTTTGGATCGAAGGTCGATTTGCTGCTCACGACAATGCGAGACGGATGCGCAATCTTCCGGATGGGCAAAACCAGTGTTGGATCAGCCACATGACCCTATATGCAAATCATTCGGATTCCCGTCATACAGCCCAACGGTGCATTTGATATGCAGGCACTCACGAGCCACCGTTGGGCTGTATGACGGGGAAACCGTGTGCATTTGATAAAAGGTTTAATACATTAATTATTACACATCACCAACAATATCCCTATCTAGTGTTCACTTGTTTCTTCGTGTGTGTCCCTTTCTTCTGATTGCGCCGTAGCCATGGACAATCTTCATCATTTAACACGATGCTTGGGTCAGTTTTCACTTTGAAGGGCGGAATTTCATTAAACTTATTGTAATCTTCTGACATGTCTGTCTTGTCCTCCACTCCCACGATGTTTCTTTTCCCTAAAAGAACTATGTGGCGCTTTGGCTGATCGCATGATGTATCGGCTCGCTTATCTTTTCTATTTTTCGGTCTGGAAGACATGTCCTTCACATAGAAAACCTGAGCCACATCATTGGCTAGGACGAATGGCTCGGTGTGGTACCCAAGATTGTTGAGATCCACTGTAGTCATTCCGTACCGCCGGTCCATCTCTATCCCGCCTGCCAGGTTGACCCATTTGCACTGAAACAAAAGGATCTTAAAAGAAGGTCCATAGTCAAGTTCCCATATCTGTTGTATGCAACCATAATATGTGTCCTTTGTCCCATCGTCGTTTGTTGCATCAAAGCGGACACCACTGTTTTGGTTAGTGCTCTTTTTGTCTTGGGTTTCCGTGTAAAATGTATTCCCATTTATCTCGTACCCTTGGAAAGTCAATATAGTCGAAGATGGTGACTTGGCCAACAAGTATAGCTCATCTCCAACAGTGGTGTTATTAATGAGATGTGTACGCAACCAACTGCCGAAAGTTTCCACGTGCTTTCCTTTAATCCAGAAGTTAGTCTGCTCTGGGTATTCGGAGCGTAAAATATCCATGTGTTTCACGATATACGGAGCCACCAAACTGGAATTTTGTAGAACTGTGTAGTGTGCTTGAGTGAAAGAATGCCCGTCCCTACTTCTTGTTGCTTTCTTTCCTATCGTGCCTTTTCCACGCAGTCTCCCCTCATGGCGCGATTGAGGAACACCGATAGGCTTAAGATCAGGAATAAAGTCAACACAAAACTCAATGACCTCCTCTGTTCCATAGCCCTTGGACATGCTTCCTTCTGGCCTAGCACGGTTATGAACGTATTTCTTTAAGACTCCCATGAACCTCTCAAAGGGGAACATGTTGTGTAGAAATACAGGACCGAGAATGGAAATCTCTTCGACTAGGTGAACTATGAGGTGCGTCATAATATTGAAGAAGGACGGTGGAAACACCAACTCGAAGCTGACAAGACATTGGACCACATCCTTCTGTAAACTTGGTAGAGTTGCTGGATCGATTACCTTCTGAGAAATTGCATTGAGGAATGCACATAGCTTCACAATGGGTACTCGAATGTTTTCCGGTAGAAGCCTCCTCAATGCAACCGGAAGTAATTGTGTCATAATCATGTGGCAGTCATGAGACTTCAGGTTTTGGAACTTTTTCTCTGCCATATTTATTATTCCCTTTATATTCAACGAGTAGCCAGAAGGGACCTTGATACTGCTCAGGACTTGAAAAAAGATCTCCTTCTCTTCTTTGGTAAGAGCGTAGCTGGCAGTACCTTGATACTTCTCTGGATTCTGGTTGTCTCTTTCATGCATACGTTGCTGGTCCTGCCGTGCATCCGTTGTATCTTTCGTCTTCCCATACACGCCTAAGAAGTTTAGCAGGTTCACGCAAAGATTTTTCGTCACGTGCATCACGTCGATTGCAGAGCGAACCTCTAAGATTTTCCAATAAGGTAAATCCCAAAATATAGATTTCTTTTTCCACAAGGGTACGTGCTTGTTTGCGTCTTTCGGAACAGATAGACTGCCAGGACCCTTTCCAAAGATTACTTCTAAATCCTTGACCATGCCATATATAACATCACCATCAGGGCGTGTAGGCTTTGTCCGGTTATTTGCCTCACCTTTGAAATGCTTGCCTTTGTTTCTTACGTGATGCCTGTTTGAAAGAAATCGACGATGCCCCAGATACACAATCTTGTTACCTAAATATATACTGTCAGTATTATCTAAACAGTGCGTGCATGCATTGTATCCTTTGTTCGACTGTCCTGAAATGTTACTAAGAGCAGGCCAATCATTGATGGTTACAAACAGCAACGCTCGTAGGCCAAATTCCTCCTGTTTGTACTCATCCCACACACGTACGCCTTCGTCAGACCACAACTGTAAAAGTTCATCAACTAATGGCCTCAGATACACATCAATGTCGTTGCCGGGTTGCTTCGGGCCTTGGATAAGCACTGGCATCATAATATATTTTTGTTTCATGCACAACCAAGGAGGAAGGTTATAGATACATAGAGTCACGGGTCAGGTGCTATGACTGCTGCTCTGCTCCCCAAACGGATTCAAGCCATCTGTACTTAGACCAAATCTTAAGTTCCTTGCGTCAGCTGCAAAATGCCCAAACGCACTGTCGATGTTTCTCCACTGAGACCCATCAGCGGGGTGTCTCAGCATCTCGTCTTCCTTACGATCTTCTTTGTGCCATCGCAACAACTTGGCATGCTCTTTGTTTCGGAACAAACGTTTCAACCGTGGTATTATAGGAGCATACCACATCACCTTCGCGGGAACCCTCTTCCTGGGGCTATGCTCGCCCTCAACATCACCTGGGTCATCTCGCCCAATCTTATACCGCAATGCACCGCATATCGGGCATGCATTCAAGTTCTCATACTTCTCACCGCGGTAGAGGATGCAGTCATTGATGCATGCATGTATCTTCTCCACCTCTAATCCAAGAGGGCAGACAATCTTCTTTGCTTCGTATGTATTGTGGGGCAATTCATTATTTCTTGGAAGACTCTTCTTAAATATTTGTAGCAACTCTTCAAATGCCTTGTCAGATATTCCATTCTTTGCCTTCCACTGCAGCAATTCCAGGGTGGTACCCAGCTTTTTCTGGCCATCTTCACAATTTGGGTACAACAATTTTTTGTGATCCTCTAACATGCGCTCCAACATCGACCACTCGTTTTCACTTCCGCACTTCATCTGTTCATCAAGAATGACCCGACGAAGATCATCATCATCGGATTGATCAACAATGACCTCATGCTCAACTTCGTCTTCCCCCATTGTAGTATCACCGTGTTCAGAGAACACAGGATAGTTGTCATCATCCTTTTCTTCAGGGTCTTCCATTATAACCCCTCTTTCTCCATGCTTGGTCCAACAAAAATAATTGGGCATGAAGCCTTGTCGCAACAGGTGGGAGTGTATGGTTCTTATGCTCGGGTAATTCCTCGTATTCCGACATTCATCACATGGACAAATCATAAAACCATTCTTTAGCTTGTTTAACTTAACCACATCGAGAAAACGATGCATGCCATCAATGAACTCGGGATGGCGTCGATCACCGTACATCCATTCTCGGCTCATCTGCATTACATAAATAAATCAAAAACCATTACACCAGCTAAATAATGAATAGAAATACGTGACCAAATTAATTAATACAAATTCATCACATTAAAACCAAAGTAGAGTAGTGCCCAAATGTAATACATAGTTCACACGAAACATACATCAATCGAAACTAACATACAACTATATAAAGAATTTATATCCAACAACAAATGTGATCAGAATCGCAACCAAGGTAACTATTGAACCAACTGCATAATGATACCAAGCCTCTTGACTAATGACATATTTTCTAATATTTTTAAGCTTGACGCGCATTGCATCCATCTTCATCTCGTGAGCAGCGACGACGTCGGCAAGCTCGACCCCGTGAGCATCAACAATGTCGGCAATTTTCAAGTCCAATACCATCTTCTCTTCCAGGCATTGGAGACGAAGATCTTCACTTATCTTCAATTTTGCTTTCAAATCGTTGTTTTCTTTTTCTAAAAACTCGACAATAGGGTCGCCTGGAATTTCCGGTTCAACTATCTCCTAAATAAAAATATATCTATGACAAGTTGGTCGGCATGATTGTTATAACCACGAAAAAAAATAGTTATAAAAATATACCACATCCGAATCATAGACCGGACGAGGGCCGACGGGGACGGATATCAAAACCATGACACTATACATATAAAAAAACACAAGAAGATTATACAACAAATAATTATGCATTTAAATCATATAACTAACATTTTTAAAATAAAAGATAAAAAAAACTCACCGAGGTGGTGTCGGTTACGGAGCGGAGCGGGCGATCGACGGCGGTGAGGAGGGGGACGGGACGACACTATATATATGAAACCACAAATTATACCTTAATTTGAGCTCAAAATGCATATAAAATAAATGAAATCCCTAACTTAGACATTTCATCAAACACCTTGCAAGCACTACAAAAATCAAACTAGCTAAATTTGCAACAAAATGAGCTAAACTTGAAATGCCGGAAGAGTAGATGAAGTTGCTAACCCTTGTATATGTAGATGCCACAAATCTTGACAAATATTGGAGAAAAATGAGGTGAAGTAGAGCTTGGGAGAGCAAAGAAAGAGAAAAAATGGAGTTGTGTTCGAGCTGAGAAATGGATCTGTGGCTCGGGGTGGAAGAAGGTAATATAGGGAAACCTTTAGTACCGGTTTATAATACCAACCGGTACTAAAGATGGGCCTTTAGTACCGGTTGTTCATAAAAACCGGTACTAAAGGGCTGGCCGTGGGCCACCAACCGTGGCCGCATGTGCACGAACCCTTTAGTACCGGTTGGTATGAACAACCGGTACTAAAGAGTAGCCTTTAGTACCGGTTGTTCATACCAACCGGTACTAAAGGGTTCGAGGCTGGGGCCCCGGCTGGCACACAAATACAACCGGTGCTAATGCCCCCTTTAGTACCGGTTTTTGTGCAACCGGTACTAAAGGGGGCGCACCGTTGCCCCCTTTTCTACTAGTGGAGGCTTACAGAAAACTCCCTGGGGTTTTGGGAATTATGGAAACCTTCAAAACAGAAGCTTTGGAGATTTATTTGTGAGACTTTTATTTGTCAGAAAAATATAAGAAAACTTTACAAGGAACATCCACATATTTGTGTTTTGAGTTTTTGAAACATTTTGAGCACATATAAACATAGAGGAAGCAATTAGTTGTTTTAGAGATTACTCCTTTATTTTAAAATGGCAAATTTTCTTAGTGCGGAAATCAATGCATGTCATGATGATGATTAACTATTTTACACATTATATCAAACATGGGATGTTACAATCTACCCCCCCCCTTACAAGAATCTCGTCCCGAGATTCCAAGCGTAGAAAGAGAATGAAGGGGTTGCACCAATCTTGAACGATCTTCTCGAAGAGGTTGATTCGTTGCATCTTGACTTCAAGATCTTCAATCCCAACGTCTCCAGAGGAAAGAGGGAACACTCTGGAAAGATGGGATCTTCAAGAAGACCGAGTATCCCATGGTCAACTCGTGAAAGGAGGTTTCATAACATCCAATGAGATGATGAACATGAAACACGTCAAGGTAACAAAAGAAAAGGGAAGTTTCAGTTGTGGTAAGCAATTGTTCCATGATTGAGGAGATACAGACGACACAAAGGTAGCGAGGAGTGGAATTGCCTTGATACCACTGAGAAGCACACTTTGGACAGGATGACCCGTAGATAAAAGGTGAATCATGCAACCAAAGAAACTTTGATCTTCAAAATCATAGTCTCTCTTCGACATGGTTAGAAAAGGTGAAAGAACATTTCCTAAAACCTATTAGTTTTGTGTGTTAGTTAACAACACTAATGATTATCTAATATGATGCTAAGTGGTGCAGGTTAATTGACATATTTTTACCTCTAGCATCATTCACCAAAAAGTGAAGAAATGGCCAAGTTTCCTAGCTGCAGGACAATTCCTGGCCGGAGTTTCCGGCCTTACAGGCCGGAGTCTCCGGCCCCCCTGGTTTTCCTGCCTTTCGCCAAGAGTGTGGTGCGGTACTGGATACCCCTCCGGAGTACCACCGGAGGGTGCCCGGAGTCTCCGGTAGGCCGGAGTATCCGACCTTCGTGACCGGAGTCTCCGGCCAGTTGAAGTGTCATCGACAAGTCTCCGTCCGGGTGCGGAGTCTCCGCCCTACACCGGAGTTTCCGGGCCCTCAGACCGGAGTCTCCGGCCCTCCCCGAAGTGTGCGAAGTGTGGTGCGTCTCTGGAGCCAGTCCGGAGGAACCCCGGAAGGAGACCGGAGTGTCCGGCCTGCACCGGAGTCTCCGGCCCACTTAGGCCGGAGTCTCCGGTCTAAGTGACCTCCAACGGTCAGAATTTTCAGAGGGGTATAAATACCCGTCCACCTACCTCAGGACACTTAGCTCGTCCAGCATTTATGAATCCTAATATTTGAGAGCTCAAAATCGCAAGATCTCCCAATTCCTCCATCCAAACTCGTTGATCTTTGGAGGATTGAAGGAGAAGTCCCGGATCTACATCTTCACCAAGCCGTTCTTCATTTCCCCCTCATTCACTTGAGGATTCTTGTTTCTAGGGTTAGCATTGTGTTACCCTAGATTTCTTGTACTTACTACTTGTTGTATTTGTGGCAGTGTTGTTGATTTGGGAGCCCCCAATTCAGTTGTGGGTGTGTGCCCCAAGAACCTTGTAAGGGCACCGGATTCTGCCTTGAAGGATTCCGATAGTGGAAGGTGAACCAAACCCTCGGGTGCGGTTCATCGGAGAATAGGGTGAGGCCTTTGTGGCATCTTGAGTAGGCCTCTTGTGGCGAGCTCACACCCCTCCAACGAGACGTACTCCCTTAACAAGGAGGAACTCGGGAATACATCCTTGTCTCCGCGTGCTTCCCTTTCGGTTACCTCTTACCCTTAGTCGTCTTTACTTGTTTCGTTAATTGCCTAGTTGTTTTAGTTTGCTTCTCATATAGGTAAATTCACCGTAGTTGCATATCTAGAGAATTTACCTTTTGTGTTAAGCCTAAAATCGGAAAAATAATTAAAAAATGGTGTAGCACCTATTCACCCCCCTCTAGGTGCCCATATGATCCTTTCAAAAGGCATATAGATTTTTTGGTTCACCCAGGTTAATCTTTGCCAAAGATCATGAAGTCACTTCACACCATCAGGATGAGTAGACAACAGAGATTCGATGCACCGTAACAAGGAAGGGCAGGTTCTCAAGCTTCAACCTTTCGGCATAACAACACGTTTGCCACATGGTTGAAGTCTGGGGCCCTGATGTGAATGACGAATTCACACAATGTGTGAGTTGATCGGAATTTCAAGTACAAACAAAAAGGGAAGGGAGGAACGCTGGTCAACGATCTGTTGGAGATCACTTCCGGTGTGGAAATCCTCCCGGTGGAGTTATTGCCACAAAAGAAGGGTAGGGAGGATCGACCAAGAGACATTTAGCAACTCCGCTCAAATGTTCTCCTTGTTGTTAAGATACCAATATCAAGCTTTTGACTAGCCTTCAATCAATTGTCATGATAATTGTATAAAAATTGCTATAATGATTTTATATGGTTATCAAATAATTTTTAGACGTTTTTTAACATTGCAATGATACGTATAATTAGAAAGCAAGAGTTTTGGCTGTTTTTCAAAACCTAAGAGATGGTATCATTACACATAAAGTTGCATCATGCTGTCTTACATTGGTGTAGAATGGTGCACATAAACCTGGTAACTAAGTTATTATAATCTTGTAAGATAGTTATAACAATCTGATAACTATGAGCAAAAAAAGTTGTCAAAATATGGCAACATGGGATCTAGTTTCGAAGATCTCATCACAACTAGTCAACGGTGAAAGCGGATTTTCAATCAAATTAACCATTTGGGAGATAAAACTGTTTTAGTTTAAACATTAAAGTGAATCTAAGTGATGCCATCCGCGATGTCACTGCATGCATGTATCTTGAGAAGTCACCGCACAAGACTGTTTTTATGAGGTGTCGCTGGTTAGTCCGATCCTTCTTTGTTTTCTTTTATTGAGGGGGACCGGTCAAAAGGAGAACCTGATTTGCGGGTGTGGGAGGTCGAGAACCTATGTATGATAGCAGGGTTTATATGACACCATGATAATATGATACCAATTTTGCAGAAGTAGGGCAAATGATCATGACAAAATCTAGAAAAAACTTACATAGATAGATCAATATGATGGTATACCCGGGAGAGGCGTTTTGGTGCCCGGTGAAAGAACAACTATGCCCGAGATGTCGCCTAGAGGGGGGGGGGTGAATAGGCGATTAAAACTTTTTCTATTTAGGGGCTTGATAATTGCGGAATAAAACTAGGTGTTTAAATTAACAAGCCAACAACCTAAAATTCTAGGTTTACCTAAGTGCACCAACAACCTATGCTAACCAAGGCAAGTAGCAAGATGATAGCAAGATATAGACTTCAAGCACGATGGCTATCACAATGTAAATTTGCATAAGTAAAAGCTCGGGTATAGAAATAACCGAGGCACGCGGAGACGAAGATTTATTCCCGAGTTCCTCCTTGTTAAGGGAGTACGTCTCGTTGGAGGGGTGTGAGCTCGCCACAAAAGGCCTACTCAAGATGCCACAAAGGCCTCACCCTATTCTCCGATGAACCTCACCCAAGGGATTGGTTCACCTTCCACTATCGGAAACCTTCGGGGCGGATTCCGGAGCCCTTTACAACTTCTTCTTGGGGCACACACCCACAACTCAATTGGGGGCTCCCAAACTCGTGCCGAAGCTTCACAAGCGAAGTCTTCGCGGCACCTCCAACCGTCTAGGGTACACAATGCACCCAAGAGGCAACAAGCTCTTGGGAACACAATGCACCCAAGAGTGACAAGCTTCTCAACTTCGATCTTCACGTATCACGTAGGGAGAGCAACCCGATGCAACAAAA
Organism: Puccinellia tenuiflora; assembly: GCA_012064385.1. NCBI lineage: Eukaryota > Viridiplantae > Streptophyta > Magnoliopsida > Poales > Poaceae > Puccinellia > Puccinellia tenuiflora. Next base: position 231,700 of record QRDG01002387.1, on the reverse strand, counting down.
GCAAGAGGCAAGAACACACGAAGTGGTCAAGTCCTTCACTCTCAAATTCCAACCAAGCAACAAATGCTTTGGGGGGAATAAGAGAGGAAGAACAAAGGGGATGAGCACAAAGCAACCCCAAAATCTAGATCCACAAGTTTCCCTCACTTAGAGGGGATTTTGATTGGTGGAATGGTAGATCTAGATCTCCTCTCTTGGAACCCTAAATTTGGGCAAGAATCATTGGAGGGGAAGAGAGGAATCAAGCTCACAAGGATTAGAGCAAAGGGAAAGAGCAAGAACAAGTGAGCAAAAGCAGCAACCAGGTTTTGGGGGGGAAGGAGGCTTTTTATAGCCTCCCCCAAAAACTAGCCGTTGGAGCCTGTCCAGGCCGGAGACTCCGGAGTAAGTGGCCGGAGACTCCGGCCTGCTGGGTCATCGGGGAGGCCGGAGATTCCGGTCCTTGGGGCCGGAGACTCCGGCCAGGCCGGAGACTCCGGGCACCCTCCGGGGTAGCTCCGGACCCCTATCCAGAGGCGCACCACACAGATGCAAAACAGCCGAGAAAATCTGGGGGCCGGAGATTCCGGTCATTTGGGCCGGAGACTCCGGTGGGCCGGAGACTCCGGTCCATCTCCGGGGGGGTTCCGGACCCCAGTCCAGTACCGCACCACAGCAATCACAAAAGGCAGCGAAAAAGAGAGACCGGAGACTCCGGGTCCTTGGGGCCGGAGACTCCGGTGTGACCGGAGACTCCGGACCCTCTCCGGGGTAGATCCAAACAGAGAAAACCAGAACTGCCATAACTTTTGCAAATGAAGTCCGAATCGAGTGAATCCAATTTTGTTGGAAAGAGGACGACAAGAGCTTACCCTACAAAAACTGAAAATATGAAAACAAGCAAAGGAGATTGTGCGGAGGGATGGAATGGTGAGACCTTTCCAAGCGGATGAACCGGCAAAATCTCCAACACCGAAAACGCACAAGCTTTTCATCAAGACTCCGTTTTCAATGATCTTGGGCTTGTTTCGAAGATAATCACAAGCCCTACAAGATCATGCATATACACATCATAGTCTATCATGTGAGGAGGAAATCATAAGGAGAGAGTTTGACCTCTCGTAGAAGAGACAAACCGGAAAAACCTCCGAATCAAAAACACAAGAAGATATTCACGAGATCCGTTTTTGATGAACTAGAGCTTGGTATGGAGATGAACACAAGCTCTAAATTCTCACATGGATAAAAGCCAAATAAGAACCAATAAAGATGATTGCATGGATGCAAAGGTTTGAGCTCTCCACGAACGATACGATCACGATACTCGGTCGAGAGCCCCTCTTGATAGTACGGCTATCTATCCTATAATCCGGTCTCTCACTAATCAACATGAGACCGGTAAAATAAAAGCCCTACCAAGATCATACCTTTGCCTTGCGCATTAATCCACTTGAGGTCGATGGAGACGATCTTCATCTCCTCAAGGCGAACCATCTTCTTGATTGCGCTTCGCTTGGTGAAGAATCACATGACGCTCCCCCATACACCAAGATGGGGAAAGCACTCTTCGGCATATCTTCACTTGGACTTGAGTGTCGATCAACCCGCACTTAGCCTTGATCAACACAAATCTTTTCTTCCCTTGAGCTTGACTCCAACAAATGGAGACAAGCAAGCTTGGCCTTGATCAACAAATGATCTTGACACAAGCTAAAGGACAACCTACACATAGAGCTCAATGCAAATATTAGTCCATAGAGATTGTCATTAATTACCAAAACCATGCAAGGGATCAACCATGCACTTTCAATCTCCCCCATTTTGGTAATTGATGACAATCCCTTTTAAGAGGGTTTATATAGAGATTGTCATTAATTACCAAAACCATGCAAGGGATCAACCATGCACTTTCACCCGGGAGCATATGTTCCCGGTATTTTGGACAAAATTTAAAAAATAAAAAACTTTTCAAAAAATCACGAAAAAAATCATGCACGTACCTGAGTATGCTACGCACCACCGTGACAAATTTAGCACCGAAACGACATCGTATGCTCCCTGGGGAAAAAAGATAAATTTCTGACAGCAAGTGGTGGTGCGTAGCATACTCAGGTATGTGCATGATTTTTTTCGGAATTTTTCGAAAAGTTTTCAATTTTTTTAATGCTCCCGAAAATAACGAGAGCATATGAGCCCGGGCTCCAATATTAATTTCCGGGTATACCCTATAAAATTGAACCAAATCCTAGATAGCATCAAAAGAAACATAAAAGATAAATATGGGAATAGTGCATTTTTTTGTTTTGTTTTGGAATTCTTCTTCCAACATTTTTTGTCTTGCATTTTATCATCAAAGTGTAGGTCCAATTTTGAAGCGAAAGTTTATTAAATAGTAGTTTATTTGTGGTCGATGTTGCAGAAATATTTAGAATTTCTCATGATTTTATTTTGTAAAAACTAAACTAATCTTGGTCTTCTTCTTACCTGCAAAAGAAAAGCAACAAAGCCAAAAATATCATTTAATGCTGAAATGTTTGCCTTCACCTTAGGCGAGGCATTTTTTTATGTTGAAACATAACTGAAGGAATCCGAACAAGTCTCAATCTCCAAATTGTAGATTAAAGGGATTAATCATAATAGGAAACATTAGATCAATGGGGTCATCTGAGACAACATGATCATCATGACAAAAATATGACAACAAGGGACAAAAGAAAGAAGCATTTGATACATAGTTTTAGGCAACAATGGCAATCTAGTTATTTCCCTCTACTCAAGCCAAGTTTCTTTAGTAGCACACATTGTTCAAGTTTAATTGATTCTATATTGGCATTGAATGGCCAATATGAATCAAGCCTTCCGTCTAAGATCTTTTTTAGATCCTCCAAATCTATCAATTAAGTGAAAACTTAATTATAATTCAAAGCCCACATAATTCAGCCCACAAGAATAAGCACATGGGTTTATAAGCCCACATAATTCAGCCCACAAGAATAAGCACATGGGAGTATTACTAGAGTGGAAGAGGGGAGGAGGAGCAGGAGATGTAGTCTTTTTTCGTTGAACCGGGCCACCTTGTTGGCATCCTACGACATTGCGAGACGGGTGACGAAGGAATAACGGCCAAGAGAGCAAGTTGAGGAGGAGATTGACACGCACACTGGGTGGTATGTTCTGAAAATCTCCGTCGCCAGTACGGCGAGGGAGGCTGCCGCCCGCAAGTAATGACCGATGAACGACAAGGCGCCATGGCGATGCAAACCAACATCGGTGTGGACATGTGTCCGGCCGTCCCAGTAGGGGGCAATTTTTTAGGGTACTCGACACGTTATCGGAGAAACTGCTGGGGATGCTCTTAGACTAAGATTCAGGGGCGGCGGAGCTAGGTGCAAGCAACGGGGTCAAATGACACCAACGAATCCATGAAAATCCTTGGTAAACTAGTAAAAAATATTGTTCATTGGTAAAAAATGACACCGACGCCATAAAAATAACCCCAACACTCTCATCGGCTGGCTTCGCCCCTGCTAAGATTATTGTATGCAACTAACGAATTTAGTTGACATAATAGGAGACAGAATGGTAAAACTGAAAAATGTTTGTAATGAAGTATACGTAGGAAAGATTGAGATTTCGATCAGTCAAATCGCATAGTAAAAAATCGGTCCTAGTGATAGGAAATAAATAATGCTCTAAAACCCAAAGAAGAACGAGAATGAGGAGGACGACGTCGTGCGGCCGTAGTCACCCGCGGAAGAGCTTTCTTCTCGAGCAGTCCAGGCAAAAGCAACGCAACGAGATTCAAACATTTCGACACTTAAAACCAAAATCACTCGTCTTCCTTCTTCCTCCCACTCCAGTCCCCACCTCCCAATGCGGACTCGCTTCCTCGCCACCGACTACTTCTCGCCGCCGTCGTCGGCCTCCTCCTCGGACCAAGCCCTATCCCTAGCGTCCTTCCGCTTCCCCCCTCTCTCCGTCCCCTCCCTTCCCCCCGACCCTCAATTCCCCTTTCCCCTCCCGTTCCCCGCCGTGACCAACCTCCCTGCGGCCAGTATCTCCGGCGACGACCTCGACTCTCTCCCCGTATCCTCCGCGCTCTCTGAGTTCCTCGCCGCCGTTATTCCGCAGGTCCTGCCTGTGCCGGCTATCCCCGCCGCCGACGAGGTGAGCCAGCTTTTTCTAGGGTAGCCCGCGTCCTCTAATCGTGTTGATTTGATCGGAATAGCTCGTATTGAGGGCGCGTTTTGGTTAATTTTGTTATTCTGCGTGTTATGAGAATTCGTGCGGCATTTGTGAGTTGCAACAGCTTGGGTGCTTCACGCAGGGATTGGATGATTTCCTCTACGACAGGGGCGTGTATCGCAAGGGTTTTAGCTCGAGGGAGTCTGTTGCATCCAAAACCTCTGATGTAAGCGAACCATTTATGCCTGTATCTGCGCATTTGTAGGTTTCCCCCTTTTTATGTAACGCTTGTGAACAATTGTGTGTTTATTAAAGGGATTTGGTGAGATTAGCCGGGAGAAGGATGGGAACGGAGAGGGATCCAGATCAGATAGACCGGGGACCTCTGCTGATACTGAGGTGGTTGAAGTCTATGTTTGTTTCGTTGTAATTGTTCCCTATGAGATTGGTGTGTAATTTCTGCGTTTGGTGATGTTAGAGATGGGAACTGCTGAAGGAGCTCCAGTTTGAGGTGGTAGAGGTCGATCTCCCACAAGTAAGCTCTAAGCTGCGTTCACTGATATTGGCTAAGACTGCTATTTGACTTCATTATTATGGCTCAAGATATGTTGTTTGGTGGTTTATAAGGTTTTGGCAGGGCACGTCGCATCCTCTGGTGGTGACGAGTCGGGTGATGGTGTCACTGTATCGCTTCGTGTTCCAGATGTGAAGATCCACCTGGTACTTTATACCATCTCATCCAAATATTGTGCTTAGAATTTCATGATTGTGATTTTGCTGTTCCTTTACTGCCTACTGTTACAAGTGTATACATATAATGGCATGAAGCAGGGTTCCATCCTACCATCGGAGCAGCAATCCCTGTCATTAGCATCAAATCATATCCAAATATCCAAACCAGTTAAAGTTGCTTGCACCCACTGATTAGTGATTAGTGTGTTATCGATTCGGTCATACTATGTATGAACACAGTGTGCTCATATTCCTATCTTCTGTTTTATTTGTTGTAGGATTTCATTGATATTGACACTGGGATGACATTGAAATACCCAACTGAACTTGCTGACTCAATTTATCAAGTAGAGAAGATCCCTGTGAAGCATGACAATGAGGCGGGCCATCTTTCTGCAAACAATATTGACTTCTCAGCAATTGCAGCATTTGATTGTGGTGGTGTAACAATACCACAATTGGAGGTTAGTAGGCATTCTTGGGAGCTTGATGAGTGTCCAACTAAGGCAGAGATATCCAATATTTTTCATAACCTTGTTGAACACTTGGGTGAAGCACAAGTTCAGCATTCAGCGTTTAACTCAACTGAGTTCTCGAGATCAACTGATATGGACATGTTGGCCTTTGTTTCCAAAGATGCCCCATGTGCAGACTATCAAGCAGATAAACCAACAACAGTCAAGGCTGCAGTGGAAATGGATCTTGTGAGGATCAATGATAATATTTTACTTGAGAGAAACTCAGCATTATACCCTCTCAAGCCTGATGGCACTTGTTCAGACTTGCCTTGCTCAGTTCTTCTAGAAGAAGTGCAGATAATTGATTTTCCTGCAGATGATGTCTTCAAAATGCTTGTTCAGTCAGAGACAGCTGAGCTGAATACATCTGACGAAATATTCAAAGATGACTTTGATCCAGCAAGACGTTTCTATGAATCAGTGGTTAGCTCTGAGTTGGTGCTGGTCGACGATACATTCATGTCACTACCTACACCTATTTTAACTGATGATGATATGACACTGAGATCTATGGTCCCCTCCATGGGAGCAGTACTTTGCTCCCTGAAACCACATTCTCTCTCTGCAGCCGATGAAATTTATTTGGACTGGCATCTTTTGTTGGAAGGTCCATGCAACCGGGATATCTGCTCTACTTATGCAAGCATGGTTGATGAGGTTAAAAAATGCCATGTAAATTCTGAGCTGCAAGTTAATTGTCAGCAGACTTCAGCACTTGGCTTTGATTTTCTTGAGTATTTTTGGAGAAGCGCAAAGCACCAGAATGAGGACAAACAGAATAATATGTTTGTTCCTCCCCCTCTACCTCATGATCCACCTGCTGTAGTGGAAAAAGCTCAGAAATACAGACAAGAAAGTGATGCTGGACGCCACGGTCACATGGAAAAGTTGAGTTCAGAAAAAGCAGCTTCCTTATTCGAATCGACGTCACAATCCAGTGACCTGAACTTCTACCTGAATGTCAGAAGCGGCACCAAGAGAAGAACTAATGATGAAAATATTTCTACTTTGGATATCCCCACTTTAAAAGAGCAAGCAGTTTCTTTTTCAAGCAGGCCCAAAGTTGACAAGCTCATAGAAATTCATCCTATCAGCCTCTCAGATTCTATTCGAGTCCTTATCAAGCACATCCATATTAGCTATACATCTGCTTTGCAGGAAAGTGCATATTTGAGGCAGACTTTCTCGGATGGGAATGGTTTAAGCATTTCGAAGCAGAAGCTTCTTGGACTGATAACTGGAGAAGGTTCAGATGGCTTCCATAGTCATTGCAAATATGAAGATAAGATGGAACTCATTGTACTATATGGATTAAAACAGGTTGCATACTACCTATGTTTCTTTGGTTTGCATGCTGCCCATCTGTACATAAGCAACCTGATTGGAAGCTTTCAAAGTATTCCTGAGAGGTTGAGAAATATTCATTGTTTCATTGGTGAAGAACGGTGGAAAGCCGAGAAGTATCAGTTTGACTCTCATCCATCATTGTCTGACATTGAGACAATCTTGAGATCTAATACGCAAATCAGCCAAAAGATCCTTATTGTTGCCGATAGAGCTTTCTGGCTGCCATTGGGTCAAAAATTAACTTCGATGAAGATGACATTTGTCGAGCTTGGCAAAGACCCTGCTGCAGCTTCTTTAGATCTGGTGAACAAGGCAAACTCTACAACTTGGATTCTGGGAGGATTACCTAAATCTGACTGCATTCTGCTAGATAATAAGTAAGTACACTTGATGAACAAGTCATGCAAATTATAAACATTGTTACTTCTGGAAGTAGACAATCTGGTTCTTGAAGTAAGCTACTCCATCTTCATGAGAACTTTTCATGCGAGTTCTACGGAAAGGTTCCATCCCAATTAGCATACATAATGATTAACTCATCTTAATGGAATTCATATAAGTATAGGATCCATAACATAATGCTTAAAATACAGGACATGCACATAATGCAAAAGAATAACTTCAGGGTGTGAAAATTTGTAGATTCCATTTGTATTTCTTTCTACACGCATCATGATTTTAGTGTGCAAATGTTTGCCATAATTATTTTATTCTTAATTTGAAGGAACATTCCAGCTTCTATCCCTTTCAATGAGTTTGGCATCGTACTGGAATATGGAGGTCCAAATAAATCATCTACCTTGTTGTCTCTGGCTCCTAAATTAGATGGTTTTCCACCACTGCATTTCCTGTATGTCAAAGTGGACATTGAAGACTCTGTTATTGCACTTGTTGAGGACAGCCCTATTGACCAAGATTTGAAAGCCACACTGGTGAGTGGTGATTACCAGTCACTTCTTCACACTTCAGTAGTTCGATCTTCTTTAGTCATGATGTTACAAACTTATTGCTGTTTCAGTTTTACTTCAGTACTCCCATGAATATTAGGTTAACCCAAAATATAATTAATAATGATCTAATTGGGCTATGTCCACATCAGAATAGATAAACTTGCCTACCTGTAAAACGGAAGGTCGATGATTGGAGCGAGAGCACAACCTTTTTTTTGTGTGTGGATATTTTGCACATCCCTCAGTAAAAATTGAAAGAAATAACGAACCTGCATGTGCAATTAATTATAGAAATATTTCTCTTATCTCAAGTTTATCAATGGTTGCATACTTTTCTTGACCGTGGGTTTCACATGCCGAATCTTGTAAGCGGTGTACATTGCATTTGAAATGTTCAGACTTTGTATTGAGGCCCTCTGGGTGCTACCATAGTCAATGGTGGAGCAAATGATCTCTTGTCAAACATAAAATGCCTAACAGATAAGAATTCGTCCTGATTATTTGCAGGATACGGTCGTGCATGCACTTCAGAAAGATCTGCAAGAGAAGATGAATAAGATGCGTATTGTTGATTCGTTGAACTTTATACCAGCAACTAATCAACTGCAAGGGCCACAGGAAATTCTCTGTCAATATCTCACTGCTGATTCAACAAAGAAAATGCCTGAAGATGATCAGCTGCTCAAACTAGAAAATCTGGAGAAAAAAAATATCGTTGGTGCACATAATTTTGTGCCTGCAGCTGAACGACGGCACACATATGAAATGTTGAGCAAAAGGGCTATTGTCGATTCACAGAATATTGTACCCGCAGTCGAGAAGAGCAGCTCTACTTCTTCTGTATCTGCTAATGTGATGAAAGCCCCACAAGACAATCTATCTGCTACTGACTTGCCTTCCATCGTAAAAGTTGACAGTATCATGTCAGGAAGATTGTCTACACCAGAGGCGGCAATTGTTGTTAACACCGGAAGTCATGGAAAGAGTATGCTTTTCTCCCGGAGATCATCTTATCAGCAGATACTTTCTTTGGAGAAAGGAGGAATGCAGGTTGCGGAACGAGACGTTGATCTTCCTGTGGACCTAATACTCAGTGCTACAGTTTGCTTAGTATGGTGTGAGACCAAAATCTTTGGGGGCAATGAATTCACAGCATCAACAGAGACATCTAGTATAACCAACTTTGTGGAGACCATCGCGACCAATATTCTGATGGCAATTAGCTTCTGTTTCAGTGGCTGCATAATGGTAATTGGTTCTGAATTCCTGAGATTTTTGCTTTTCATGATAGCGTTTTCATGTTATGACTATCTTACGTCAATTTCATCAATGAATATGCACATATACACACTTGTCTTTGAGTTATATCTGTCATAACAGAGCAGTTTCGCTGTTTCTACTTTTGCAGGTCTTTGAAGGAGAACCTCACTCCCTTTCTGCTGTAATGGAGTCATCCGATTCTCTATACGCTGCAGCTGCTAGTCTGGTCATGAACTTGCAGTTATTCTTCTCACACACCCCCAAGTCAACAGATGAGATAATTCTCAGTTGTATTAGGAATGTGGCCAGGTTAAATAAAGCTCCTTCTCCAGAAATACCTGAATCAGAAAGCTTGGCTGAATCATTTCTCACAAAATTCCCTTCAATCAACCCTCTGTCTGCGTACATAATACTTTCTTCTGCAAGAAGCCTTGTGGAGTTCCTTGGTTGGTCACATGAGCGCCGTATTCAGGCTGTTGGACAGGATCTGTTGCCTCCACAGAGCATTTCTCTATTCAATGCTTTGTGCAAATTTGGTGAGCTAGGTGAATCTAGGTCTGTAATGACCGAATGCTCTTCTGTAGATTCAGACATCTGCAGTGCATTGTTGCAGTCTCCAAGGAAAAGGAAAAAGTGTGCCTCACAAGCTTTTGCAGTACCAACAAATGACCGCCTCCATCCCAATCCTGTAAGCCATTTGCCTGGTGACCATGTAGAACATCACAATGTATTCTCACCGCCTAAGTTGAGGAGGTTCTCTGACATGGAGGATGCAACAGCTGAACTCCCAAATATCTTTATGTTCGATCAAAGATTGAGTAGGGGAGGTGAGGAGGTCTCTCGTCTACCAAGAAAGCGTGGTGTTAATGCAGTAATTGGCGATCAGATCACAACTGACCATTTCAGCGATGGATTGACTGCAGATATGAGGACATATACTGGAAGGGCTAGCAGTATGGTGGACTCATACGACTTTTCTTGGCAACCCGAATTAGGGGGCAGAGAACCAACGAAAAGCTCTTTTGCTGCAAGCGGACCATCATTCAGCAGATCTTACAACCATCCAGTATTTCCAACTGCATTGGAGATCAATGATGATACTGACTGGGACATGTCAGCAGGTACACATCGTACTTGGAAGGGCCATGTACATGGGGATATTGCCACAACCCCTTCCAGAAATGATGTGGGCAGCAGATATCACGAACCAATAGAGGAAATAGTGCAGAGTCCAGGGAGTTCGCTTGCTTTTCTGAAGCAGGATGTTGGCTCTCATGCAACTTCACATGGTTCAGGCTTTGAAATCGATTATCTAAGGCAAATGAACGAAAAAAGAAGAGCACGCCAGGAGAGATCAAGATGTAATACATCAGAAATGATGTCAAACTCAAGAATGATGGATGGAGCCTCTAAGATTTTATATCCTCCGCCAATTGAATCCTTCAGTTACAGAGGAGACAGGGATACTCCTTCGAGAGACCGGAACCCTTCTGTTGGGACTAGATTCCGAGGAGATAGAGATACTCCTTCAAGGGGCCGGAGCCCTCCAATTGGGACTCACCGCTACGGGAAAGCCAGAGAAGGAACTAAAGCATACACCGACAGGGCAAGGAAAGATTTCAAGGCGCAACCAAGTGTAAGTCATGAAAACAGGATAGTGCCGTCCATGGATCCAACATGGACTCCTATTGACAAGAGAGCGAGACAGGTACACGCTAACAGACTCTGATACCATAGAATTACTAGTGTTTAGGATGCATAGGGTTAATCTGGATGAATTTGTGCAGAAACTTTCATTCGCAACATATGGGAAGGAAAAACAGAGCAAGTTGATCTGGAGAAACCAAAACAGCCCTGGTATCGGGTGCGGCTTCCGGAAGAGATACCGGGAAGAAGGTACGTAGATTAGAGATCCTCGGTCACTTGTACTGAAACACAGAGGGTGGACCAGTGGATACCACATGGTTGTTTATCGTTAATACTAGAAGGAAAAGGGAATGTTTCTCCTGTTCAAACATGAAGATTGATCTGGAGTTTGCATGTTCGGCGAATACATGCGTTTGATCGGATTCTACACTTTTATTGTGTTAAAAGATGTCTCCCTTTCTCTTTAGCTATGTATACTGTTGCCTGACTGGCAATGCTGAATAAACACCCAAAAATTTGCATGCCCTGCACCGGGGATGGGGCCAGCCTCTGCATATATACATGTTGGCCTGCGTTGCTCCAACTTGTCCAGCTACGGGAACGAGTTGAAATTGTTGTGACTCGCGAGTCCGAGTTGCTGGCCATTACGTAGGATTCAGGTTCCGGAGTTCGAATCCTGCTCGTAATCCACTGACTTTCTCCCCGTCCGTGAGGTGCAGGACACCAATACAATCCGACGAGGACTCGTCCTTACAGGCGCCTTTTTAAATCACCGTCGCGATTGGCTCTCCTAGCAACCCTAAACCTCTCGTCGAGTTCGATCGTATTCGAGTTGTCCTTCTGCGTTGCTCCAAACCGAGCGTTGCGCTAGCTCGGCGAGATGTATCGCGCAGGCTACAGCGCCGGTCCCAACACGGCCCCATCCGGCGCGTATGGCGACAGCGGTGCCGGCTTCCGCAACGGGACCACCAATGCTCCGCCCTACCGCCAGCCGCCACCGCGGCAGCAGCAGATGACGCCACAGAAGAGGGAAGAGGTGCTGATGGCGGCGGGCCGCCTCGCCGCGGAGTACCTGGTGTCCAAAGGCGAGCTGCCCGCACACGTGCTGCAGAACCGCCCGCCGGCGCCGCTCCCGTTCCGAGAACGACGGCCGGCGCTCTGGCTGCCGCAGCATGACCATCACCAGACGCTCTCACGCCCGTTCCAGCAACAGGAAGAACGCCCACTCGCGAAGCACCACTTCCAGTTCAGGCCGCCGCCGGCGTGGCGCCAGTTCCAGCAACAACGTCCGTTGTTCGCTCCCCGCCCGTTCCAAGGACAAGGCCGACCGATCGCGAAGCGTCCCCGTCCGCCGTTCCAAGGACGCCCGCCGTTTCACTCCGGCGCGTGTGTCCCCGCTCCTTCCGGCACGGGGCACCCCGGTCAGGGCGCGGCGGTGGCGGTGCCCGCTGGGAGCGTGGCGCGGTTCGATTTGAATGTGGCGCCGGCGGGAGACTGTCAGCCGGTGGCGCAGTCGGGTGGCACGGCTCAAACTCAAAATCCGCAGATAGATCCGCCGAACCACGGATAGCTAAGCCCTAGATGATGATCTGGATACTGGAGTTACGTAGTCAGACTAGTTGTATGCTGACAAGCCGCACGCGATGGCACAACTCTGTAGGCTATTTACAGTAATACTCAGTTAGTTTGCAACTCTCTTTTGGGTATCCATCACCTTGTTATTAATATTTTTGGGACGCTGCTACGTTTAAAATGTTCTATAGTTAAGCTTAATTATACGGGTTATAACGATCAAAACACGTGCCAAGAAGAGTATACGTGGTGAGCTTTCTAGCATGCACATAGAAAAGTCAAAACAGATAATGTCATCTACATTAAATGCAAAATTTGGAAATTTAAAATTTTTTGTAGCTCAAACCGTTTATCCAATTTAGAATCCGTTTGCATCGTTGGACTAGTCGCGACGAGATCTTCGAATCTAGATCCCATGATATATTTCAACAATATTTTTTTCGAAACTAAAAATTACCCAGTATTTAGTACGTAAGTTACCCACCCACGCGATGGCACAACTCTGTAGGCTAATACTCAGTTAAGTAGTTTGCAACTCTGTTTTGTGTATCCATCACCTTGTTATTGTTAGAGAAATTTAGATCCTTTGTGTACAATGCATACACGATGGGGTTACTTGTGCTTAAGCTGCCGGACAAAACGAGGAATCATGGATTCTTACTGTCGTTGATGACACCATGTTCTCAATCTTTTTGTTAGAGAACTTTTGGATCTTTTGTGTGTGAATGCATTATGCATACACGATGCAAGGCGTCGTATGGGTTACTTGGTCTTAGCTGCCAGACAGAACGATGAATCGTGGCTTCTTGCTGTCGGTGAGGATACCAAGTCGATATGTACTAAAACTAGTACAACCACAATAAGGGAGTGCAAATTGATGACTTTCTGTTACGAAATCTGTACTACTTTGAAGTGCACGTTTATGAACTTCCAACAGATGACCACATGGTATCTTGAGTTAAATATTTATTTCCAAAACAAAATGATTTGATTAGGGGCATTCCGAGAATCGAACTCGGGACCTCTCGCACCCAAAGCGAGAATCATACCACTAGACCAAATGCCCTGTTTTGTTAAATATTAAAATAAACACTAATTGTCGTGTACGGTACAAGCTGACCTCGCTGGTCTAAAACAGCTTCTCCCATGTTATCGTCAAAGTGCACAACTTCATCAATCCAAATGAAAACTATCCATTTCTTGATGCCATGATATCCCATGCGCCATAAATAGTCTTGAGGAAAATTGAACATTTCTAGTTAAATAAAGTACGGAAGGATATAATGAAGCGTCATGCTATTTTTGTTTGTCTAGGAACACGGGTATATCAAGAGAAACGATAATGAAAATTTTCAATGGATAATGTCTTCTCTTGTGTATTTTGTTTCGTGTTTCTTTTGTTTGAGATTTCATCCTTTTTGCTTCTAATGTTCTTGTCAAGTGAATTTTCACGACCACATCATTGATATAATAATTTGACCTGAACACTGTTGGGTTATAACCAAAGCAGTTACAAGAACACTCTTTCGTGTCATAAATGAAAACCACATTTTATCTTAAACACTACTAATGGTTTCTTTAGTTCAAATGATTTTTGTAAGAATTATGTATGATTCAGTTCCTTGTTCGAATTTTCAGCCCAATAGTGGGTTGGCTCATGCGTACGAGGCCCATCTAAAATTCGGAATCCAAAGCTAGTGCAAAAAAAAGTAGTCCATAAGGCTAAGCTAAGTAGGTGGCAACTTAGGAAGTTCTTGTTGTCTTCTAAAGTGTAACACGCATAGCAATATACTCCACATATAGAGCACATTTACGGAATTTTGCGTTACTATCCGCGTGGCTTGTGACTAAAACTCATTGATTGGGCTACCTGGCGTGCGTGTTGGTCGTCAACCAATCAAATTTTTACTTTTATTTTTTGCTAATGCGTGTCATTATTCTCCAAATTATTCTTGGCAGTTTACATGTGATTTAATACAATTACAGATTGATTTGAATAAATATTAAAATAACTCGTTTAATTTATTAAGTACAAAATTTAAATATATTAGGCTCAACTAATGCACCAACAACATAAGCTAAACAAGTTGTAAACAACAACTTCCTCTGTTTTACAATATAAGCATTTTTAGCAAGTTAGTTTAACTTATTAAAAAGGTTTATATTATGGAACAGAGGAAGTATGTGATAGCAAATTATATCAATTCATCACGTAAAATAGAACACTAAAAATAAGGGCGCGCCTGGAGCTCAGTCGACTGAGAACTAGGTAGTTCTCAGTCGGCTGACATCAGCTGATGTCATGCAAAACTGTACAGCTCCTCTGTATAGCGCGTCTCCAATTTACTCACAATGCAGTCACGTAGTCACGCAGCCAATCAGCCATGCATCATGCTCACCCGCCTACGCAAAGCGTCACATGCATGCATCCATACATGTACTGTAAATGAATCAAGTTTCGATCCGAGTGATCAGTCATGCCGTGCACAAAGCTAGCTAGGCTAGCTAGCTTATATTCGTTATTTTTTACCGAATGGTGAAAACGAAAAGTATAAAAAGTACACTATGAAGAAAGTGAGTACATGAAAATGGAGAACCAAAGTAACTGAAAACCGAAGTACAAATGTACATTACACTTAAAATACGTTTCACAAAATTCGAAAACAAATATCTAGATGTAGCCCACTATGCACATAAAATGTAAATTCTTAATGTGATATACACCGTATTTTGGGCTCAGCAAAAAAGATATATCAAACAAATTAAGAAAAAAATTTGAACCCGCTTGTCGGGAAAAAATCAGTTGCAACCCAATATAATTAGAAAAAGCTCAACCCAACTGCAGTCGATACATCTAAGTCGCAACAGAATTATATCTCCTAACTAGAACAAACAACGATACAAATTTGAGTTACAACCTACATGCAACTGGCAGTTTTAGCTGCAACATACTACAATTGGATAAAATTCAGTTGCAACCCACTTATAACTGTAAAAATGTTAGTTGCAACTCACTTCCAGCTAGACATAAAAACTCAGTTACAACCCACATGCAACTGGACAAAAGACCAGTTGCAGCCGACTTGCAACTGGACAGAAAAACTCAGTTACAACCCACATGCAACTGGACAAAAGACCAGTTGCAGCCGACTTGCAACTGGACAGAAAAACTCAGTTACAACCCACATGCAACTAGACAACATACCAGTTGCAACCGACTTGAAACTGGACAGAAAAACTCAGTTACAACCCACATGCAACTGGACAAAAAGCTAGTTACAACCGACTTGCAGCTAAAAATTTTCAGTTGCAACACACTACAACTTGATAAAGCCCAGTTACAACTGTCTTGTAACTGGACAAAATAATCCAGTTGCAACACAATTGTAACTAGACAAAAAGCTAGTTGCAATCGACTTGTAACTAAAGTTTTTCAGTTTTAACACACTACAACTAGATAACAGCCTAGTTACAACCGACTTGTAAGTGTAAAAAAGAGCAGTTACAACCTTTAGTTACATCCCGCTTGTAACTAGATAATCAGTCAGTTGCGACTGACTTGCAACTAAAAAATCTAAAATACGACCGCACTCTCTAGCATCTACTATTTGAGAATATCCTCTGTACTTACCGAGAGAAATGGAATGCATATGCGCAGGTGAAACAAAAAACAATGGGAAAAACAATTCAAAAAAGAAAAAGAAAAACAAAAAGAAAAACAAAAGTAGAAAAAGCTAATAGGCCCATGAGCAAACAAAGGCCCATGAACCCCTCACCTACACGGGCCGCTACGCACAGCTCACGCTCACACAGTCTCAGCTGATTGCGTACGAAATTACGAATGCTCCTGGTTGATCGCTCGGTGGAAGAAACACAGGAATACGAATCTTACAGCATCAGATCCAACGGTTAGGGACATGACTGAGACCTCATGAGTTCTCAGGCGACTGAGAACTAGCAAATCCGTTAAAATAATCATGAGGTCAGAACATCCTGATAAAACGTAAATATACTAAAATGGAAAGAGGACCACATGATTTAATCGGAAAGAACTGATCGATTATTTTCTCCTTTTAGTGACGAGCACGATTCCAGCTGGAGTTCGTCCAAGTTGGCAGAATATCAAATCTTACTTGTCTATCACCGACCTACTGGCAATCCAAGAAAGCAGGGACGATTCAATAATAAAAGCGCCGGCAACACAGCTCCTATCAGCGAGTAGCCAGATCGTTTCCACATCATAACGGGTGTGAAAAAATCGTCTTGATCAAAAGGAAAAGAGGAGATATAATTGGGTAGGTAAGTACGTGCAAATGCCTTGAAATGCACTCCACGAGTATTGTTTCTTTCCATTTTTTGCAACGCGAGCCGACAGCGTTGTATTTGCGGGCAGCCTGAATATTGGGATGCTGGAAAAGTTCTTCGGAAAAAGGAGGCCCGTGGCTGAAAGTTTGAAGACAGACTGGTCCTAGACGATACGGGGCGGAAAAGAGACTCGTGAGACATAAAATAGGTGTTGCGTAGAATACATCCAGATTGGAGGATCGTTGTAGTAGCTTGTGTAAGCTACCAAGCTTACAACCATCTGTTTACGTACGTAGGAACGAAGACAGGGTTGAGACATGATGCACGAGCGAATTAAGGGAGTGGTTGCTTAATTAGGGATGATCATTAGCATTGACGTTGTACTCAAGCTCCACTGTGCCTGCAAGGCTGCAACTACTCCTTTTTTAGCAGTCCTCTTTGTCTACTGTTACTTAATAAGGGGAAAAGAAAGAAATAACACTTGGGCTTGTAAGAATCGATCATCAGCGGCCGCGTGGTGACAAATGCACACGGATCCTTCCGGCTAGCTCGTAAGCGTCGTGGCATGCCCGCGCCGCGCGCTCCGAGTGCGACGTTGGACGCCGCCCAAGAGAAGACGGCACGGCGCGCGTGTGCGCCATGAAAATCACCGATGGTTCCGTTAGCAGACGCTGCCGCGCACGCACCGGCGGCGCGGCATTGAATTTACCCGTGTTAATTAAGATCCCGGACACACACCACACGCCACACGCACCCACTACAAGCTCCTACAGGCTCCAGCTCCAGCTCCACCTCCACGCGCGCTGGCCAGCTTTTCCAACTTCTAGCTTCCCTCCAGCCTAACAGCAGCGGAGCCACCTAAACCGGGTGTATATATTACGCGTCAAGCTGTGTTAGAGTATCAGTAGCCACGTACAGCACCCACGCACGACGGCAGCGAAGCAGTAGCAGAGATTACAGCAGCAGCAGCAGCAGCACCGGGGATGGCCAAGGAGGAAGCGAAGAAGGCGACGCCGGAGGCGGCGGCGAAGGATGTGGCGGAGGTGAAAGCCGTCCTCCCGCCTCCCCCGGGGGCTAAGGGCAAGAGGCCACCGGCCGACGACTGCAAGGCTCTGGTCATCGTCGAGAGTGAGTACCGCTTTGCTAGTATATTGCAACATCTCTAGTGTTCCTTTACCCACTTATTCAAATTCAAACAATATTTCTTCAATTTGTCCGAAATAGTTTACAAAATTTCTGAAATTTTGTTGGTTTCAAGGGAGAACGATTTTTTTTTACTTCGAACTTCTGAACCCAGCATGTCCTGCCTTCTAATATTCTGCTCCGGTTTCCTGTACAGAAGTTGCCGATAAACCTCGTGCTGAGAAGAAGAGCACACACAAGGGCTCACATGAAAGAGGTGACTAACTCATGAGTCATGGCTCGTCTTTGTTCCTTCTTTTTGTATCAATATTATTCATAGCTGGCAAAGCTAACGACATAAGATAACCTGCTTTTAGACGTTGCTCTTGCAAAGGTGGAAACAGACAAGAGGGGCTCGTTGATCAAAGCATGGGAAGAGAACGAGAAGGCAAAAGCTGAGAATAAGTATGTTGTCGACATTGTTCTACACATGAATATTTCAATCTGCAGTTGGATTAACAGTTAGCTGGAGGAATCCCTTTTAGTAGTACCTGTGTAATTCTTCAGTATTCTGAATGTATCACTGGTCAGTCCCGGAAAAAATCATTACAAAATTTAAAACTGGATACATGACAATGCAAAGTTTGTCACAGGTTCCACATGCCAATGAGACATTTGGTGTCATCTATCAAAAAAATAAAAACTCTGCGACCGTCCAGGTCGCACACATCATTGACATCTAGTGTCATTATCAAAACCTCAACATTTTGCAACGACAGAAATCTAAATTTCTGAAACTTTATTTCTGCTGGTGATATCCGTTGCGCTATTTAATCTATCTATGATTAATAAGCTGCAAAACTGTAACTCGAAATAAATTGTAGAAATTAACTTCGTATCAATTGTTGACTGTGTCACAGGGCTGCTAAGAAGATATCGTCTATTCTTTCATGGGAGAACACAAAGAAGGCAGCCATAGAAGCTCAACTGAAAACGAAGGAAGTAAGTTTTCTGCCTAAATTCACGTTTCTAAGATTTGTATCCTGTCATATATTATTATGTTGTGGTACTTTATTCCCTTTCGTTTTTGCTGGGGCGTTAGTACCAACTGTAGTTTTATGTCTTTTTTTTGTTAAAATTTGTAGTTTTTGTTTTAAATTTTTGTGATGATGTCTGGGTGGGATGCAAACAATGAAGTTCTTAATATGAACAACATATAGAAGAACTCATTTATGTCTTCTGGTGACATTCCATAGTTGACAAGTCGCAGTTTATTCTATAGACCATGTAATAATTTTCTGCAAGGGCGTTCCATGTAGCATTTACCGATTACCTAATGCTCTGCAATTTTGCCGGTGCTCAGCTAGAGTTAGAAAAGAAGAAGGCCGAATACGCTGAGAAAATGAAGAACAAAAAGGCAATCGCCCACAAAGAAGCTGAAGAGAAGAGAGCAATGGTAGTGGCCCGACGTGCCGAAGAATTTCTCAAGGCCGAGGAGATGGCAGCAAAGTACCAGGCCACTGGCCTGACTCCGAAGAAACTTCTTGGGTGTTTTGGGGCATAAGGAACACTCGAATCTTATGCGCTGGAGGTGTTTTCATCTGTGCAGTCGTATTTTTCTTTTCCTTTATACTCTGAAAGCATCTCTTGTAAATTGTGATTTTTAAGTTTACTGCGCCTTCATTGCATACGTGCTATTCCGAGGACAGATTTTTGGTGGTACATATATAGCATGCATTGTTCTTGTTGGCTAACATCAACATTTAATATTTGCAGTTAGTATTTTAGTTGTCCAGCATCGACGGTATTTCCCGTCCTACTTTCAGTTAAAACCTGCAGGTGCCTATGTTTGTTGTACACAATCAAGATAGCATTCCCCCTTTTTTTTTTGACAGCATTAAGATAGCATTCCCTTTTAGGGCCCGTTTGGCACCCGTCATTTCATTTCATTTGGACCAAATGAAATGAATTCCAGACAAATGACAGGGTTAGGGACATGAATTGACTTAACATAGCAAAGACATTCTCTGAAATTCCAAATGAAATGACATTCCAATTCCATGACATCCAAACAGGTTAAGCATGGAATCTGAAAATGAATTCCATACAAATGATGGGATCCAAACGACCCCGTGTACTAAACCACTCAGGCCTTGTTCGGTTAAACCCCTTCCCAAGGGGATTGGAGGGGTTTTGGAAGGATTTTGGCTTATAGGGTATTTAATCCCCATCAACTCCTTTCAATCCTTCGGTTTCATGTGGAATGAAAGGGATTAGCATGGATTGAGAGGAATTTAATCCCATCTAAGCCAAATTCCACCTCATTCCCTTCCAATCCACTCCAAACAACTTGGAGAGTGGATTAACCGAACAAGGCCTCGTTCCGTTGCTATGGAACCAATCCCCCCAGGGACTTGGGTGAACCCCCCTCCCTCACCCCAATCCCCACTATTCCCTTACCCCCATAATCCATGCTATCATGTCTCATTCGGTTAAACCCCAATGTGTTCTTGTATCTCAACACTGCACAGATCATCCTTTTTATATAACATTGATACTCATAGTCACAACTCACATCGCATATAGCATGACTAAGCTACCATTTTGTTTCCAATGGCTCTGATATGTATTGTGAGCAACAATCTGCATTAGAAGCATTTGGTGTGCAATTCCTATTATTGGCCTGCTCTTCCAGTGAATCTTGTCGCCTTCGCCAAACTCTTTCAATTCTCTTTGCCCTTTAAAAACACTACCTTGCCGCTCTGTGATCCTTCCATGTATGCCGAGGTGTCTTGGACTTGGAGCATCACCAGCATGCTTAGTGCCTCCTCCTTGTCCATGGATCCTCTAAATAGCGTCTTCCGGCCTCGCCGGATCTCCTCCTTCCACAGGTACTGCTGCCCGACGAGTACGTAACTTATCGCGGTTGAGTTTTAATTAGATGAGGATGTTCTATGTATAATATGCAACTTATTGTAATAGAATTTAGTTAGAGGATGTTATATGTTTAATATGCAACTTAGTTCATACTACAAGTGTGCCAAATGGATCGTGTGCACCAAGTGTGGCGACAAGAGGCTAAGTTCATGCTCACACGTGGTTCAATACCCTCGGATCACGTTACTAAGGGGCCCCTCTGAGGGTTTCTACACAGAGCTTCCACAAAACTTTCTAGCTAAGACCATATATATCTGATTCAACATGTGGTTGAGTTGTTCTTAATTAGTTGTTCCCAATTAGAAATGTCTAGTTATTGTTTTTTATAATTGTACTTAGTGCATCCATTGCGCGGCAAGGCGTCGATAAGGAGACCATAGCTGTGTCTGGGCTGACCATGTCAAATGGCATGGTTTACAACATTCCTGTCAGAAACGAAGCAGAATAAAACTTTTTCGAGAGCCCTTGTTGGAGAGAAATGGCAAAAGCAGATAGGTTTCAAGGTGGCCATGGGGAGAGGCTCTAGCTCTGTTTTGACGCTACTGCTAATAAGTTTAAGGTGCGCTACAACGGTGCACCATAGTTCCTTATGCTTCTTGAATAATTCGTAATATACTAGTGCATGTCAAAGTGCTAATAAGTTGAAGTATTATTGCGTTGAACTGTTATAATATTGTTGTTAATAATAGTTTTCGCACTAGTAGGAAAAGGCTTATAGGTGGATTACTTAGCCATGGCGCACCACTATTTTGGTGCGCCACGAGTATATAGCCGTGGTGCACCAGACACAGATGCGCCATGCGTAGGACATTACCCGTGACGCACCAAAATCGTGGTGCGCCACGGCTAAGTGCACGCTGGGTCGACGGAGGGGCACCCTCCTTAGTCGTGGCGCACAAGTCTTGGGTGCATCACTTTTTTGGTGCGCCACGGGTAATGTCCTACGCACGGGTAAGAGTATAGCCGTGGCGCACATTTTTCCAATGCGCCACCAAAATAATGGTCCCGGAGCGAAATTTTGACCAAACATAGCCGTGGCGCACCACTCTTTTCGTGCGCCACGGGTAACATATTAGCCGCGGCGCATCACTTTTTGATGCGCCACGGGTAAGTTTACTGCTTTGTGCTCCCATGCACACACACCCCCCCCCCGATGGTCCTTTCAGTTTTAAAAAAGCTAAAAGAAAATGTTAAAAAATTCAAAAAATAAAATCCTTTGAGATGTGGTTATGTTACGTAACCTAGTTGTTAGGAAAAATATGAAATATGAATTTCAATGTATTTTGCAAAAAAACTTTATGGAAGAGTAAAACAGCGATAACTTTTGCATACGAACTCGGATTTCGACGTTTAATACCTTAAAAAAACTAGAGAAAAAGTTACATCCAATCCAAATGGCCTACGGCCTTTTGAGCCGTTTTTTGCGAACAGAATCCCCAAATTCGAAAGGGAACACCTATTTTTTTGAAGTTTAAGTTTTCTGGCCAGAAAAAATAAATAAAACTTACCCGTGGCGCATGGAAAGAGTGGTGCGCCACAGATAGTTAAATACCCGTGGCGCACCACATAGTCCATGCGCCATGGGTAACCTGGGGGCACAATCCATGTGCTTCACGATCCGACGGCTCACAGCGATTTAAACAAGCACACAATCCGTGTGCTTGTTCGTTCTTGTCTCTGATTGGTCCAGAGGGGGGCATCTACTCAACCCTATCTCCTCCTCTCCCTTCTCCTCTTTCTTGTCCCCTTCTCCTCCATCTCCCTCCAAGCCTCTCCCCTTCTCCTCTCCAAGCCTCTCCCCTTCTCCTCCATCCTCCTCACGGTGGCGGCCGGGGACGGCCGGCTAGCATCTCCACGGCGGCCGGCTAGTATCTCCACGGCGGCCGGCGACCTCCTCCACGATGGCGAGCATCTCCACGGCGGCCGGCGACCTCCTCCACGATGGCGAGCTCCTCCACGACGGCGCCTCCTCCATGACGGCAAGGTCCTCCACATCGGCGACCTTGACGGCGACATCCTCCACAACGGCGACCTCCTCCACGACAATGACCTCCTCCACCACGGCGACCTCCTCTACAACGGCGTCCTCCACCACGACGGCGACCTCCTCCATGATGCGAGCAACTCCACGGCGACCACCTACACGACGGTCGGCGAGCTGCCGGACACGCCGACGTGGGCGGTGGCCGGTGGCTCTTTTTTTTTAATTCAGAAATTCATAACCGTGGCGCACCAAAACGAGATGCGCCACGGGTATGTGCCGATAGCCGTGGCGCACCTAATTTTGGTGCGCCACGGCTATGTATATACCCATGGCGCATAGGGACACCTGCGCCACGGCTATGTATATACCCATGGCGCATAGGGACACCTGCGCCACGGCTATTTTCTTACCCGTGGCGTGGCAATCCGTGGCGCAGGGCCGTGCGCCATGGGTAACCAAAACTGGTACGCCACGGATAACCTTTTTCCTACTAGTGTCGACTGAAATTCTATTATATAATATTGCTGCTAAAATTAATAATAGTAGCAGTTTTTTAAATTTTCAAAAATTACGGTGGTGCCGTGCCAAACTAGTTTACACGCCCATACTATTTCTGGTATTAGTAGCGTGTCGAATGCACATCACCGGTACTGTTACTAATGGCATGTCGGGGACACCGGACACGCACTAGTAACATATATGAGTGGTGTGATACTAGTATCGTGCCCAATGCACGTCACCATTATCAATTTGGCACGCTGGTATTAGGCTGTTTACTACTAGTGTATGGTGTATTGTTCCTCGATTGTGAGCATATATTAACTTTGAAGACACAAAAAAATCCTTATAGAGATGAGATGGAAATATTTCTATTTATACCATGTAATTCCTGCTACCAAATTTAATCTCTAAAATCATGATATCTAAAATAATCTGTTGTTTTGATCTAGAACATCCTTCAGAACGCAATCATATCAAGACAGGACCACAATATGGACTGTCACGGCATTTAATATCTCCAAGAGATGAATCATTAGAGGTAGTATACGGGTGAGGAGCTGCCTCGTTCTGTTCTTTCCTGCCGATGAAGCCACAGGCAGCAGATGTTGGGGAAACTTTTCACTGGCCTCTTTTGGAATTTTGTCTGAACCTAGCAATAAATTATTTGTCTATGGCTTGGGCCCTCGTCTATCAAGTACACTTGTAGAAACAAGCAAACACAGTCGTCCACAGCACACTTGGAGTTGGGACCCTTTCCTTGAGAGTCCACACTGTGCGCAGGTATACGAGCATCACTAGTTATCTCACGCTAAATTTCCAGTACATAGAGGATAAATGAAATGGTTATTTTTATTGCTGTTTGTGCACTTACTCTATACTACTTCATCACTGTTAGATCAACTTTAGCAGATTCTCAAAACTGCCCATCGTCTAAGAACTGCTCGGACATACGAAAAGCGTTTTGGCTCCGGAGTTTCAGTGATCTCTTCATTTTTAAATATTTTTAAAAAATATTTATGGATTTCCAAAAAAAAACTGGACATAGCCAATCATATATCCTACAAGCACGGAAAATCGCAATGCGAAATATTTATATTATGGGTTAAACAAAAATGACAAAATCTGATAAAATTTGGAGATTTGAAAATATGCATAGACTAATCCACACATTTGTCAATTTTATGTAGCTTGGAATACAAAGTATTTAAAATTTATATTTTGCACTTTTGTGGAATACACCATTGGTTACATCCCCATTTTTTTTGGAAACTCGTAAATACGAGTTTCAAATTTATTTTTTAAAATAATTAGATAACCGGAACTCAGGAGCCAGCAATCTTCACTCCTCGACATAAAAGTATAAAACCTACTCTAGTAGATTCTGTAAAACCACAATCCTATTGTTTTAAGGATTCTCTAAAAGCACGTGCTTATACCGTGGTATAAAGGAGACGGAGATCATGTAAAGACTCATGTGTACTCCAAATTTTTAGTGCTAGGGAGGTTTCTGTCACTGTCTCCCGCCTCTCGGGCCTCTTTAGCATGCGTCTATCTTTATTTCTTTACCAGATGCAATCACCACCCCCTCCTCCGCTAGTGAGCCACGCTGCGGACCTTTCAGCCATTGCTGATCTCTCTATCTCTCACTCGCACTCCACCTGTGCCTATATATCCCTCATCTGACGCATCTACCACCCTCTCCAGCCGCTAGTGAGCATGTGCCCCTCCGGAAGCCGCTTTCCCTATGTACCTCATACGTTCCCTCCATAGCGTTCATAGTCGTGTGATCGTCAACGCCTCCCGCGTCACCATTGTTCTCGTCTGCACATGCGCCGCCATCTACCTCCCCTAGCCACTCTCTCGCGCGTTCCCATGGCGTCGAGCATGCCATCCCCGAGCCCGAGCCATGCGTTCCACTGTCATCTCCGTCCACGTTGCCATGACTGAGCCCACCTCCATCTTCCAGCTCATGTTCAACGCAATGTCAAACACGCCTGACTCGTCCACTGAATGGGACAATCTCGCGACATCGTCACATGATGGCTCCAACGTGGTGATAGTCCTTAAGTGTAGGACAAAGTTATAACATCTATCATTATGGAACTAAGAGTATCGATCCATGGGAGAAAGAAGGTAAGATATTTTACTCTCTCAATCTAGAGTGTCACGGTTCTAGTTTTATAAGCACTAAACCGAATAAAGGAACTAAGATGGTCTTTATAAAAATGGAAAACAACAAGTAATCGACCAAGTGAAACAATGTGAACAACCCAAAGTGAAAGGAAATTTGCAAGTATGGAGATGAAGATCCAGAGCTCACGGATTCATTTGATCTCTATCATAAACATGGTGGCCCAAAATAAACATAGACACACATGATAAATACACTACAAGAGAAATGACTTTTAGTGACAAAACGCCTCATGACAAAGTTCCAAACCGTCATTGATTTGGCTTGATCGGTGACAAATTGCTTTTTTTGTCATCGATGTACAATAATTAATGACAATTGCATATTTTGTCATGGCAAAACATCATGGATTAACCGGCGGAGATGGGCATCTTAATAGGTGACAAAATTTAGACCGTGGTGGTTTGAAACTGTCACTGAATAACATGCAGGACCAACTAGTCAGGTTTAATAGGAAGAATTTGCACTATTTTAAATATAATTCCACATTGTGGGACCCAATAGTCAGGATGATAAATGATGGGCGGTATTATTTGTACATTGCGGACCCCACTTGTCAGGTATAGAATTAGTGGTAAAAATTAGGGTCTTCCGTATCTCGAACCCGCGACGTAGGTAGTACGTGTGCTGATACCGCTGGGATGGTAGTGTCTTGTTGATTGCGGAACTGTCTTAGCTAGTGTTGTAGTTGTATTTTAACGCACGCAAAATTGTAATCGTGTCCAGTTAGGACACTTATGACTATGTATATATATAGATCTTAATGACTCTTTTCGATCACTTCACGTGCTAGGGGACAGGTCGGGGCGAGGAGTTCAAGGTCATCGTCGAGGCGATCTGGTGATCGTCGTAGACGATCGCGGTCACCGACGAGGCAACCAGAAATCTTGGCTGATCACGTCTAGGCGCGGCAGCGGTGAGTTCAGTGTGATCTGGTTAGGACTATATCTATCCGAAATTTAGATTATTTTCGTCCTTAAGAACTATTCTGGTGGACATTGTGATGAACTGTAGGTGATGGATCGAAGTTGGATAACTCAAGGGAAAAAGATGACATCTTGATACAAGAAAGGTGTTAGGGAGTTTATGGAGTTTGTGCGAGAAAAAGGGGGCCCTAATGGACGAAGATTGGGCCCGAATGAACCAATATTATGCCCATGCATTGACTGCCATAATATGGTACAGCAGGATCAAGTAGAGGTTGAGCGTCATGTAAATTGCAGAGGTATGTGCATTACCTATACTAGGTGGATTTTTCATGGGGAAGATTTCAGTGATCAGCAAAGCCATAGTACCCATGATGGTGCGTATCAAAGCGACGACGATGCTGATTTTGAGTAAGAAACTGAAGATAATTATGTTGAAAATAATTACGTTGACGACGCATCTGATCTGGTACATGATATGCACAAGTCTGGAGATCAAGGTCCTAGCAAGCGAAATTTGTATGCAAAATTAGTAGAAGAAGCAAAGAAGGAGCTTCATGAGGGATGCGACACTTTCACTAGGTTGGCCTTCATTATAAGGCTACTTCATGTGAAATCATACAACCGGATCACAAATAGAGGATTTGATCTACTACTTGAGACGTTATGTGCAGCTTTGCCAAACGTGAACTTTCCAAAATCTTATGCTCATGCTAAAAGTGTACTTTCAGATGTTGGGCTTGGTTATGAGACAATTCATGTTTGCAAGTTTGATTGTGCTCTTTTTTGGGGAGAGCACAAGGACAATACACATTGTCCCGTGTGTGGAATATCAAGATGGAAAGATCCAAGTGGAAAGAAGAAGGTTCCTCATAAGGTGCTTCGCTATTTTCCGATAATTCCGCATTTACAGAGATTTTTTGTTAAAGAGGAAATGTCAACGCACACAAGGTGGTACAAAGAGAAGAGGGTTGCTGACAAAAATGTTCTGAGGCACCCAGCAGACGGTGAGGCATGGAAGCACTTTGATGAAAAGTTTGATTGGTTTGCTAAAGATCCTCGTAACATAAAGCTAGGAGTTGCCACAAATGGATTCAGTCCCTTTGGGAGTATGACAAATGCATATAGTATGTGGCCTGTTTTTGTCATTCCGTACAACTTCCCACCATGGATGTGCATGCATCAATCCAACTTCATGATGTCATTGTTAATCCCGCGAAAGTACTCACCCGGGAAGGATTTTCATGTATTTATGCAACCACTTATAAAAGATATGATGCTGCTATGGAAAGGTGTGGAGACGTATGAAGCATGCACAAATAGAGATTTCGAATTGCATGTTGCGTTCCTTTGGTCGATTCATGATTATCCTGGATATGCCACCATGTCTGGGCGTAGTACTAGAGGATTTTTCGCATGCGTGCATTGTGACAAAGATCCTTGCTATGAGTCTTTAAAACATAAGATTGGATATATTGGCCATCGTCGATTCCTTCAGACGGATCACCCTTATAGGAGAAGCAAACTTTTTAATGGAAAAGTTGAGGAGAGAGGACCACCAAGGAAGTTCACAACGGAAGAAATAAAGGAGAAGGTAGAAAGGGTTAAGGATTTTAAACCAGGGAAAAATCCAAATTAGAGAAAGCGAAAGCGTGTTCCTCAAGATGAACCAACATGGCACCTCAAGGTGAGCTTACATTATCTACCATATTGGTCAGCACTGAAATTGGCCCACAACCTCGATGTGATGCACATTGAGAAGAACATATGCGACAATATACTTGGTACCCTTCTTGAAATTGAGGGCAAGAATAAGGACACTATTAATTCTAGACTTGATTTATTGAAATTCAACATTAGGAAGAATTATTGGATGGATGATCAGGGAGAAAAATATGTGAAGCCCCCAGCACCGTGGACTCTTGTGAAGGAGAAAAAGAAACAGTTGTGCAGATATTTGGCCAAAACTAGATTCCCAGATGGTTATTGTGCAAACTGGGAAAGATGTGTTGATATCGATGGTGCTAAAGTGACTGGTACGAAGACACATGATTTCCACATACTTCTGCAGTGTGTCTTGCCAGCTGGCCTTAGAGGAATTGCGGAAAAGGATATGTACGAGGTCATTGCAGAATTGGGGAGCTTTTTTAGGGAGGTGTGTGCCAAAACTCTAAGAGTTGATGTGCTTGAAAGATTGAAGGTTGAAATTGTTATAATTCTTTGCAAACTAGAGAAGATCTTCCCCGCTACTTTCTTTTACGTAATGGTGCACTTAGCTATCCATCTTCCTGATGAGGCTATTCTAAGGGGTCATGTTCAGTACGGTTGGATGTATCCAGTTGTGAGAAGACTAGGTTACCTTAAGTCTACTGTTCGTAACAATTGCCGAGGGCTACATCGTTGATGAGTATTTGAACTTTTGCTCCAAATTTTTCAAGGATGACACAGAAATGAAATTTCATAAAAAAGATAGGAACCAAGATAACCATCGAAAAGCTGGTCCAGATGAGTTGGACATTTTTTCAGACGGAGCGAAAGGGTTTGGGAACTCCATTTTGAAGCTTTTTGAAAAGGAATTTGACAAAATGGTTTGGTATGTGCTAAGGAACAGTGTTATATGAAGTAAGTTTGCTTCACCTTATGAGTCATAATTTAATCTTGATGCGAAATTTGATTGGTAATGGTTTTTTTTGTAGTGTTTGCCGGGAAGAATTGGTGGACAGGGGTGTGAATAACATCGACGAGGCGCTGCAGAAAGAGTTCCCAACATGGTTGAAAAAACATGTGAGACAGTTGAATAATGTATCTGAAGATTTGAAGTTGCTTGCTGATGGGCCAGACAGACGTGTAGTGGTACACTCTGGCTGCAATGTAAAGGGTGCTAGGTTTCGAATGGTGACTCGTGAGAAGAACCTAAGGACTCAAAATTCTGGCGTAATGACGAAGGCATCTTTTGGTGATGAAGAATAAAGTGAGTTCTATGGTGTTCTTCAGGAAGTTCTGGAGTTGCAGTATGGGAGTAACAAGCACGGCGATAGATCTGTCTACATGTTTCGTTGTGATTGGTTTGACCTTGCAAGCAGGAATTCGAAGATGAAAGATGATGGATACTTTAAAAGCGTTAATACTTCCACACTTTGGTACAAGGATTCCCCCTTCATATTGGCAAGCCAAGCGGAAACATGCTTCTACTTGGATGACACAAATTAAGTTTGACAACCCTTGGAAAGTTGTCCAGACTTTCAGTCACAGACATGAGTATATGATGTTCCAGAAAAAGAAAGCGGCGATGACGATGCATATGTGGGGAACGAAGACGCGTACCAGGACGAGATGGGTTCATCTGATCATATATTTATCGAAGTTGAGGGTGAAGACCAGGCAGTAGAGTTGGAAGATGAGGATGTTGATCGATCTGACGATGTGGAACATGTTGACGCTCGCTTTTTGCGTCGACTAGAAGAGGAAGATGACACAAACTATGTTGACAATGAGATGAGCGAAGATGAAGAACGACAAGACAGTTTCGTAGAGAATAGAAGGGATGATGGGGACATAAATTCAGCCAATAATAGTGATGTTTGAATAATAAGATTGTGTAATGCAAACATTTATATATTTGGAAACATTATGAGTGCTTCATATAAGTATTGATTTATGCAATGCAATGTGACAAGGCGTACGTGACATGATAATCGACCATGCAAATAGAAATATGAACTAATAATCATACATAATTTAGTTCACCAGATAACACATCCATGTCATAACACATCCAAATGCATGTACCTATTAGTTCAACATATAGAGTCTTGAGACTAGATCCGTGGATGAACGACTAACATGAGTGCATACTTAAGACATATGAGCATCACCACTAGGTAACTACTCAATAGCAATTTCAGGAATGTAGGAAACAAACAGGAAAGCCCCTGCAGTTGCTATGAACAACAAGAACAACATCTTGTCACCCATTTCCAGAAAGTGTTCTTGCTCCATGAAATCCTTCCATCCAGTGATGCAGAGACGTCCATCATCAGCAGAAATGGTGTATGACCCAATCACCTTAGTGTAGGGATGACACACAATAGTGATGTCACCATATTCATGCATTCTTTCTGGGACAAAACGGCGTGGGAATTTCTGTTGCAGCAACAAATCTTAGAGTCAACTATAGGAACATTTTTTCACATGTATATTGTAATGACAACAACTAGCAATATATGATGACAACAAACTATAGGTTGTAGAAAAATGGATATTAAATATTACCAGGTGCTTGTTCTGATTGATACTGTTTGTCCA
Organism: Puccinellia tenuiflora; assembly: GCA_012064385.1. Classification (NCBI taxonomy): domain Eukaryota; kingdom Viridiplantae; phylum Streptophyta; class Magnoliopsida; order Poales; family Poaceae; genus Puccinellia; species Puccinellia tenuiflora. The sequence continues at coordinate 201,239 of QRDG01002387.1, read as the reverse complement.
GTTGAGGGTATGCATCATTGCAACAACTGTTCCTTCTCCATATATCCCAGTTTCATGACGTGCCACGTATGACCCAATCACCTTAGTGTAGGGATGACACACAATAGTGATGTCACCATATTCATGCATTCTTTCTGGGACAAAACGGCGTGGGAATTTCTGTTGCAGCAACAAATCTTAGAGTCAACTATAGGAACATTTTTTCACATGTATATTGTAATGACAACAACTAGCAATATATGATGACAACAAACTATAGGTTGTAGAAAAATGGATATTAAATATTACCAGGTGCTTGTTCTGATTGATACTGTTTGTCCAGTTGAGGGTATGCATCATTGCAACAACTGTTCCTTCTCCATATATCCCAGTTTCATGACGTGCCACAAGGAAGTCAATATTGTCCACATGTTCTATGACTTTCTCCATCATCCTCCAATTTATCTGAGTTCCATCAGTGGCATTGATGGAGTCAACAATGTCACGTTTGTCACGGGACAAATGGTAATAATCTGTACAATCATAGTACACTATATATAATTAATATGACTGATTCCCACATATAAATTGTAGTTAACATGTGGGTACTAATTTAGATTATTTAAACAATGCAGTTAACTTGTGCACATGATTACAAGTACCAGGGGATTTAAACATGTTGGAGGAGAATGCATGTTACAAATTATATGAAACAAGTACCAACTTGCAAGCAAAATATGAAAGATTTATGAAGTACAAATTTTACTTGGATGGAATTTTGGGAAATGTCCAGTGGAGACACGAGTATCAGGACCATAGTCGCCAATAGTGAAATATATCTCCTGTCCAACTTCAAGCCCGTAGACTCTAATAAATTCTTTCCAAACTCGTCCACTCAGATAGGTTGCATCAGCAGTGTTGGTAACTTTAACAGAGAATGAAAATCCTTCATGGGTTGTGAGATTTGCGAAGAACATTGTATTGTCAAACTTTGCGATAGTGTATTTCATAAGGAAATATGACCTGGTGTAGCATGTACGTATATGACATGTCTGTAGGAGTTATGCCCTAGAGGCAAATAATAAAGGTGTTTAATTAGCATAACTCATATGTTCATAATAAGTTTTATACCATGCTATAACTGTATTAAGCGGAAACATTAATACAGGTATGGTATATAAACAACCAGGTCCCTAGTAGCCTCTACTTGACTAGTCCATTGGTCAACCGATGATCAAGGTTTCCTGATCATGGACATTTATGTCAATTGACAATGGAGTCGTGTCATTGGGGAATGACATGATGGACACCACCCAATGTAAGTTAAACGCCATAAGATCTGTCACGAATATCGGCATTGCGATAACTTAAAAGATACGTAGTAGTAACCAAGTCCTTAAACCGTGAGATCATATTTAATCACTATTCCGGAGGGAAGCTTTGACTGCATCAACCGTCACATCGTAACAGGGTGATCATAAAGGTGTCTATCAGGTTTTCTAAAGGAATACGTTGAGACGTATGCATCAAGAGCGGGATTTGTCCATCCGCGTGACGGAAAGATATCACTGGGCCCACTCGGTGATATTACATCAAGTCTTGCAAGCATGTGACCGGGTCACGGAGATGTAATATCATGGAGACGAGTAAATAAGTTTTGTCGGGAAACGAGATGGGGATCTCACACAAACTTGATATCGTGTGACAAAAGGAATGGTGAACAACGATAAGGTTCAAGCGACAAAGAACTTCGTGGAACACACAGGGGCCATCATTTGTTTCCAGATCCCGCTATTGGTCATTGATCGGAGAGGGGTCTCGATCATGTCTGGAGTGATCCCGAACCATAGGGTGGCACAATTAAGGGTAGACGACACTTAGGAATAGTTTCGGTACCGAAGAGAAATGAGAAATGAACTCCGGAATTATTCCGGGAGTTATGCGATGATGATCAGAGGAGTTCCGAAGTGTTTCGGAATGAGAGAGAAATTTCCGATGGAGATCGGAGTGGTTCCGAAGGTGTATCGGAATAAGGGAGAAGTATCCGATGGAGATCGGAGGGCAACGAAAGGAGTTTCAATGCAAGATGAATTAAATAATATGTATTTAATATTAATTAGAGTAATTAATAATTAAATAATATTTATTTTAATTTATTAGGGGCAGCGGCCCATTTAGGGAAACCACCCCAAAGAGCCATGGGAGGGGCCGGCCGGCTGGGGCCCAGCATGGGGCCGGCGCACCAAGGGGGTGCGGGCTGGTGTGGGGATTAGTCCCACACCGCTCCCCAAGGGAGGTGGCCTCCTCCCTCCACCTATATATATCGGTGCCCCCTCTCCCTTCAAATGCATCCCATTGTCTCTCTCTCTCTCTCTCTCTCTCTCTCTCTCTCTCCCTCACGTGTGGTTCCGGAATATTGGAGCTGCATATGGGGTTAGGGGTTTCTCCACCATACGCACGCCGCCGTGCTGCTGGAAATTCGGTTCGAGCTGTTCATCTTCTGCTGCTGCTACTGGACCGGAGCCGGGGGATCGTCGCTACACCGTAAGCGTGTAGAACTNTTGTTCAGCAGTTAATGATGCTGCTAACGCAAAGTTGAGCAGCCTGGCTGCCGGGAATTCGAGGATGAGTTTCTTGTTCGGATCTCCGGAGACTTATTTCAGACTTTCGTGAAATTTAGATCAACAACTGCCACCTACTCACGTGTGTTATGGGGCAACATAGAATAGAGATTTCCATGCCATGCCATAGTGAATGTGGATCACACTAGAGAAAACGCAATGACTTTTTTAAAGGGTTAGGTATCATATATGGTTGCCATGGAAATAAATTAAACTGTTCATGAGATTGAACTCAATAATAATTTTCTTCTTTAAAACTGCGTGTGAAGTAGTAGATCGTATAAAAAAACATATGGTTTCTATTTCATATAGTTTTGTTGTTTGCTTTTATTGTTGTTGAGTTATGATCCAAAGTCGGTTGAGGGCTACGCAGATAAGAGACTAACTTTAAAACATGGTTACTGTAAAAGCTTGTAAAGAATCCGTTTGATTGAAAGGTTTGTATGCTGAGTTTTATATGGAGATGATTTTTGCATTACTCTATTTTGTCACGGTCAGAGTGCTATATATCTTATTAAGGATCAGAAGTTTCATGATTAATATATACTTATGATTATCATATCCAAAGCCAGTCATGTAAACTTGTTTAGCTTGGCTGGTTGGTGTAGGGAAAAGGTTTTCGTTCATGCTACAAGATGGAATTTGTTTCAATGTGGAGTATTGTTGAGTTGTGATCCAAATTCAGTTGAAAGCTATGCAGATAAGAGGCTAACTTCTGATAAGCGGGGCGAGACCCGTCGCCGGTAGCTAGGCTTGGGCCGACGCAATATAGACCTAGGTCAACACCTCTTTATGTACCGCGAATCATTGTAAATTCACAACGTTTGTAACCTCATCCGATATGGTGAAGAGTTGCTAGCTGATGTCCGTGATTTTTTACCCTTCTCCTTGGAGGGGTATTTCCACGTTAAAATCCTTGTATCCCATGTGTTAATTTCGTTCTTTATCGTTCTATATTGGCTATCGTCTATAACATTTACTGCTAATGTCTTCTATATAAATATATTAGATACATGCAAATCAAATGAAATGAGTTGATTTGTTTAAAATATATATACTCGTAACTTTATAATTTTGTTAGGTTTCACAAATATTTCAGTAGGGGTCAACCTTGTATTTCACGACCTGCTCCCTGCTCCTGCCCAAAATATTATTATTTTTCTAAAACTGGGAACTGATATTTCTTTAGTTATTGTTATGGTAAATGCTCACTTTTACTTCTCTTAAGCCACCAAATTTCCAAGGTAGTATGTTGCTGCACTCTAGGAAAGACATCTTAGTTAGCTGAGGTTGGTTCAACACAAACACCGGCCAACTTGATCAAAATCGCCTAATTCAGTGTGTCGTATTGCCTGTTCGATCTTGTTTGCTTGTTCATACCTCGTACAACTTATTCCAACAGGATTATGTCTACTGTAGACAAAATACTCAATAATAGATGAAGACATCTAGTTAAGTTGATTAACACCTGGACCCCTTTGCTGGAACTTAAAGACAATACCATTAATGACACCATTAGTGCTTATAACCCGTATTCATGACTCCTGCAAGAGGATTTGACTCCACATCGTTATCGGTTCTAGAGTACAATATTTATCGACTATAGGGGTGTACCCCTAATTTTCATTGCTCATGAAAACTGATCAAGTAAAGTACTATCATCAATCTTTCACCCAGGATGCCACGCTCAGCGTGGAACAAACCTGCAAGTCTGATCGGACCACACACTTCTCTTACTTTTTGTTACAAACAGGTAAAAAATAAGGAATGAGCAAGAATACACGTCTTTTTTTAGATGGATAGAAAGATAGCAATAAGATTCTACAACCCACACAGGAAGCTGGAGAACCAGAAAGTAAATAAATTACAACTGGTAAAACTTCAAAGCCAAACGGGAAAAGAAACGATACAACTCGCAATTACTCATTGGACACCAGTGAACTCAATACTCCCTCCGGTCGGATTTATAAGTCATATGTGTGTCCTTAGATCGTCAATTTGACCAACGTAGTATGAGTTATATATTACAAAAAATATATCATTTGAAAATTTAGATGTTATACTTTCTAACCGTATAATTTTTGTGTTATACAACTCATATTATATTGGTCAAACTGATGATCTAGAAACACGCTCAGGCCCTATAAACCCGACCAGAGGGAGTACATAAGATCAACACTCTCATTAGGGCATGTCTTAAGCTAGCCGCCTCATCAAAGGAATCCATTGTTACCTCCGACCGTAAATGTAAACCGCCACTTGTTGAACCTTTCTCGCCCCTAAGCATTGCATTTCTCTATACTTTGGTTTCCGAATACCAATCCAAAACGTTATCCGGTGAGCAATTTGAGATATAACTCTATTTGGACCGAAGAGGAATTTATTTCCTGAAACATGGTGCGTTTCTAGTTTTCCAGATTGACTACATGACTGAGCCTACGACAACTACGGAATTATACTTTACTCGGAATTGAGTAATCAATAAACCAGATTTCCAGTTGAGCAAACATTAACATCATAACCCAAATGGACGTTTTACTATACATGGGACATATCTTACACTTTGCAGCATCACACTTGAAAGATAAATGATTAATGGATTCCTTCCCATCATCATAAAAGAGACATTTGTCACAACCTTTTCTTTTTAACCCCATTTACTCAGATTATCTACGGTTAGAATCCTATTTCTAAAAGTCGCGACAGTAAGAGAACTTAACATTAGAGCATTTTACTTACGAAGACGTGACTGTTTTCGTCCTGTCACGTAGGAACTGATGAGGGACAGTAGAGAAATAAAAATAAAAATAAATGGCTTCTACACACTTCTAGGTAACTTGGTCCTTAGCCATGTGTGTTGTAGTGGTTTCTAGAGTGTTCTAGCTGAGAGTAGTAACCAACTTGTTTGTATTTGCTTTCCTAGTTTTATATAGTGTTCTCTAGAATCCTCGAGTGTTAAGTAGAGCTAAGTAGTGAAAGCTCATGCAGCCTATAAATAGAGGTCCTCACCTCTACCTATGAACCAGACTATGTACCAACTATCTATCAATAAAAAGGAACTTTGTGTTCTTGTCAGGTCTTGGATAAGATCTTGTGTGTTGAGAGTTTGGATTGAACTCTTGGCAGCCCTCGTCCCTAGAGCGATATCTAGCGCAGCACGTTGAAGTGGTTCCTTCAACATTTGTGTTGTCCACATTGTAGCAGCAAGGTGGAGTTGTTTCTCCACAACCTTGTGCTGCTTCAGGTGGTATCAGAGCCTCGCTGATCCATTCTAAGTTCTTGCTGTCCTCCTTGAGAGTAAGTTGCAGCAAACAATGGAGGAATTGGGAAAGCGAATGGACGCTGCAGAACAGCAAATCCAGGCGCTACGTGAAGATCTTAACCGGAGATTCGATCAGCTGGTTGAGATAATAAGAAAGGGTGTTCCTCCTACCGCCAATGAAAAAGAATCATCAAAAGATGGAGAAGAAGTTCGGCGGCGAAGAAGAGAAGGTCATCTTGAAGGAAAAACATCCCAACGACATGCAGTCCAACATACCTCAAGAAGACCAACTCATGTTGAAGCTTCTGAAGGTGAAGAATATGAGGAGACCCTCGAAGAACCTGATCTCTATGCATATCCAAGAGTGCCCAATACTGCATATGCGAGAGATGCATACAAGGTGAAAGCTGAGATCCCTACTTTTAATGGAAATGTTGATATCGAAGGGTGTCTTGATTGGTTGTATGAGGTGGAGACTTTCTTTGAGGTCATGAATATTCCAGAAGATCGTCGAGTGTCTTTAGTCGCATACAAGCTGAAAGGAGGAGCTGGTGCATGGTGGCATCGCCTACAAGAAGACCGCAGGCTGAGAGGGGAACCTCGCGTGAGATCTTGGCGGCAAATGAAGAATCTTTTGAAAGGCAGATTTTTGCCCGCCGATTATGATCAGATCCTATTTATTCAGTTTCAAAACTGTGCTCAAGGAAATAGGATTGTTTCAGAATATACAGAAGAGTTTTTAAGGCTACAAGTGAGGTGCAACCTTGCTGAAAGTGAAGATCAACAAGTTGCAAGGTACATCAATGGTCTCAATAACACTATTCAAGATCATTTGATGATGCAACAAATTTGGTCCATTGACCAAGCACAAGCTCTAGACTTAAAGGCCGAGAGGTTGGTAAGGACAAGAAAGGCAAGTAAGACTCCATATCCTCATACTGAAGGTTCATCTAGGAGTCACTCACATAGAATGGAAGAGATGTCCACTCAACCTAAGGCAAAACAACTTGTCCCAAAGAAAACTGCAGGCAGAAGTAGGGCAAAGCATGTGATAAAATGCTATAAATGTGGTGAAGAGGGACATGTATCCAGCAAGTGCCCACTGAGGAAATTTGTCAACACCACTATCCATGATGGTGAAGATGACGAAGAATATGAATCTGAAGAGGTAGAAGGACAAGATGTTTGTGAAGAAGAGGGTGAAGAGGTGGTCTGTGTGATTCAGCGTCTCCTGTGCTCGACCCCACAACCCGACAACACACAACGGAAGAAAATATTTGAGAGCAAATGCACGGTAAATGGCAAGGTATGCAAATTAGTGATTGACAGTTGCAGTTGTGAGAATCTTATCTCTCGGAATTTGGTGAACCATTTAAAACTTGAGACCCATGATCACCCAAATCCCTACACTATTGGATGGATCAAGAGAGGGGTGAATATGAGGATTACCAAACAATGCAACCAGCCACTCTCTTTGGGCAAGTATTACCGCTCAAATGTGTTATGTGATGTTGTTGATATGGATGCCGGCCATGTTCTTCTTGGGAAGCCATGGCAATTTGATGTGGATTCTACACATAAAGGGAAGGAAAATTCTTACTTTTTCACTTGAACAAGTGAAAAATCATCATTCTACCAACCCATTGTAACACCCCGGCCACTCCCGGACCGGCGCCTGTTACGCCTGGCAGCTCTCTAGGATCTCTAGACTGGCCCCACAGACCAACACTAGTCTTTTCTGCGCACTTTGTCCTCACTCGTGCACACCCGGGAAGAACTTCCCGGTCGGTCACCCATCCTCAAATTGCTCCGGGCCAAGCACGCTTAACCTCGGAGTTCTTTGTGAATGAGCTTCCGGAAAAGAAGTTGCAACTTGTTGGTATGAGTATCCTATCAATCCTATTGAGCCCTGAGCCAGGATCTCACATCCTTACCCCCTTAGAAGACCGACGCCCTCGTCGGTCAACCCCAGTCCAGGAACTTCCCCCTTTGGCACCCGTATATGCGTCCAGTGCCAGCACATGCTCCACATGTCCGCGCCTCTGACCCGCACACGCCCGAGTTACCGCAAGGGTCGGCTCTGATACCAATTGTAACACCCCAGCCACTCCCGGACCGGCGCCTGTTACGCCTGGCAGCTCTCTAGGATCTCTAGACTGGCCCCACAGACCAACACTAGTCTTTTCTGTGCACTTTGTCCTCACTCGTGCACACCCGGGAAGAACTTCCCGGTCGGTCACCCATCCTCAAATTGCTCCGGGCCAAGCACGCTTAACCTCGGAGTTCTTCGTGAATGAGCTTCCGGAAAAGAAGTTGCAACTTGTTGGTATGAGTATCCTATCAATCCTATTGAGCCCTGAGCCAGGATCTCACATCCATTCAAATCATAATACCTCTAAGGAGGAGGGGAAAAGCATGTTAACTATTTGTCACACCTCTGGTGAGTTTATGGAAGACTTGAAGGAGGCAAATATGTGTGTTGCACTTATTGTGAAAGGTGAAGCGCAACCGGTGGTTAAAATTCCAGCAAAGGTACATGGCCTACTAGCTGAATTTCACAGCATACTTGGAGAGCCACAAGGCCTACCACCAATGAGAGGAATCCAACAACGGATTGACTTAATTCCGGGAGCAAGTCTCCCTAATCTTTTACACTACCGGATGAGCCCAAAAGAGCATGATATACTAAAGGAAAAGGTGGAGGAATTGCTGCAAAAAGGCACATTCGAGAAAGTATCAGTCCATGCGTCGTACCAACTTTGATCACGCCGAAGAAAGATGGATCTTGGCGCATGTGTACGGATAGTAGAGCCATGAACAAGATCACCATAAGGTATAGATTCCCTATTACCCGTTTGGATGACATATTAGATCAGCTTAGTGGGGCAAGAGTGTTCACAAAGCTCGATTTAAAGAGCGGATATCATCAAATTCGCATCAGACCCGGGGATGAGTGGAAAACAACTTTCAAGACAAAGGAAGGGTTGTTTGAATGGATGGTCATGCCATTTGGACTCTCAAATGCACCAAGTACCTTTATGCACTTGATGAACCACGTACTTCGACCCTTCTTATCTCACTTTGTCGTGGTTTATTTTGATGACATCCTGATATATAGTAAGAACGAAGATGAGCACATGGATCACATTCGTAAGGTGCTATGGGTATTAAAGGAAAACGAGCTGTAACTTCCCAAATTTTGGAATGTTTTAAAAATCACAAAAAATTAAAACTTTTATTTAATAAATGAATAAAGCCTCCAAAAATCAAGAAAAGCTTTTATAGAAGATGGTTTTGACATCTTCAAAGATATAATTCAAATTAAATATTCCTTTATTTTCAAATCTCAACTTTTAAAGTTTTGGAAATAAAATATTCAAATGGGGTTTTCAAATAGTATTTTCCCCTTTGGTTTATTGTTTTAAAATAAATAATATGGAGATATTATAAACCCTATTTTATTGGTGGAAATAATTTAAATACTTTTCAAGCTTTGTTTTATAAAAATGTTTTATCTTAAATTATTTTAATATGAAAATGAGTTATCATTTCGAATGATATTACTCATATTAATTTTCTGGTTTTTATTTAAAAAAAATTGTGATATTTATAAACCCTAATTTGGAAAATCCCCAAAAGGGTATTTTAGTAATTTTGTTTTGACAAAAATAGTTTCTATATCTCTATTTTGAATGTTAGGAATTTTTATTAAATTTTACATATTTATTTGACTTGATTTGGAGGCCTAAATCAAAAATTATAAGAGAATACAGAAAAAATAAATAAAAAGATATTTTGATGACGTCAGCATGATGTCATCGACTTCAATCTCCACCACGGCCGTTTCTGCCCGATCCCCTCCCCTCTTGATTGCGGTCAATTGAAGCCACCCTTGGCCTCCCCAATCTCTCCACCTTAAAGCCCACGACCCCCTCTATCCTTCCCCTCTGTTGCAAATTTTGCAAATAAAATATTTCCAGAAACCTTGGAATGTGTGTAACACTATTCCACTGATAGAAAATATTTTGGGGTAGTATTAAGGTGATATAGATATTAGAGACTCAAATTGGGTATATTTTTTATAGTTTTATTTCTATAAATCCTTTTAATTTGTTTTCTTTTAGAAAACTTACTCAAATATTAGTCTTTGTCCAGGGAGACCAAAACCATGCCTAGATACCCTTTTGAAACATAAACATTGAAAGTGTGCCAAAGGCCATTTAAATGTTAATGTTTTGCAAACTATAGTTTCAAAATGTTTTAAAACTCTTTTGACCAACCCTTGTGTGATCACTTTGATCAAAACCAATCCTTGGAACCTTTGAAACACCCCTTCAACCTTTTCAAATTTGATTTCAGACCAACCCCTGACCAAATGGCAAACCCCAAACCTAATGCATTGATTCTTTTTGCATATGGGATCATGTATTGAAACTTGGACCACCAAACCTAGCTATGTTTGTTTATTTTGATTGTTGTATTGTTGCTTATTGTCCTAAGTTTGTATTGTATAGATTGAACGGAGAGCTACGAGCTACGCTGAAAAAGAGTGTGTGAGCGACAACAAGTTCCAAAAGGCAAGTGATACTCCAGCATAAAAGTCCTACTATTTTACTATTTGCACTTTAGCTATTTCAGTAGTATGAATGATAGGAATATTATTACTATGCTCCCCGATCTCTCCACCTTAAAGCCCACGACCCCCGCTATCCTTCCCCTTTGTTGCCCCCTCGGATTGCGCCACCAAACGATCACAAAAGCTCGCCTTTCCTCGATTCCGGTGAAGGTAGCACACTGCGCCGCCCCTTTCTGGTCTCCCCCTCTTCCCCGTTACCTAGCGCACCTCCTGATCCCCTCTTTCGAAATTTTGGTGCAGCGAACCGACGAAGAGGAGCTCGGCCGGAAGATCACCGACGCGGCCCGGTCTCCGTCCACGTATTGTTGTCGTTCCAGCAAGAGAACTCCAACGCCTCCGCCACCATCGAGTTCGCCGTGTCCTCCTGCGCATCTTCATCACATCGCTGAGCCCAGAGGACCACGGGATCGTCGTCGCCATCCACGTCCGTGCCGCGCCACCGCCATCCCCGCCCATCGCCGGTGACCGAGCTGCCGGGGTATGAACCCTAGGGTGTCAGCCGTCGGATCTTAATCCAACGGCGTAGTTTAGATCCAGCCGAGCCGAGCGAAGCCACGGCTTAAGCCGAAGTCGAGCTGAGCCCAGCCCGAGCCCAACCAATCACAGCCCGCCGTGTGTCCTGTTCTTTCTGGGATTTTTCCCAAATTGATTTAAATGGCCCTTTGCAGAAAATACCCTATAACTTCAAACCTTCATAACTTTTAAACCCTTTGGCCAAATTTAGCAAACTTTATATTTTTTAAAAGCTCTGGACTTGTAGAATCTTTTGGCACTTTTAGTTTTCAGTGTGACAAATCCAAATTTATTCTAATTTCAAATGAGTCATTTGAGTAAATTTGACATAGTTTTAAACCTATAAGTCCAAATTTTGCAAATAAAATATTTCTAGAAACCTTGGAATGTGTGTAACACTATTCCACTGATAGAAAATATTTTGGGGTAGTATTAAGGTGATATAGAAATTAGAGACTCAAATTGGGTATATTTGTTATAGTTTTATTTCTATAAATCCTTTTAATTTGTTTTCTTTTAGAAAACTTACTCAAATATTAGTCTTTGTCCAGGGAGACCAAAACCATGCCTAGATACCCTTTTGAAACATAAACATTGAAAGTGTGCCAAAGGCCATTTAAATGTTAATGTTTTGCAAACTATAGTTTCAAAATGTCTTAAAACTCTTTTGACCAACCCTTGTGTGATCACTTTGATCAAAACCAACCCTTGGAACCTTTGAAACACCCCTTCAACCTTTTCAAATTTGATTTCAGACCAACCCCTGACCAAATGGCAAACCCCAAACCTAATGCATTGATTCTTTTTGCATATGGGATCATGTATTGAAACTTGGACCAACTAACCTAGCTATGTTTGTTTCTATCCATGTTTGTTGTTATGTTTGTTTATTTTGATTGTTGCTTATTGTCCTAAGTTTGTATTATATAGATTGAACGAAGAGCTACGAGCTACGCTGAAAAAGAGTGTGTGAGCAACGACAAGTTCCAAAAGGTAAGTGATACTCCAGCATAAAAGTCCTACTATTTTACTATTTGCACTTTAGCTATTTCACTTGCCAGATCCATTCCAATGGTTCTGACAAATTTTTTCGCTGTTGAACTTTGTAACATGCTAGCTTTTGGCTATGCAACTTGTAATGTTTTATTCTTCTGGATCATCGATGTAATAGATACTTGACGCAATTGCATGATATTACATCTTGAACTGTGGTGTTAGCTATTCGATCCAGGGACTAGCACAATAACACAGGGATCTTGGCCAATTTTAAAAAGGCAAGGCCGCTACAGATGGTATCAGAGCACTATGTTGCCTGTAGGTTCGAAACCCTAGGATTGGATTAGAAATAAGAACGACCATAGGCATAAAGTTATTTTCTATTCATCCAAAAACTTTCCTAATATCCTTCTTGTAACCTCCTCATCTAATTGCTATCTAAGTTATCTTATCTTATTTATAAATGACCATAACTCAGAAATGTTTCCGAAGACGTTGAAGATCAACATGACAATGATGAGAAGCTGATAACCCCCAAGAGCAGGGGATCACTGTAGCACCTCTCAATGTGGAAGTAGGGTATCGATCCGCAGGAGCAAGAAGGAAAAGTTATCTATTCCCTACAACTAAAGTGTCACAAGTTTTAGTTGATTATGCACTAAACAAGTTTAAAGAACAAGATGGTTGATTTAATGGATGGAAGTTTAATGTAACAAAACAAGAATGTGAAAGTGTCCCAATCCTCTTCAATGCAAGAGGATAAGACAAAGGTGTAAACGGTGCTTGGAAATAAGGCCTAGGGATCATACTTTCACTAGTGGACACTCTCAACAATAATAATATAATTGAATATATAAATATTTCCTCCTCATTATGCTACTCTGAATTAATTTCTGGTTGGATAAAGAACACCAATCCAATGTGTAGGGCTACAAAAAGCACACCTTAAAGTTCGTATTCCACATCTATGGACACTTCATGCGGTCACTATATGCATCCAAAGATAGTACTAACAAACACCACAATATCATAGAGACATCCAACACAAATAATACCTCATGATAAGTATTCATGTAATCTTTAGCCTAAGAGCCACACACGGTGCACACACTATCAACTTCACACAATGGGACAAAGGTGACTCCAGAAATCACATCAATAAAACCACTTGAGTAGCATAATTCATAAGATGATGAAGAGTAACATCTATGGATTCAACTAGATTACAAAGCTCATGATCACATAAAGATCACACCATGGGAGAGAGAGATAAACCACATAGCTACCGGCATGAGCCCTTAGCCCCGATGAAGATTACTCCCCCTTCATCATAGAGACGGTGGAGATGTCGTTGGGGGAGATGGAGATGATCTTGCTGTAGATGTTGATGATGAACACGTCAGAGGGGGGGGGGGTGGAGCCCTCCAGAGGTGGATGCCGGCGGCGTTTCCCCCATCCGATCTTCTTCGGCGGCAGCCTTCTGCCTCTCTATTTCTGGTTTTGTGTTTCTCCGCCGCCTCCTTCTGGAAAACGTCGGGGGACTATTTTTATAGTCGGTTTTAGGTCACGAGGAAGCTTCGGGAAGAAGGATCGACGCAAATGGAGCCACGAGGCCCAAAAGAGGTGGGCCCACACGGCCAGGTACAGGGGCCGCGTGGGGCACCCTCTTTTGGCCCTCCGGCCTCCGTTTGCTTGCTTCCTTCGCTCTGAGGTCTTCCTCCTTCCAAAAAAATGATCCCCTTAAATTTGCAGCTCATTATGACGTCGTTAAGGCCCTGAAATAAATAAGGAAAGAAATAGGGGTTTTCTGCCTGCGCAGGATTAATTCCATAAAAAGGGGAAATCATAATAATTACCAAAAATCATTAGATAACAGTAATATACCCCTTATATGATGCAAATATGAATGGAATACAAGTATTATAGTGCAAAGTTCATGTATGCATTTTACATGCATCAACATCCCCAAGCTTAACTCATGCTCGTCCTCGAGTATGAAAGTGATAAAACTAACATGAACTTTGCAATATAATAACAAAATGGATATAAAAGATGATTGCTACTGCTACATAAAGTCAAATGATTCATTAATTCAAACAAGTAGCAATATGCAAACAGTTTATAAAGTGATATCAAGTATTCAATGCAAGGATGTTCAATGATAGTTCACAAAGTGTAACATAAAAGATAGTAATATGGACCACATGTATGTAATATGATAAGTAAGAACATCCTACATTGGTCATAGAGTGAAGATGAAAATCTTAATATAAAAGGTGGACACTTTGGAAAAGATATATAAATGAGTAGAGGCAAAACATGCATAAGTTTCATCTATCCTCCAAACTATTCTACTTAAGTTATTGATTGCAATGGTAATACTTGGTGTCAAGCTCTCATTGCCCTAACATCTTGAATGATTAAAGTTTAATGTGAAAGCAAATATGAGTAGTGGCCTTGATAAAGCAAAGGTTAGATGTCTTATGCCCCTTGGATACAAGTACCTACACCATGATTACTCAACTTGGGAAACAAAGCAAGTTTAAGTTATCTATCATTGTAAGTAATAATGGTATCATCAAGAGCCTCAACTGGGGTACCTCTTGTCCCATGATATGGATCAAGCCCACATCAAAACAACAAGACAAACAAACATAATGAACAACCTCAACACCCTTTTTATTTACCACTTGATATAGCTTTTTATTATAGGGTGTATCACAAAAAGTTCAAAATAGCATGTAAGTAAATTTCCACCATGAATGATGCATGGCTTAGATTAACGGCCCAGGTTTCTCTCTAACCATTTATACAAACTCATTTAAACTTTACTCTATTTCCACATTATTGCACCATGATAGGCATCCATAAACAAAAGTACATGATATCAACTAAATAAATGATGGAACATGTTGAAAGCTTTACATGTGACAGCACATATGGGCTAACTCCCAACCTTAAACATTTATCAAGCCACTATCATCATAATATTAATCACAATGGTTCATGTTTATTAAATGCAAGTAAAGTGTGCATCAAGTTCGCGAGAGCTTTTTAACCAACTTTTACCATTACAATAAATAACATAATCATTTTCATTTAGAGGTATAGATAACACAAATAACATGATAAACATACTCGGAATAGCATAAAGCTAATAGGTAGATATGGTGGACTCACTGGAAAACTTTGGTTGAAGGTGTTGGAAACAAGTTTTTACTTGTTGGAATTTTTGGGCTAGCAAAAGGGAGAAAGATGACCATCTAGATGCATGCATGAGTGTCCATAGAACTAACTAATTCATGTCAATCAAGGTGAAATAACATACAGCATCAAAACATGAATAAAAGATAGCTCATGATAAAACATTTGCAAATTATTACTCATAAAGAAGCTCATGAATCATGCAACTATATGTGTTATTAAAAATCAGCTTAGACATCCCTTTTCCCAATACAATAAAAGCATGAAAGATATTTCAACCCATATTTCCAGTAGCTTTCTCATATATAAATGATAGTGGTGGTCTCAGAACAAAAATCAAACCAAAACAAAAAACAAATAAAAGACGCTCCAAGTTTATGCGATAAAGTGCATTGATAGAAAAACAGAAGTTAGACGTGTGCAAACCGAGAGTGTGTAGGTACAGTGGGGTTGTCTTCACATCCCCAAGCTTATGGTTTTCACCATCCTTGGATAGCTCTTGGTGCATCTCCTCTAATCCCTGTGAAAAAAACTTCAAAACACCGTTTCTCCCATTTCTTTTCTGTGGGGTGACATTAGTAGTGATAGACAAATGCATTACTTACTGCTTATAATCCTAAGAAAAAAATTCATGTGAATGTCAAGAAAGTGTATAATATTGTATGCCTATTAATAAACTCAATTGGATCAACAAGATTCAAGTTAAAAGTTCAAAACATGCATCAAACAATATTGGACAGAATCTGTCCAGAAAACTGACAGCAGCAAAACGTATTTTTCTACCTGACTTACACATGTCTAAAAATTCTGAAACAATTCATGCGTACATAGGATGAAAAGTTTCAGTTACAGTAAAAATAGCAGCTCATTCGGAGTTACAAAATGAGAACTAAAAAACAAACCGTGCACAGACCTGTGCTGGAATGAAATCTCTGCATGCAAAATAACAACTTTCTCAAACAAAATGGGTAAAACTTGGCACTTTATTAATTATTCCAGAAACTAAACTAAAAACTAAGTCTCTTGTTACAGAAAGAGGACACAAAGAAAATCAAAAATAAAAACAACCGGGTTGCCTCCCGTAAAGCGCTTTCTTTATAGCCATATAGCTAGGCTTACTTACTTGGTATCAAGATGGTTGGAGTGAGGTGGCTTGACATCGAAACATGTAGGGTGAGCCTAGGGGTAACATCCCCAAGCTTTAGTGTTTGTCCCTCTTGATCTTTGTTTATCACACTCAACTCTTCCACCTGAAAGTTCTCTTCACACATAACTCATCATAAAACTTGATTAGAGGGGTTAGTGTCTCCATAAATTAAATCTCCATAGGTACAGCAAAGACATATCATGAGTTGATTCTAAACATTAGCTAATATTACTATGGTTGTGCATTTCTATTTGATCAATAGAACCACACAAAACACAAGTAATGAGAGTAATGCAAAATAAAGACAGAATCTATCAAAAACTGGACAGCTCATAAAGAGTGAATTTTCAGAGGCACTTACGTTACTCAAATCAGAAAACTTTGAACTAATGAAATGTGTATTAATATCTGAAAATTGCTTTCATAAAATTTCAGGTCAAACGTCCTTTTCTGTGATTTTTAACATTTTTCTCAGTGAATCTTAGGAATCTGTTTTCTGGACAGCCATGATAGTTTTAATGATGCTCACATAGGAATAAGAATTAAAACGCAAAGGTGAGCATCAAGAGAAAAATATGAAACACATTTAAGTCTAACCCACTTCCTATGCATTGGGATCTTATAAGAAAATAAATCAATGAAGCATATAGTAATTAGCATAGGAAGGTAAAGCAAGTGTAACATTATAACCTTCAACATAAAGAGAGGAAACATAGTATTATTGAGATATTTAGAGACGTGTTTCCCTCTCTCATAATAAATTTCAGTGCCATCATGAACAAACTGAACAACATAAGTATCATATAAAGCATTCTTGTCATGATTCACATGCATAAAAGTATTATTATTACTCTCCACATAAGTAAAATCCTTCTCATTAGTAATAGTGGGAGTAAAACATTCATAGTCATCATTGTAATCATCATGTATAGGAGGCATAGTATCATCAAAGCAAATTTCCTCCTCAACGCTTGGGGGACTAAAAAGATCATATTCATCAAAACCGGCATTCCCAAGCTTAGACTTTTCCATAGCATTAGGAATAATGGTGTTCAAGGAATTCATGCTAATAGCATTGCCATCACAATTATGCAAACAAACTCCCATTGGTTTAATTATCTCTTCAAAAGCATAATGTCCTAATTCAATATAAAGTTCATAAACTTCATAAAGATCTCTAATTTTTTTGTTGTTTTCCATTTTCTAATTTTTTTGGGGTTTTTGATAAATGCAAAACTGAAAGTAAAACTAAGAAAAACTTCACAACCAAACAAGTTAAAGAGGAACCTCCCCAAGCTTAGATGATTGCAAGATATAAAACAAGATAAAATAAATCTAAAGTCTAGTGCACACAAGAATAGAAACTTAAGCGCTACGCTCCCCGGCAACGGCGCCAGAAAAGTACTTGATAACCCCCAAGAACAGGGGATCACTGTAGCACCTCTCAATGTGGAAGTAGGGTATCGATCCGTAGGAGCAAGAAGGAAAAGCTATTTATTCCCTACAACTAAAGTGTCACAAGTTTTAGTTGATTATGCACTAAACAAGTTTAAAGAACAAGATTGTTGATTTAATGGATGGAAGTTTAATGTAACAAAACAAGAATGTGAAAGTGTCCCAATCCTCTTCAATGCAAGAGGACAAGACAAAGGTGTAAACGGTGCTTGGAAATAAGTCCTAGGGATCATACTTTCACTAGTGGACACTCTCAACAATAATAATATAATTGAATATATAAATATTTCCTCCTCATTATGCTACTCTGAATTAATTTCTGGTTGGATAAAGAACACCAATCCAATGTGTAGGGCTACAAAAAGCACACCTTAAAGTTCGTATTCCACATCTATGGACACTTCATGCGGTCACTATATGCATCCAAAGATAGTACTAACAAACACCACAATATCATAGAGACATCCAACACAAATAATAACTCATGATAAGTATTCATGTAATCTTTAGCCTAAGAGCCACACACGGTGCACACAACTGTCAACTTCACACCATGGGACAAAGGTGACTCCAGAAATCACATCAATAAAACCACTTGAGTAGATATAGATGAAGACTAACATCTATGGATTCAACTAGATTACAAAGCTCATGATCACATAAAGATCACACCATGGGAGAGAGAGATAAACCACATAGCTACCGGCATGAGCCCTCAGCCCCGATGAAGACTACTCCCCCTTCATCATAGAGACGGTGGAGATGTCGTTGGGGGAGATGGAGATGATATTGCTGTAGATGTTGATGATGAACACACCGGAGGAGGGGTGGAGCCCTCCGGAGGTGGATTCCGGCGGCGTTTCCCCCCTCCGATCTTCTCCGGCGACAGCCTTCTGCCTCTCTGTTTCTGGTTTTGTGTTTCTCCGCCGCCTCCTTCTGGAAAACGTCGGGGGACTATTTTTATAGTCGGTTTTAGGTCACGAGGAAGCTTCGGGAAGAAGGATCGACGCAAACGGAGCCACGAGGCCCAAAAGAGGTGGGCCCACGCGGCCAGGTACAGGGGCCACGTGGGGCACCCTCTTTTGGCCCTCCGGCCTCCGTTTGCTTGCTTCCTTCGCTCTGAGGTCTTCCTCCTTCCAAAAAAATGATCCCCTTAAATTTGCAGCTCATTATGACGTCGTTAAGGCCCTGAAATAAATAAGGAAAGAAATAGGGGTTTTCTGCCTACGCAGGATTAATTCCATAAAAAGGGGAAATCATATTAATTACCAAAAATCATTAAATAACATTAATATACCCCTTATATGATGCAAATATGAATGGAATACAAGTATTATAGTGCAAAGTTCATGTATGCATTTTACATGCATCAGAAGCCATCAAGTGTCTTGATCGAAGACTTCAAATTTTGACTTCACAACATCCATAAGTACCTCGACGAACTCAAAGAAATAGAAGAGAATCTTGAAGCATTGAAGGAAGAGATAGATTAGACCCCCATTTTACCCGAATAGCGCTATAGTAATATTGTATTGACTTACCAAATTGTGGTATGGCAGTACTATCGTGTCTATTTTGAAAAACCTTGTTGTGTTTGTTTGTTATCCAAACTATAATTTTAAAAATTATGTAGGAGAAGTTGTTTTTTTCTCTATTGGTTGTTTTTCTATTGCTTGATGCTTGCTAGATGTTTTGTTTGTAAGATGAATTGTTTTGATCTGCTGGTTTGGCTAGGAGTACTCTCTCTTAGTATCTATGTATCTCCACTCATCTCTGCTAAACCAAACCAGATGTCTCACCCACATACCAACTACGAAGAAAATGATAGCCACCTCAAGATGCACTATGCAATTCAGTTGCTGGTAGCAGCCCAGACTCAGATGACTCAAGTGATGAAAGAAAGTCAAGCCAACAACCCCAATAATGAGTTACCCACAGGAATACATCAGGTGTTAGATAATCAGACTCAATTAGTGCAGTTGATGACTCAGTATATGGCAAGAAACAACAACAACTTACCACAGATGGAAGATGGACACAAAGAGATCAAGGAGAATATTATGATAGGATCTAGAGCCTGCAAAATCTGTGGAGAGATAGGTCATTCATCCAAAGAATGTCATGATGAGTGGCCCCACTGTGAAGCAAACTATCTAGATGAAGGATACCCTATGACCCAGATTACTTGCTTTTTGTGTGAAGGAACAAATCACATCCCGGCTCAATGCCAAATCTATCCCATGGTGCAAGAAGTCAGTCAGCAAGTCAAAGCGGGAATGCAACAAATTCTCAAGAGGTCTATGGTAGTACTGAAACAGAAGGAGGAACGCAAGCGTGATACTAGCCATATAACATGTTTCACATGTAGGGAAATGGGTCACTATTCATGGGATTGCTCAAAGATAAAGAATGGTGATGGAATCAAGCCAAAGCAATATCAGAAGAGACTTAAGATTCATGGCAAGATGGAGGATGAAGCCAAAATCAGTACTCATCCTAACTCATCTAAGGTCACCACCAAGTGTTGTTATTCTTGTGAAGAGGAATGTCATTTCTCACGAGACTGTCCCATTAAGCGAACAAAAAGATTCCCAACTGTTCAGGTAGATTATGATGAAGAAAATTACAAGGATTTGTTCTCTATAGAAACACCAAAGAAGAAGAAGGACCTTAGTCTCGTACAGTGTTATAAGTGTAAGAAGATGGGACACTATTCCAACGACTGCCTCGAATGGAAGACTGAAGAAGAGAGCAAGTTAAATTCTCTCAAGAAGGGACTTGTGAACCATCACAGAACTAATGACGACCACCATCATCACGGTATCAACCACAGTGGTGGATTCAAAGCAAGAAATGGAGGATTCCATGTTAGGGTACACAATGGACACAAGCATGATAACCACCCCAACAATTTCCACAAGAAAGACAACAGCCAAGTGAGGTGTTTTAATTGCAAGAAAATGGGTCATTATGAAAGAGAATGCCCAGAAGAGCCCCGAGATATGTCAACAGTATTTTGCCATCGCTGCAGAGAGACAGCACACTTCACCGATGATTGCCCAAGTCGGAAGAGAGGTCGTGTGAATGCCTTACTCGACTAATTTTCATTAGATTATGTATGAGGAAATGAGCACTATGATGAAAGAGTGGTGTAATGTCGATGTAATAACCACAATTTGTGGGGATGAGTGAAACTTGTATCGACTATCTTATGCCAAAACTTAGACAAAGCAATAACTATTGTTGTGAAGCCTGCTCGTCATATCATGGATGAAGACATGACACAGAAATAGACAAGCTAAGTTGACATGGAAAGCGTGTTTCCCACGGAGAAGGATCACCAAGGATTGCAACAGCTTGTGAGCTACCGTGTGTAATAGTTTTCGTAACCCCATAGTTTGAAGGATCGATAGTTTAGTTCAGGTTGTCTTACAGACTGGAAACTTTCTGTTAGACAAGTGAGGCTGACCGAGTGTTAGCTTACGAGATTCACCTAACTAAATACGAGTTAATGAATTGGGTGCGACGTGGAGTAGCTACCATGACGACTACTCATTTCATTTGCTTTGCTATGAGGAATGGTAAATCTGAGTGAAATACCTATAAGAGAGACGACGTTGATGAGCCTGAACCACAGGAATATTATAACCCTATGTGAGGCAAAAGTTGCCAAAATGTAAGATATTCGGCGGGGATAAACGACAACTCTTGTCAAGAAGAAGAGATCCAGCAATGAAAGTTTTGACCTACCATGAGAGTTTCGTTAGAATTGACGCCTTGTTTGCACTAAAGGATGCCAACCTAGAGAAGAAAGATTGCCGAAGACATCACATGGATTGAAGAAATAATATTTTGAGCCATCTTGAAGAGACATCCACCTATTGGAAGTGAAGCTTACGCTATATGGATTTCAAATTATCAACCAAGGATGAAAAGAATCACCAAATTCTTATGAAGAGTTGGTACATGCTATATCTATGGAATAGAGAGGATGAAGAAAAACTCAAACAGTCGAAGATAAAAGTTCACCCAACAAGGATTCAAGAATCGCCCTATGTGTGCTGTGTTTGAAGTCAAGAATTCAAGACTGCCTACAAAAGTTTCTTTTAAGGGTGGTAGCCCACCCAGTTTGCCTAAAACCCAAAGATCCGAACCCGTCTTTCTTTCTAGCCTCTCCGAATCTCGGGGATGACATTCCTTTTAAGGGTGGTAGGTTTGTAACATCCCAAATTTTGGAATGTTTTAAAAATCACAAAATTTTAAAACTTTTATTTAATAAATAAATAAAGCCTCCAAAAATCAAGAAAATCTTTTATAGAAGATGGTTTTGACATCTTCAAAGATATAATTCAAATTAAATATTCCTTTATTTTCAAATCTCAACTTTTAAAGTTTTGGAAATAAAATATTCAAATGGGGTTTTCAAATAGTATTTTCCCCTTTGGTTTATTGTTTTAAAATAAATAATATGGAGATATTATAAACCCTATTTTATTTGTGGAAATAATTTAAATACTTTTCAAGCTTTGTTTCATAAAAATGTTTTATCTTAAATTATTTTAATATGAAAATGAATTATCATTTCGAATGATATTACTCATATTAATTTTTGTTTTTTTTTAAATTGTGATATTTATAAACCCTAATTTGGAAAATCCCCAAATAGCCATATAAGGTAAATTTTGGCCAAAAGGGTATTTTATTAATTTTGTTTTGACAAAAATAGTTTCTATATCTCTATTTTGAATGTTAGGAATTTTTATAAAAGTTTACATATTTATTTGACTTGATTTGGAGGCCTAATTAAAAAAATTATAAGAGAAAACAGAAAAATAAATAAAAATAAATTTTGATGACGTCAGCATGATGGCATCGTCTTCAATCTCCACCACGGCCGTTTCTGCCCGATCCCCTCCCCTCTTGATTGCGGTCGATTGAAGCCACCCTTAGCCTTCCCGATCTCTCCACCTTAAAGCCCACGACCCCCCGCTATCCTTCCCCTTTGTTGCTCCCTCGGATTACGCCACCAAACGATCACAAAAGCTCGCCTTTCCTCGATTCCGGCGAAGGTAGCACACCGCGCCGCCCCTTTCTGGTCTCCCCCGTTACCTAACGCACCTCCTGATCCCCTCTTTCGAAATTTTGGTGCAGCAAATCGACGAAGAGGAGCTCGGCCGGAAGATCACCGACGCGACCCGGTCTCCGTCCACGTATTGTTGCCGTTCCAGCAAGAGAACTCCAACGCCTCCGCCACCATCGAGTTCGCCGTGTCCTCCTGCGCATCTTCATCACATCGCTGAGCCCGGAGGACCACGGGATCGTCGTCGCCATCCACGTCCGTGCCGCGCCACCGCCATCCCCGCCCATCGCCGGTGACCAAGCTGCCGGGGTATGAACCCTAGGGTGTCAGCCGTCGGATCTTAATCCAACGGCGTAGTTTATATCTAGCCGAGCCGAGCGAAGCCGCGGCTTAAGCCGAAGTCGAGCTGAGCCCAGCCCGAGCCCAACCAATCATAGCCCGCCGTGTGGCCTGTTCTTTTCTGGGATTTTTCCCAAATTGATTTAAATGGCCCTTTTGCAGAAAAGACCCTATAACTTCAAACCTTCATAACTTTTAAACCCTTTGGCCAAATTTAGCAAACTTTATATTTTTTAAAAGCTCTGGACTTGTAGAATCTTTTGGCACTTTTAGTTTTCAGTGTGACAAATCCAAATTTATTCAAATTTCAAATGAGTCATTTGAGTAAATTTGACATAGTTTTAAACCTATAAGTCCAAATTTTGCAAATAAAATATTTCTAGAAACCTTGGAATGTGTGTAACACTATTCCATCGATAGAAAATATTTTGGGGTAGTATTAAGGTGATATAGAAATTAGAGACTCAAATTGGGTATATTTGTTATAGTTTTATTTCTATAAATCCTTTTAATTTGTTTTCTTTTAGAAAACTTACTCAAATATTAGTCTTTGTCCAGGGAGACCAAAACCATGCCTAGATACCCTTTTGAAACATAAACATTGAAAGTGTGCCAAAGGCCATTTAAATGTTAATGTTTTGCAAACTATAGTTTCAAAATGTCTTAAAACTCTTTTGACCAACCCTTGTGTGATCACTTTGATCAAAACCAACCCTTGGAACCGTTGAAACACCCCTTCAACCTTTTCAAATTTGATTTCAGACCAACCCCTGACCAAATGGCAAACCCCAAACCTAATGCATTGATTCTTTTTGCATGTGGGATCATGTATTGAAACTTGGACCACCAAACCTAGCTATGTTTGTTTCTATCCATGTTTGTTGTTATGTTTGTTTATTTTGATTGTTGCTTATTGTCCTAAGTTTGTATTGTATAGATTGAACGAAGAGCTACGAGCTACGCTGAAAAAGAGTGTGTGAGCAACGACAAGTTCCAAAAGGTAAGTGATACTCCAGCATAAAAGTCCTACTATTTTACTATTTGCACTTTAGCTATTTCAGTAGTATGCATGATAGGAATATTATTACTATGCTATGCTAGACCTGTTTAGCATTACTCCAAATATTCCTAAGTGTCTAGTACCTATATGATAACTTAGTAGAAGTGCTATGCTATGTGTTTTGTTATGAAAAGCTAATTTCTACTAAGTTAAACAACTACCTGGGTAGCAATTGATTTTGCTCTATTGGTGGTACATAGTTGAGTGGCTGCTCAGGGCCATTTCCATGGTTATACCTGAGTATGTGCACTTGTGAACGGCCACCCAGGAACAAAGAGATTTAAGTCGCTCCAAGTTTAGATTGCTTCCAGTGCAGCCACTTGGTATTATGCCTCTGCCTTGACTAAGTAAGTTCTAGGAACCTGATTCTGGCAGTTCTCAACGGATGAATGTCTTGTATGGGTCTGCCTGACGAACAGGGGACTGGTTCCCAAAGGTCTCGTCTTCATCTTCACCTTTCCTTTTCACTTCAAGAAGGTCAAGGACAGAATGGGTTGATGAAGTCTCGTGGTGAAAGTGCACAACCTCTCGAGAGTGTAAAACTATGATCATAGCCGTGTCCCCGGTTACGGACAATTCTGAGCAGCTGGACAAGGATGTTGATGGAAAATCTCCTCATTCCAATTTCATAATTAAAATTTGATGGGTGAACAAGGGTAGAAGGGACACTGGATATAAGCCAGGAATTGCCTCAATTGTGGCACTGGATACGTACTAGGAATTGCCTCATTGTTGGCACTGGATTATACACCAGGAATTGTCTCATAAGTTGTTCGAAAGAAAAATGATTTTGAAAATATAGGATAAAATTGGCTTTATGCAAAGAGCCTTGAGATCCACCAGCCAAATAAGCATATAGGTCTTAGAGTTTGCCATTATGAGTCCACAAGTGTCACTTGCCAGATCCATTTCAATTGTTCTGACCAATTTTTGGCTGTAACCTACGCGTTGCAGGTTGTTCTGCCAAAGAGTAAGGAACGTTAGAGGTTTCGAGTCTGCAACCAATATGTTTGCCTGTGGCGCATGAAGATGATGAGGCTCCGTGCTATTTTAAGTTTTCCGCTGCTGAACTTTGTAACATGCTAGCTTTTGTCTATGCAACTTGTAATGTTTTATTCTTTTGGATCATCGATGTAATAGATACTTGACGCAATTGCATGATATTACATCTTGAACTGTGGTGCTAGCTATTCGATCTAGGGACTAGCACAAGAACACAGGGATCTTGGCCAATTTTAAAAAGGCAAGGTCGCTACACGAGCTTTATGTCAACTTAAAGAAATGTGTTTTCCTTCAAACACAACTTCTTTTCTTGGGGTTTGTCATAACAAGTGAGGGTATTCATGTCGATGATTCCAAAGTCGAAGCAATCAGAGAGTGGCCAACTCCAAAGACTATCTCAGAGGTGAGAAGCTTTCATGGTCTTGCAACTTTCTATAGACGGTTTGTGAAAAATTTCAGTGGCACCAATCACTGAATGTCTAAAGAAAGGGAAGTTTCAATGGAATGAATCTGCTGAAGCTAGTTTCAAAGAGATAAAGGAAAAGCTCTCACAAGCTCCCGTCTTGGTGCTACCTTATTTTAGTAAGACTTTTGAGCTAGAGTGTGATGCGAGTGGAGTAGGCATTGGGGCTGTTCTATCTCAAGAACGAAAACCCATTGCTTTCTTCAGTGAGAAGCTAAGTGAAGCAAGACAAAAGTGGAGCACCTATCAGCAGGAATTATATGCGGTTTTCAGGGCTTTAAAAACTTGGGAAGTCTATTTGTTGCCTAAAGAGTTTATTTTCTACACCGACCATCAATCCTTGAAGCATTTTAGAAATCAAAAGCATGTGGATCGCATGCTAGCAAGATGGGCAGCGTATTTGGAGAGATTTAATTATCTCATTGTGCACAAATCTGGAGCCATCAACAAGGTAGCCGATGCTTTGAGTCGTCGTGCATGCCTCTTGACTTCTTTTGAGGCTGAACTTCCAGGCATGGATCAACTAAAAGAGTTGTATGAAGAGGACGGAGATTTTGGCCATGTTTGGGTAAAGCACATGAGAGGCCAGCCATTAGGTGACGACTATCTAGTACAATATGGCTATCTCTTCAGGAATGATCACTTGTGCATTCCCAGAAGTTCTCTACGTGACAAGTTAATTAGAGAGCTCCATGCAAGTGATCTTAGTGGCCATGTTGGACGCGACAATACTATCGCTAACCTGGAGGCTTGCTACTATTGGCCACAACTAAAGAGAGATGATGGAAAGTTTGTTCAACGGTGTCCCGTGTGTCAAACCTGCAAAGGTCAAGTCCAGAACACAGGGTTATACATGCCTTTGCATGTTCCTGAAGCTCCATGGCAGGATATCTCTATGGCCTTTGTCTTGGGCTTGCCAAGAACAAGAAGTGGGAATGATGCTGTGTTCGTGGTGGTGGACAGATTCTCTAAAATGGCTCATTTTATTCCATGCCGCAAGACAACGGATGCTCATCATGTGGCAAATTTGTTCTTTCGAGGAGTTGTCAGACTTCATGGGGTCCCAAGGTCAATCGTCTCTGACCGTGATAGCAAGTTTATTGCTGCATTTTGGCTCACTTTGTGGAAACAGTTCAACACCGAATTAAAATTTTCTACCATTGCTCATCCACAAACAGATGGCCAAACAGAAGTAGTGAATAAGTTTTTGGGTAATCTAATCCGTTGCATTTGTGGAGATAGAAAGGGACAATGGGATTTGGCTTTATCCCTTGCTGAGTTCTCCTACAACAACTCCAAGCATCGGTCCACAGGAAAGAGTCCTTTTTCTATCGTCTACACTAAAGTTCCAACACATGTGGTGGATCTAGTGAAGCTACCATCAAGAGGAAATTCAAAAGCAGCATTGTCCATTGGTGATAACTACACATAACTATTTGATGAAATTCACAGTGTGTTGGAGGCACAAAATCAGAAGTATAAGCAGCTAGCTGGCTGCAAACGGAGGCCAAAGTCATTTCAAGTTGGTGATAAGGTGATGGTATACCTCCGGAAAGAAAGATTGCCTTTAGGCATCAAAGGGAAGCTTAGGGAGCGGAAATATGGACCCTTCTCAATTCTGAGGAAGATAAACGATAACGCTTATGTGATAGATCTTCCAACTAAGATGAGAACTTCCAAAACATTCAATGTGGCTGACTTGGCTCTTTATCATCCAGAGCAAGCACTTTATGAGGATAACTCGAGGTCAAGTTCTAAACAACCAGGAGAGAATGATGAGGGATAGTAGAGAAATAAAAATAAAAATAAATGGCTTCTACACACTTCTACTATATGCTAGGTAACTTGGTCCTTAGCCATGTGTGTAGTAGCGGTTTCTAGAGTGTTCTAGCTGAGAGTAGTAACCAGCTTGTTTGTATTTGCTTTCCTAGTTTTATATAGTGTTCTCTAGAATCCTCTAGTGTTAAGTAGAGCTAAGTAGTGAAGGCTCATGCAGCCTATAAATAGAGGTCCTCACCTCTACTTATGAACCAGACTATGTACCAACTATCTATCAATAAAAAGGAACTTTGTGTTCTTGTCAAGGTCTTGGATAAGATCTTGTGTGTTGAGAGTTTGGATTGAACTCTTGGCAGCCCTCGCCCCTAGAGCGATATCTAGCGCAGCACGTTGAAGTGGTTCCTTCAACATTTGTGCTGTCCACATTGTAGCAGCAAGGTGGAGTTGTTCCTTGTGCTGCTTCAGGAACAGAGTGAGTTCAAGTGACACGCTAAATCGTTATTATAGCATCGGTGCATGCGTTTCTTCGCTGTTGATGATGACTAATCTCATCGTGATTTGCCGAACTGAGAGCGGCTCCGTGCGACAGATAACCGAAACCTAACCTCGCATGGCTGCAGATGCCAGGTGGGCCCGCGGATCAGAATTCGGCTTGGCCATCTGCCCAGCGGAGTCGCAAGAGGGACTATGCCATGTGCGTCCGCGTGGAAGGAATACGCATGTTCAATCGTTTAGACAGATACCGTCTATAATACCATGCCGTATCACATCTAGACTGTACGATAGACGCCTCCTCCAATGATCCGTCAGTTTAGTTATCTGTATAGGCCTTAAAATTCAAAAGAGAGAAACTGAAAAAAAAGATCACGACTTTAATTCGTACGTCACCGAGACTCATCCCGGAAGGAAAAAAAAAAACTGCCAGTTCTAGACGGCCCACGTACAACGGGAGAATAGCCATCGTTAGTTAGCGAATTTTACGGGATTAGATCGTCGCTAATTCTGCAGACGAACGGATGCGGTTACCCTATTCTCTTTCCTCCATCTAGACATATATCCAACGTGGCCAGCATTATAGACGGCTGATTAGACCCCGTTGTAATGGACGGGATGGGTGGTTCCGACTCGCGGCACTGTATGCCCGTCGCCGTTTCTGGCCGGAAGTTGGTGGCGGAATTGAAGACCACAGGCTCGGCGACACGGGGATGATGATTGATGGATGGGCCAAGGTTTCGTGCACGACTCCGGCTGCGATACCGGTCGGCCGAGGCGCTGGTCAGGTCAGCGCTCACCGGCCGGCTCGACGTCGGTCATCTCGTCACCCGTTTTGTCCGTGCGCGAGAGAGAAAGCCACGCGAGGATTTTGTGACGGGTTTGGGTCGGTGGGCAATGCGATCGAGTAGCGTGTTGTAGAGGCGAACGATGTCGATTCCCCGGCCGGCGGCTAGGGCTAGGCGCCTAGGCCAACTTGGCGTGTGTAACCAACATAGTTGATCTTCATCGGTCAAGGCCCGTGTCTATGTATGTACCTTTGATTGTTTATTATGATCGAGATGGAGTAGTCCAGTGTCCGTCACTGTAACATTTTTTTCACGGGACATCATCGTCTATATTTTCAGCTAGGAAGAGTTCGCTTTTCACAAGCATTTAGATAGTGTTTTGGATTCTTGCTACCATAAGAAGCACAAAGTTTTATTTCACTCTCGTTACATAATACTCTGAAGGAAGATTTTTTTTTTCATCCTTGGCTATGCTTGCATCGTGTGTGTCAGTTTGTGTGGATCATACCAACACAATTAAAAGTCCGAATATCGAAAGACCGGACTTACATATTGATTTTTTTTTTCTAGGGACATCATCCTCCAGAATTCTAATGGAAGAATCTCTACAAACCAAAGACACAGTTCGCATTGTCGATCTTCTCTCCACAGTCATTCTCTTTGATATCATCTATTAATCTAGACTATACCAAACCTCGCGTTCGATGTCATGCTTGTCTAACAACGAAACTGGACCTTTTTTTAGTGGAAAACTGACTTGTTCACACCGAAGTGCGTATCAAAACAAGAGCATCAGCATATGCTGTTGTTCACAAAAGACTGGGAACTGCGCGAGCCAATTCGCTGGCGGCGTGTCAGGTCGAGTAGGAAATTAACTGGCCCGTGCCATCAAGCTCAATGAATGTTCCATCTTTCGTTTTCCTTGAATGGACGTGCACCCAGTGGGTTGCATTTAGTATTAGGGGCAGTTGAAGTTTCATTGCCCACTAGCCTGGCCACCCAACAACTAAAATGATCTTTCAGGGATTTCCACTTCAAGTCTGCAAGATAGGAGTATATCAAACTAGTGATGATGGCACACTGCGAAATGTGGCTTCAAATGATGAAACGCCTTCCTTACTTTCCCATGACGCCAAAATATACTCAAACTGCGACCAGGAGATAGAACATGATATATATAATCAACGGGAAGTGTGATGTGATGTCCAGTTGTCCACGGAGTAGCTAACGAATGTCAATTTTTGCATTTGGTGACCAACTCACCCACCAAGAGCTCTACTTTTGGGTTGCATTATTTCATAGGCTAGCTGCCTAGCTTGATCTGCTGTGATATATAAAAGAGCCCCAGAGCTTCACATGGATTGCTCGTCTCCTGAACTATCCGAATGATATCCTAATAATAAACTGTACTGCATATCTTCAAGGAGAGGCGTTTTTGCACCCGAGCTCACATGCTCTTTTTATTTTCAACGAAAATAAAAAAATAGTAAAATATTATGAAAATTTCCGAAAACAATTGGAGGCACACACATATGCATTGTTCACATTCGTGCAAAATTTCAGAATGAAAATAAATTTGCTGCACTCTATACAAAAAAGACAAAATGAGTGGTCAAAATAGATCTAAAAACACATTTTTTTGAAAACACTGATTTGTCTTTTTTGCACAGGGCGCAGGGAATGTATTTTCATTTCGAAAAAAATCACGAGTGTGAACAACTCATATGTGTATTTTTCAGAATTTTGCATAATATTTTACTACTACTTCCGTCCCAAAAAGGATGTCATTTCTTTATCTAAAGTTGAATGTATCTAGACACTACATTCCAATTTGGACAAAGAAATGACATCCTTTTTAGGACGGAGGAAGTTTTTTTTTTTAATTTGTCGAAAAAAACAGGAGCATGTGAGCTCGGGTGCCATTGTGAATTTCCGATATCTACTCCCTCCGGCCGGGAAAGATTGGCGCGAGCAGTACTATCCAATTGTACGTTGCTAGTTCTTTTCGGGCGACAACTAAACCTGATCGGAGGTAGTACTATTCAAGTATATTTCAGCATTAGTGACATGCAATACTACAGCATGTAAGTTCTTCAGAATGCAAAATAGCATGTACCATAATTATGAAAGTATATTATCAGTACAATGTTAAATACTCCCTTCGTTCACAATTTATAAAACGTCTCAGTTTTTTTTTCTGAAACACATGTATCTAGACGCATTTCAATGTGTAGCTTCACTCATTTTGGTCCGTATATAATCAATCTAAAACATCTTATACTCTGTAATAGTGAAAGGAGAGAGTATTGTTTTGTGCCTTGTTCGCCTAAAGTACTATTTTTCCAAACTGTGAAATATTCGCCTAAAGCTCAAAATGCAAGGTTATAAAAAGCACGCTTAAGCTCGCTTAGGCACTGAGCGGAGCAAAACGCCTAGCGCTCAACTGCGCTTAAACGTGCGCCTAGCGCTTTAATCCTTCAGAAAAGAGAAAAGCGAAGACAAAACGCTCAATTAGCACCTAGCGCTTAATTGAACCTTGACAAAATGAAATATCGGCTTAATATTCAGATATTCAGAACAATGGAAGTATTGTCCTTGTGCATAGAGAGGCTGCTGAACACTTATCACTAATTTTCTATCTTAGTCAATATGACAAGTCAGCTACTGTACTTTGTTATTGCAAGTTCAAATATTTGAAAAGATTAAAAAAACTATGTTTATCACAAAATCGATCATCAAGAGGGAGACAGTAAATGAAGACAAGCAAATAAGAAAATACGGTGAGTAGGCCATAGGAACAGCTGTCTCTGCTATCATCAGAAAAAAAAAGTGTAATAACAGCACCTCAGATATAGAAAGTAGTTGAGAAACTTAAGATGTTTATTATGTATGGGATAGCAAGATGCATTCAGTTTCAGAATATATATAGTAGCACACTGGATTGGGAACAGTCTAAATATACATGTGCATCACACACACTCATGTAACAATATATATTCTCGTGCATGATGGGATGATGTGTTCAGATTTCAGATATACTACCGGATATACAGGTAGTACATGTGTGCTGCAAAGGTACACCAACGAATAATGATATACTATCAAACAGGGTTGGACCGTAATGATATACTATCATGCACAAATGTTCACTTTAGAGATACCTGTGTCAACTCTATCAAACAGGGTTCGATCGATCGTAATGATATACTATCATGCGCAAATGTTCACTTTAGAGATACCTGTGTTAATATTATATTACCTCAGAAGACTTAAAAGTTAAAATGCATACCCAGCATAAGAGTATGCAAATAGAAAGCAACTTCCAGATTAGCCAAGTCAAAGTATCAGAACAGATGCTTCTATGAATTGGTACAGCTTAATACCAACATCTAAAACACAACAGTTTACTTAGAACAGCTTACCAATTGCTTCAAACACGCTAACCTCTCAAAGGTTCGTCTACCGGCATAGTTTGGCCCAAATTATGCAACCAAAAAGCAATCCTCACTAGATCTTAAAATTGGAGCTAACAATTGCATTGCAACAATCATCAATCCCAATATCCTAAATCCAAATTGACTAGTAAATGAGATTGTGTTTTGTACCAGATCGTTCCTGACCACTATTTCCATACCGAAAGAGCTCACAATTTGATGAAAGTACCACAGTTGCACTACTGATTGTTATTACATCTGTTCCATAATATAAGCGTTTCGGTAGGCTAAAATAGCCTACCAAAACATCTTACTGAAACAAAAGCGCAATTCCGAGTAAAAACATCACAAATAGTATTTATCTAGTTATCACCACACTATCATCATTCCATACTTCATAGTTCATACATCCAATCTTAGAAGCCCAACCCCTGGAAGGGTGGAACCCTATATGACACGAGCAAGCAAGCAGGTAAAGAGCAGCTGCGGCTCGCTAGCTAGTCAGTGCCGCACCTCGTCCTCGTGGAGTAGCATGTTGGGTACACCCTTGAGGATTGGGAAGGAGCGGCCGCTGTCGGGGCAGACGAGGGTGCCCTCCTCGACGTGGATCTCGAGGAGCGCGTGGTGGAGGCGGCGGATCGCGCTGCCCTCGACGTCCGCGGCGCCCTCGGCGAAGAGATCGGCCTCCTGCGGCTGCTCCGCGGCGAGTAGCTCCGGGAATCCCGCGGCGGAGGTGGCGGCGACGAGCGCGCGCCAGTCGAGCTTGGGGAGGATCCCGCGGAGGAAGTCGACGTTGAGGTCCACCTCCTTGATGGAGGACTTGGCAACCTCCAACGCGAGCGGGTAGCCCGTGCTCACGCCCTTCACGTTCGAGGCCAGGAAGTTGTGAGTGAGGAGCCTCATCTCTCTCGAGCTCTCGCCGGGTTTGGCTGGTTCGTCTCGTGCCGCCGCCGCCGATAAGAATAAAACCCTAGCGGCGGAGTGGTGGATTGGAAGGAAGAAAGAGGGGAAGTGAAAGTTTAGGGACGGGGTTTTTGGGCCGGTTGCCTTCATAAGCAAACGGGACATGGGGGCACTGTAATACGTTAATATTCTTTGAAAGCGTAAACATTGAGAATCCGTTAACGGATTGAGCAGGACGGTTCGTAACAGGGCAGGCCTTTTTCCGAATTCATGGCAGAAGATCCTGCTCATTCTACTATCAGCAGCAGAATCTCATTGTTCCCTTGATGGTTCGAATATTTGGCTCCAACAGGAGATGCTACGAATTCATGGCAGAAAATCCTGCTCGTTCTACTATCAGCAGAATCTCATTTGCCCTCATATCTTAGAAATGGTTGCAATTGTAAAACAAGAAAATAGATGACATGTTTTTGTTTTGAATCTTGCTGTAATTTATGAAATTCTGATGGTTCGTTTTGATTTCAGAAGCTGCTAACGAGCCAAATAAAACTGTAAATGCGTTGATGATCAGTACTAGAACTACGGCTCGGACATGGTGCCATCTTGCATAACCAGAGGCACTAACAAAAGAACTATGTAAGTTCCATGCATTAGCTATATTGAGTCAAATGTTGAGAAGTGAACACCTAGCGCAAGAATTTACAGCTAGTCTGGTAAAACGAACAAGTCGCAGCCTAACTGGTCTAGTAAACCTCATCAACGTCACAAAATAGTGGACATTGGTTTATCATCCCCGCACAAGTCCTCCAAATCAGCCATGAAATCGCCTCCCTCGGCATCAGCAATATCACTTAGCATCTTATCCTGTATTGCCTGTCCAAAGCCATAAAATATGAATCCAAGTTAGATGACCGTATCATTCATTAGCTCTCAACAGAGCACTTACTCATGTGTGTCATCTTCGGATGTGCTGGTCAATGTTTCAGCAAAGGAAATGAGGAAAAACAATAGGAGGGAATGTACGTGAAATCTCCTTGATTTTCATGTCATGATGGTTTAAGATGCTAATAATTTGTTATGAGAAAAGGAGGCGAACCTTGGACTCTTGTAGTTCTGTAACACAGGCTTGCAGCCTACTGTATTGTTCTCTTGCTTCTGGGTATTGAGTCATTGATTTCACACGAGCTAATGATCTTTGTAGCCTGCCTTCAGCCTGCTTCCTGCCATCCTTCAAGTAGTCGTATTCATCTTCCTCTTTTGCAGGTTCAATCTGCGACGGCCCTTCAATTTGTTTCTCAGGTTGGAAACCACGCAAGCCCCTTCCCTTTCTCCTCCATCTCAGTATAACTTTCTCCACGATACCTACTGACCAGACTACCTTCCGATAGTTTCTCCTTACTTGGTGCCCTCTTACATGAGCCTAGTGAACAGATAATTCTGTAAGTGATACAACATAAACAGAAAACATTGTAGCATTTATATAGTGGTAGTTGACAACCTAACGTAGTTGGAATTACCCACATCAAGACAGTGAAACATCTGCAACTCAAAAGTCAAGACTACGACATCCTTTCCACAGACCTCAAATTACTACTACCGCAGTATTTGGCAACAGGTTACCTTTTTCCTCATCTAAAACTAGTTTTTTAATCAACTCGCATGAGCTTTGAAGTAATGAAAATTGGAATGACCACAAGCTCACAACGAAAAATACCATAAAGGAAATCAGAGTACTTGGTTCTATGAAAATGTATGATGAATAAACAACATCTAGTTGCTAAGTAAAGTCGCCTCAGGTTTGAAGTACTCTAGTAGAATTTCGAATAATCATGCGTTTACAATGAAAAATTAGCACCCTCCCCCGCGAAGAAATCAAGGGAATAGAATATTCGTAATATGAAATGTTTGGAGTATAAGGCACATCAAACAGTTGTTTGTTTAACGATTTAAACACAGATTAATCCATAGTATAGAAAAAAGCATAGTTCCATCAGATCACTTGGTTAACAGCCTGGAACATGAATAGAGTAGTAAGTACTAACTGTAATGTCCTCACATCAAATAGATGTGCTACAATCAGTTGAAGCATTAGGTGGTTATATGAGAGTTAGCCATACAAAAAGGTGAGGAATAGCTAGAGTAGCATATAGAATACCTGTATCTTGATGATTTTCTGTCGAATAATCATAAACTCCTTTCTTCCCTTCCATCCTCTAAACTTGTTCTGGATACGAACTGCAGCAGAATGTGGCATATCATTCTGTCCAGATTTAGCATTTTTAAGAGAAACAAGTGAAAGCGTGCGCTCATCAGATAATCCGCAATCATCATCTCCATATTCAACCACCTTCTTTCTGTGGAATGATTCCACCCTAAAAGCTTGGAATATTCTGGATGCAGCTAGAGTTGATTTACGAACCGCACTAAGTGAATCTTTTAATGACTCTGCCTGAGAATCTTGGCAGGCAAGGCGAGCAGAACTCGATTCTGTCGACCCATCCGCTTCTGCTGTTGCACATATTTCTTCAACATTGCAACCCTTTGATTCTTTCAATGTGAGTGCTGAAAGATGACTTGTCAAGGCAGACTCTGCAAGAAAACCCGCAATGCCTTTGTGTCCATTTTCTGATGCTAAATCAGCAGGCGTTCTTCCAGATGGGAATTGAGGAGTTGGATCTGTTAATGCACCAGATGCAGCTCCATTTGTTATGAGGGCCCCAACCGTCCGCTCCCTAAACAATAGAGATACCGTAAGTTCAACATAGACGAGTAAATATGAAATACTCATAGGTATAAACATTCTTGCAATACCTCCCACATGATGCAGCCCAGTGAAGCGCAGTCCATCCACGAGAATCCCTAAAGTTCACATGTACACCTGCAGTAATAATTGGTCTTATAGCCCAATCATAGCCAAGTGCAGCTACTAAATGGATTACTCCTTGTCCTTCCTTGCCCAACACACTGGGACCTTTCCCATCATCATGTATCTTATGGATAAGCCAATAATACAGCTTATCTTTGACCAATTTCTCACGATTCTTATCATGTCCAGCGTTATAAACCTTTTCATCCGACGGTGATGCCAGGTTTGTAAAATTTTCATCAAGCATCAGAGAACCAATAGTGCTGATTAACTCAGCTTTTTCATTTCCATCACTCATAACATATTTCTCATAGTCATCTGGTCCCAGGGAAAGCAACTTCTCAATACGGATATGTAAGTGCATTTCATTAATGCCAGTAGTATGAGGATCTGCCGTCTCCATATACTGAGCTTCAGAATCACGAAACTCGAATTCCCTTATTTCACTACATGCTACCCTGTTAGAGCATGTCACATAAAATGGAACTCGTCCAGATTGATGTAACGGCGTGTAGCAGCGCAGGGAGCCATCTGCTAGAACCTCTGCTGGTACTTCAACATCCCCAAACATGCATGACCAGTTGCAATTTTCTACATGTTCTTTGTTTGTCAAGAATGTACCAGTAATTAAGACCTGCATTGGGGTGACAAGAGAAAGGAAGATGATTAATGCTAGGCAATCACTAGAATTTGTTAGAAGTCTACAGCAGAATGCTCAACATGGAAGATAGAACATACAAGTATGGTTCTTATATCGTGCCTACGACCAAAAGAAGAGTAGAACAAAAATAAAGAACTGTGCAAACCTTTAGTTTCGAGCCAGTATACACCCAGCTTGGAGAAACATCAATAATGCTGAAGAGCTGGTCTTGGGAAAGCGAGGGGCTGACTACGTATGCATCTAGCTGCTCGTCGATAGGTATACTAGAGCCATCAGCAACATTGGCAGTTTCAGCACTGCTCCAGAAAGCATCAGAACTGGACTTGATACCCAAATCAGCTACCTCTGCAAGTTCGTCACTCATCCATCTCGAGAAGCTGTCGAATTTCTTCAAATCATTGGGCTCAGTATTAAAGAGATCTAATGATGATTGCTTTAACAGCGGATATCTCATGCTTACATCTGTATAACTATCATTCTGCACCTGCGAATTTGGAGTAACATATCAGTTTCTGGAAATAAGTAAATACTGTGTGCACCACATATCTGACCTGTTGATACACTACTGTGAAATAAGCAATACATATATGGAACTATTCAGACAAACAATTCTTAAAGGTCTGCCAGTATTACCACTGCCATTTGTTTCTTGTCTTGTGTAATAATAATATACATCAGACATCAATGGATACTGAAGAGTTCAAAATTGAAATACCCCCTTCTTAAAAGTAGCGCAACATTGTACTCTTAAATATTCCTCACGGATCATGCATAAGTACCATCCACGTCAAAGGAACTCCAAATTGCAATGTGCATTCAGATAACAAGAAGTATATTGCCATGGTCCTATGACAATGAACAGGAAGGACCATCCTACACCTCTGCAAGTGGTCTGAAGGTGAAAGACTACATGGTAGGCACAAAGAAGAGCAGCATAGAGAGGTTGCAAGATTGCCGCACAGAAACAAACATCTCACAAGACAACAAGAAAATTAACAGAAGAATATAGCAAAGCACCTGTGAAGACGTCATGCCTGCAGCACTCAGCGCGTCAGTTTCCTTTTGAGTAAGGTTGTTGGTGTACAGTGCCTCAGTCATCAATGTTTCTAATCGAGAGTTTCCATCCAGATTGTTAGACCCCATGGTGGCAACAGAAGAATAGAGTGTCGGCTCCATGAAACCTGTTGGATATTCTGGGAAGGGCTCATTGAAGTGCATAGAATCAAGTCCAGTTTTTGAATCACTCCTTAATCCAGCACCAGCTTCATTGAACACACTAGCTATGCCATGGTGAGTAACAAAATTATTGTTTATGTTAGCTGTTGTAGCCTGCTTTTCATTTTGATAACCTGCAACTGTTGTAAAATGAAATCTGAGCCAGAAGTCAGCATTTGCAGAATATCTCAGAAGTCTTAGGATAGAATAATCTTACCTAGATTATTCATGGAAGTACTTGGAGCTGGGCCACCCAACAGATTATCCATCAAGACTCCATCCACAGGCTGCTGCATCTCAACGAAAGGGTGGTATCTGGAGCTTGCTCGACAATTATCTGTGGCACCGAATTTTGTTTTACACACACTGTAAGAAGTTATGTTATCGAATATGCATTCATAAATGTATACTTAGTGCAGATGATGCAGAACGAAGATAGAGAAACAGCAAGACCTGTTTCAGCATCTTCATATTCCGAAATCTGGCCACTATATGGGCTTTCAGCATCCATAGTTTGGGAGGCTACCTGGCTCTGACTAGCAAAAGAGTTTGAACATGCAGGACTATCATCATTTGATAATCGCACAATATCTTCACCTTCTTTCGAACGACTATAACTTTGTTTGGCACCCTGAAATCATTTTTTACAACGTTATATAAGGAAACGGAACATTCCTAATCAACAAAGAAAGCTAGACACAGTAAAGTATCCCCCCCCCCCCCCCCGGGACGAAACTCAGCCATACACTTGTGTGCGGTCATGCAGAACAGAACATAGTAATAACAGTGCAGATACAGTTGCGACATGACAGTCACAGTCTGTAGTGACCCTGTAGAGGTTATCTTTTTCATTCTGTATGGAAGAGACCACTACAAATGGAAGAGTCGATGTCTATTTCATACCCGAAGAGCTGATACTATGCATGTGAATGTTTCAGTTGATACCGACACAAATTACAAACAAAGGTGAGGAATACAAGTTCACCATGCATGGAACTAAACATACCTTGATGTCAAGGTAGTGCACAAGAACAATATTCATAAAACCCCTGGAAAGAAGAGAGGATGATTATCATTATGGCATGTTGTCATATCATTTCAGCTACCATTAGACTATCCAACTTGGTTTTAGAATCGATTTACATTATATTCAAATAAATTATTGCAATAATCAGCACTTACTCTTCTAACAGCCAATAGGTCCGTCTTTGGAAGTTCTCGTTCTCTTCCCCATGGGCATAATAGCAATGAAGTACATCAACACTGCCAACCTAAAAGGACAAGCATCAGTTTCCGGTCTAGCAATAAAACCAAAAGAAAATGACAATAGGGAGCTTTTACAAACTATTGCGACTAATTTGGCCACACCGGCACCTTCATTGGTGAAAGCTTAAGACTAAAACAAATTGCTTGCTATCAAAGATACAAGACAGCAGATCCAGCATTGTTTTTAACTACTTCGTCTAGTTACACCAAGACGTCATTAAGGAAAACTTTCAAACTAGCATATATTTCTAAATATATGTATTTTTCATGAACTTTACAAAGATATTCTGATGATTTTTTTTGTAATATGTACCTCGGAGACTGAAAACAGCAACCTCCCATGAGTAGGTATAAGTACTGTTTGTATAAGACAGGATGGACAGTATAGTACAACTATACATGTTCAAGAAATAGTGATGCTACAGGACTTGAAGTGATTCATAAACAAGTAAACAACATTATCCATCAATTGTCTCATGTTTTGAAAATATAAATATAAAGGAAGTTTTCTACGAAAGAGCCTGCACAGACTTTCAGCTTTTCATGAGCTTCCTTGACTGTCTTGCCATCCTTCTTCTTTCTCCAGATGTGTCCATCCCTCCTGAAGTACCTCAATATTTTCCGATCAAATAGAAATAATGAACCACCTACAAGAATGATTTGAAAATTCTATAAGAAAGCAATCTCAGTATCGGCATATCATTCCCTACAAATATTACATGTACTAGGTACAGGTTGTACCGCAAACAAGAACAGACCAAAAGGAAACCAAGAAACAACAATGGAGTATGACAGTTTTTTTCCATACAACTTCAGTAGAAGCCGGGTTCTATTATCAAAAGATAACAGAATAGGTAGGTCCAGCATGTCCAAAAGAAAAGAAACCAGAACCAGAAATGGAGTACGACAGTTATCCCTACAAACAGGGAGTTCATATCAAAGTACTCCCTCCATTCCACAATATAAGATGTTTTAGAACTTTTCCAAATTCACATGTATACACATGTATCTAGACATGTTTTGGTATATATATCCACTCATTCTAGTCCGAATCTAGACAACATGTGAAAAATCTAAAACATCTTATATTGTGGAACGGAGGGAGTACAAGCACACAAAACATAATTCAAAGTTCAAACATCCTCCTACTACCATGAACAACCTGGTCTCCTCAAATGATTAGTGATTAATGAATGCATGGTCCCTCATCTTCTGAAGTTAAAGGAGCCAACTCGCATAGTTGATTATTTATATTCCCTGATCACGCTCTACATATTTGATGTAGTCCACACATTTTTAATGCGAGACAGAGGGAGATGTTCCCTTTGGTGCATTTGTTCCAGGGTATGACCTGTTAAACTCAAAGTTCCAATGTTAAGGGGCTGCTGTTGAAATCTAAACATTTCTAGCAAAACAATACTTCCTAGGACCTCAACAAGTACTCTAAAAATGGGACCTCAGCAAGTAAACTTTTAGAATATCCGCATGCCACTTCCATGATACAGAAGAAAGGATGAGCTGCAAACACTTCAATGGATGGTATTTCAATGAGGAGAAGGCATAC
Source organism: Puccinellia tenuiflora (assembly GCA_012064385.1). NCBI lineage: Eukaryota > Viridiplantae > Streptophyta > Magnoliopsida > Poales > Poaceae > Puccinellia > Puccinellia tenuiflora. The sequence continues at coordinate 160,514 of QRDG01002387.1, read as the reverse complement.
TTGGAGGCCTGTTTGGTGGCTCAGGCGCGATGGAGAACTTCTTGTAATTGGACAGTATCTGGCAGATTTCAGTGGGCCGCAGCCATCGATTCTGAGCTTCCTGGAGTATCTGGGGAATATCTGCAAATTAACAGCGACATCAAATCAGTAACTAGCGAGCAACATCAGTAATAACCACTCAAAATCGATTTCAGCACTAGCACGCGATGGTCTAGGTTCCCTTTCTGCTCCGATTGGTTGTCTCCGTTTTCCTAATCGAACTCCCTGATCAACTGCGAGCCTACAGAAGGCGCTAGAATCTAAACCCAGAGAAACAAAAGGGTCTCCACTCTCCAACAATTTGCAGCAACCCAGAGAAACCGTTGGAAGCACAGCACGATGTCACGAATCTCCTCAGATAACCGCAGAAAAACAGTGATTAGATCACCCAAAACCTACCTAACCAGACCGGAAAAAAAACCCCGAAAGCCCACCAAAACCCTAGAGAGCGGTACGGATCAACCGCCGCAGAAAGCCTAGAGGCGAAATCCGCACCTGGGGGCTGATTGGCCAGCCCGTACTTGTGCATCTCCGCCATGGCGATGATCCGACCGGGCCACTCCGCCGCAGCCCGCAGCCTCCTCCCCCGTCCGTCCGTCCGTCCAAGCGCTCGCTCGCCTCCCGAGAGGGGGTACGGTATGGGGAATTTCTATCCGGGCGGCGGGGGCGGCTGGCTTCACGGGATTCCTTCGACTCGAAGCACGGCGCCGTCGGATTGGAATATTTTTTTGCTTCAGGAGGAGAGAGTGAGGGGAAGGAAAAAAAGGTAGCGGACCTGCGGAAGGTTGTGAAATGACGAGATTGCCCCGGCATGGACGGTGGTCTTGGGTTACATACAGCTGGTTAGGTGGGCTGGCGCCGTCGCTAGCGTTTAGTGCTGACCTCTGGTTAGGATTCGGGGAACGCGACGCGACTAGCCGGTCTGAGCCTGGCGAAGTTATGGTTAAGGACCACCTAATCATGGTTTGGGGGGAGTTTCTTGCAGGATAAGGGTGAGTTTGAGATTGCTTTCTGCCAAGACGCACGTGCATCGCATGCTACGTCATGTGCCGCATTTCATCAGTATCTAATGTGCATATGTTTAGCATTTCTTTTCTCATTTTGAGTGATGGAATGTTTGCATGTAGGACCTGTGTATAATGTTTCCATGTTGTTCAGTGGGACCTGAACACACCTGGTGACCTGGATGGGATAGGATTAGGATGCAAAGTTAGGCTGATCCAACGACCGATGTATAGTTGTTTTGTTTTATCAATCGTAAGCCTAGAGTGCGTCATATCAATCATCTAGTGGGGGTGAAGTGCTCAGTGCCCACTGGATGTTGTTAGGCCCACTTAAATCATGGATTCGCGGATGTTAATTTGAATCCGGACAATTACTAGGAAACTAGAAAATACCCCGCGCGTTGCTGCGGAATTTGTAGCATATGTTGTTTTGTGATTAAAAGAAGGATGAATTGTTTCTCGAATAAAGCAACGACTGAATATGGAAAAAAAATCCGATCCAAGATGAAAATATGATATGTCCAACGTCCAATAATTTAAAACATGTACTTCCCCCGTCCTAAAAAGGATGTCATAGATTTGTCCAAATTCGAATGTATCTAGACATGATTTAGTGTATAGATATATTCAAATTTTGACAAATCTGTGACATTCTTTTTGGGACGGAGGGCAAAAATACGGAACTACAGTTAAATTGGAAGTGTATGTTAATCAGACACATTGTACATGTTGGTTTACAAAAAAAAAACTTGAAATGTTAGTCAAACAATGACAGTGTACATGTTCCTTTATATACTGAATAGATACAAATTTTAATTTTCCTCTGAACCGAATTGGAAACAATGCAATGCTCAGAAATGAATATACATAAAGGGATAACGACACTTAATAAGATAGGATACATCTAACCAACTGAATCGCCATGGTTTTACAGAATTTTGCAACAGTAGCTCATGGTATTAGAGCAACCTGGGAGGAAGATGTGAATAGCTGATACGGACTAAGACTGGGTGATATAAGGTGCACTCCACATGTCTGTAAGGAATAAATAAGAATCATAATTTGGATCTATACAAAACGATTATAACAAAAGAAAAGTTGATTATGTTCTTGAGGATAGCTGGTGATGCTTAATCAGTTTCGTGCAGCAAGGTCACTATGTCAGCACATGATGAAAAGCAGATGCCGAGTTTCGGCACCTGTAAATACCGCAGTCACGCCTGAATTAGAGAGCAAATCATACTTAAAAGGTAACTTCAACTTAAAATGTATGCCTGAAAATGGGTTGCATCGTTTGGAAAAAATATAATCTACATGGTTATCAAAGTAATTAGGAAGGCAACAAAAGTACAATGTTGAACTTCTATTACAAAACTGCAAATACAATGGAGGAGAATAAAAATTACATATGTTCTTTCTCACATGCAGTATGCTCTGGTTTTGATCAAAGACCTTGTGGGCACTCTACATTGATAAAAAAAATCTACACAAACAAACATACAAAATATTGGGATTAAGTTTAAGAAAGCAGTATTGTCCTAAAATTTATGGACGTACCCATACAGATGATCAATGGAAAGAAAAAAGGTAATGGAGGTGTAGATAAAAATTTCTCTCAAGAACACATCTACATGGATGTGTACATGGCCATGGGCAACACTGACTTGCCCTGCGATCCAAAAGAGAAGGAGAGGAACATCATAGCTGTAACGACTTGTAGATAAGCTCCATATCCAAACAATGGTCGTTGCCCATGATGTTTGCTAATTTGGTGGACCTCGAAAACAATCGCAAGCTGGTGGTTGGGAAGAGAAAAGACTCGATGCATAAAAACCACATGAACAGGTCTGATTCAATCCAAAAAAGGTAGAAGAGAGCTCAACTGTTGCGTGCGTGGAAGTGGTGCTCCTCCTGTTGTGCTGCATGAATCCTAAGCTGCCACCTGAAACCGAAGCAACAAAATCCTTTACCCAGATCTACCACACACACAGTTTGACTGAAGAAACGATTGGTGCAGCGATGGTGCGTTGCAGATCGATTTACTCTTGCTAAGGTGGGAATGGGCGACCGCCCTGGATGTAGTGACGGGCAAACATGACGCATGGACAAAGGTGGGTGGAGCCGTGGAGGGAGGTGGTGATGGAAAAAGGTACTCCCTCCGTTCCATATTACTTGACTCCTAAATGGATGTCCCTATATTCATTTCGTCTCTAGATATATCTATTTTGAAAGTCAAAGTAATATGGAACGGAGGGAGTAGAAGAGAGGTTGCTTATAAAGAAAGAATGGCTTGGACCTTGGTGGGAGTGGACACCAGTAACTCCAGTCTCCATAGCAGTCACGCCGGAAGAGGAACCGATGAGCCTCGGGTAAGCGAAGAGATGCAGGACGCTTTACTCTCTCTGTCGGAAACAAAACAAAGGTCTTTTTATATCGTATAATGACGTGGAAGGCAAATGATGTGGACCAATTAGATCCTTGGTGAGGTGTATAGGTGAATAGCTTGCATGTTTAGAGAAATAGGTTAGTGGGTATGAACTACTTAGTTATATAGGATATATAGTATTATTATCCGATAATTTCATAAACACAACAGGAGGGGCCTAGACCCTCAAGCTGCTATACTAAAATGGTGGGGCCATTATTACAAATAACTACAAAAAGAAAAGAAGATTATAGCATAGTCCTTCGATCTTACAAAAAATGACTTGGATCCTAGGATTTAACAAAAAGAACATAATAGAGTCCTTCTCTCCCACTCTCCCACTGATATATTGCGAAATATTTGATTGATATTGAGTTGGACGATTACAATGAGACACGGTAGGTTGTTTATATAGTAGATAATACTTGGGCCCTAAGGAAACCTAGGAGAGATAGACTAGGATTACAACTCTTTAAACCTAAACCGTAATATACTCTAATACCCACCTCAACGCATATCCTGTAATCAGGCCATCTTCGCGTCGGCGGAGACAACCCACTTGGGGACAGAGGTGCATGGTGCTTGTTTGACTAACAACTACCTGGTATTGCGGTAGTGGATGTTGAGGAAGAACACTAGATGACGCCACGATGGAGGGCCGCCCTTCGGCTTGAAGAATCGGTGAAAGGACGCTAAGTTCCCCGTTCAAAAAAGATGGGACATTAAGTTTGGGGACTGAGGACGCGCCTGAGGTGTGAGCTTCATCCAGGCTATATTTCCATCCTTTTAGCGTTGAGGACATGGACTGTCTCATGGCGGTGGCATTATCTGTACCCTACTGAAACAGGAGTCCAACGAACCAAATTGTGTCACACAACAACAACAACTTTGCAATATGGTTCGTCAATTATTGGAAAGGAGTACCAAGGACCGATCACCACTTCATCGGGCCGCCAGTTCGTCTTCTTTGCACGTCGCGGTCGGTACTTCAATATTATCGGTAGGGATTGGTCGCTGGGTATCTTCTCACCAGAAGCAACATGGCACCAGTTCGACAAGGGCAAAGGTGAGTTCCACGATCTGCATAGTCTCGAAGGAAATTAGTAGCAACAATTTTGTTAGTTCTACTTTTTCTAGCAAGATAGGGCACCAATTTTGAATTTTGCATAGGGCCCCGGATTTTAGTGGTCCGGCCATGTAAATATATTGTTTGTTTAAACTCCGGTTAATTTCTGGTTGTAATAGGAACTCTATGTACTTGTAGGGGTGTAAACTGGTAGGATAATTTTTGCACCGAATTTGATTCCGAAACCGCTTTGAGAAATCTATATCCGGCTTGAAGGAATCTGACGAATAATATCCGACCCCCAATTTGACACACGCATACGATATATGATATGGTAGGTGAAATAGACTCAAATATGGATTATCCGAAAATTAAATAGAATTATCCGATGGTTTTAAACCGAATAATATGTTTATACCGAAACATCTAACCTAATAGAACACAATTAATTATTAGTTAGTGAGTTATCGAGTTTGTCCGTTAAATAAAAACTCACTTAATAGTGATTGTTCTGACTACGGACTACAACTTTGTTGGGCTATTAGGATATTGAATAATTATTTTTGGTTGTATGGTTCGGATGTACTTATGCGTGTACATGTGCGATTATTTTTATTTCCGTCCCGAATCCGCTTCATTTTCGTCCCGAATCAACGGTCGGATATATACACCAGCAAATTCATAACCGGTAATTATCCACTCCGCTCCAAATTCGATGAAAAAATATGGTAAAGAATATAGTAACGACAAAGTGCGATCTGAACCGATTCGTTGACATCCCTATATACTCGCTATGATGTGATAAAACAGTAAGAAAATGAACCGTCTCGCTCCTGCGACTCTCCAGCCACGATGCGGCGGTTCCGTTTCTGCTTCTCGCTGCCGAGTCCACTGCTCCCCTTCCCCTCCTGTTGCCGTCTTGGCGTTGTGAGGGGGAGGGGAGCCTGGTTCTCGTTTGTGCATGTTTTCAGTCCTAGTTTTTTCTAGGTGTTCGAGTTTTCCTCTGTCGGCGTCATGGTGGAGCGGATGCTGATGGTGCTAGTAGGAATAATGGTCTCCCAGCCCATGCTCCTGCTCGTCGGAGGTATTGCTGGCGCCGGAGAGAGGCTTGTGGAGTCCAACCTATTGGAGCGACTTGGATCCGGCGTTGCGTCTTGGCGCGACAGCGGGGATGAGTTGCTCTTGGAGTGCATCTGTGTTGTTTGTTGCGGATCTGCGGATGACGGTGGAGGATCCGTCCGCCTGATAAAGTGTGGGGTGGTGTTGGCTACGGATCTGGCATTGAAGAAGTTCGGAGGGCTCCTCCGGCCGATGTTCCTTATCGTACTATATCCAGTCTTACGGGGCTGGTGGCTATCGTGGTTCATTAATGCCTTTTGGTTAGGGTTTTTTTCAGCGTCAAGATGTGAACCAGCTTTTGGTGCTCTTCTTCTTCGGCGACGGTGTCGTGGTATTGTCAAATCTGCCCGGGATATGGGTGCCATCCGGCTAGGTATACACGCCGACTGTGAGGACGATTTGCAGCAATACAACCATTTGTATCCTACTTATTTTATGTTGCCTGTATGCGTTTTAGATTGCTACTATTATGAATACAAGTAATGCATGCCTACTAACGATACACTGTAAAAAAAGAGAGTAAGAAACAAGAACATAATAATATTAGCATATGTAGAGTAGCCTGCTATCGTAAGGGCGGTCTCAAAAATCCCCGATCTACCTAAATCCCCGAAAACCTCTCGATCCCAAACCGTGATGAGAGGACGACAGCTGATAAGTAGGGTCCGAACTCCACGTCATTGCTGGCGTGGCTGTTCTTCCGCTAAAACAGTAACCAGAGTCATCGGATAAGCCTTCTATCTGTGACGACGAGGGAGAAGGAGAAATCAGAGCAACGCAATGGAGTCTACGCTAATCACGAGATTATCTCCCATCCTCCCCTCTCCCTCCAACCCAAGAGCCCTCTCCGCTTGCCCCCTCGCCGGAGCTCGCCGCATCGCCTCCATTTCCTTCTCCTCCGGCAGCGCCTGTGGCGTCTTGCGTCCCCGCGGTGGCGTTGCCTCGTCGGTCACCCCGCGGCGGCGGCGCTCGGCGAGGCGGCGGAGCCCGTATCCGAGGCCATCTTGCTCAGTGTTCAGGTGCCCTTCTCGTCTCGACCGCTAGTCTGAATTTGGAGGTTTCCAGTTCTCCCTTTTGTTTTTTCTTTCCCTCGATTTAGCGATTTAGTGATCCGCTGTTGTCCCGGCTCTTACTTGCAGGGCATGATGTGCGATGGGTGCGCTGCCAGTGTGAAGCGGATTCTGGAGAGTCAGGTACTATGGCAATTTTGCCTCCATTTCTCTCGCAGATTACGTTTGACCAAACCAACGAGCATTCAGCACACTAGCACAGTGACTGGAAGTCTGGAAGCACCGTTGATCTCGATCTGTTTATCACGAGTATTTGCTACCTATCCAGCCCGTATAACTTTTACTGAAGAAAACGGGAATGAAATGAAGCTGAAACCAAAAGAGCGCAGAACACAGGGTTTGTGCCAAGTCTTCCGTTTATGACTGGGAAGTAGTGAATCAAGGGGAGGAAGGGGAATACATGTAAATTATTCCGTACTTTTGTATTTCTGATGCTTTTGATTCATTGCAGCAATGACTGGGTAGTGAGGGGCAGCTGCTCTCTGCTCATATGCTAAAAACTACATTTCCGTTCCTATACAGATAGATTTGAAAAAGCATGCACGAGTCACATTTCCGTTCCTATATGTTTAAAGGGGCATTTTAGTAAAACAATTATGAGCACTGCTATACGTACGATCCATGTCCGACACACCATGATCAATCCGTCGGTAAGTGGCATCAAACTGCAGTAAACCGTAGGATCTTGCATCGTACAAAGGTCGGACATGGAATTGTCGTATTTGTAGTAGTTCCGAACAATTATCTGTATACGGATGTTAACTAACCTGTCTAGATGTTTTTTACTTTGTACATATACATACCAGATTCTTGAGACCCTTTCTGTTTACTCCATTTATTTCCTGTTTGCTCTTCGATCTGCTGCTGCTCACCGTGTACTCTCGTCCCTTTTTCAGCCTGAGGCTACAGTTAGTTCTAAAGAAGTGTAGGTTGTCATGTGGTCAACTCCTGAGGTCAAGACGACAGAAGATTGGCAGAAGCAATGTGGAGAGAAACTTGCAGGTCATCTTGGTACTTGTGGATTTGAGTCTCGCACTCAAGGTAAAAAAAAAGCCTGAGTTCTTATGTGAGCAGAAATTACCTATAAAACGCGAAGATCTAGAACAAACAAAGATCTCTTACTGTCCGGTTATGAATTACTGTCCAAACTCTCAAGTACGTCAAAATGGTATCATCTGTATTTTTTCATGTTAAAGTTTGATTGGTAATGTATCAGACTGGTGCAGAAGTATTCTAATTTTGTTTAATGATGCAAAATTTGCATCATCCTTACATCACATGAATGATCTATCAGTAAATATAGGGTGTATACACATCAACAAGGACCAAGATAGCTATATACATGTAATAAAAATGACCAAGCTCGGTAAGAGATGTCGTGGCATGATGTCCTGTCTAGATGTTTATATCAACATTGTTAATGCACCATTATTTTTCCAACATTCTGAATGAGATTATATAATCTTTTGTTGTCAATTCTGAATCTCTCTGATGCTGCAGATTAGCCATCATGTTAACTGGCAAAGGGACACCTGAATACACCACCACATTTGTGTGAGCGTTGCTTGGAAAGTTATGCTCCAGAGTTCGAAGTTGTTATGCTCTAGAGTTCCACAACTGTAGATTACGGCCTTTATATGCAACAAGGGTATAAGCAGTGTAGCTTCCCTTGCTCATAAACTTCTACTGGAAGTCTGGAAACATCCCATCAATCAGAGTGGAAGTGTTAGTACTATTATAAGCTAAGGAGTCATGTTATGTCCGGCTGAACTTAGAATGAAATGTGTACCGCCATGAAGCTATTACAACTGAATTTCCTTGTTGCTTGGCAGCTAGCACCATGTTTCTCCATGTTAATTGTTACTATAGTATGGCTTTCCCCTGTATTTGATGTTGTATTTTTATGGAAAATAATCATAGATGTCATACTATCACAAATGCCCTTGCCAAATTTCTCGCTAAAAAAAAACCTTGGCAAATTTGGTACATAACCACCCCCTAGGGCGGTGGTAGAGTTGCGGGGCATGATTTTCAGTTTTTCTCCCACCAAGATTTTAACCCTGTTGTTTACATTTTTGGACGTCACTCTGGACTCTGGAGGAAACGTTCACCAGTGTCTTAACTCTCAACTTTGAGACATCATATGAAGTTGAGACGATGCGGTTGAGGCTTGAGACACACGATTCGGATGAATCAGCTGGGTGGCAGTGAAGAGCATAACGATTTGAATTTGTATACATCTCTTAAGTTGAGAATTTTCATTCTCAAGTGTAGTGTGCGAACCTACCTGAAGAAAATCTGGTACGGAAAATGAAGGCAGCGTGGGCCGGCCCGATGCGATACCACAGACGCCCACTTAAAAACAGGCCGACTAGGCCAGGCCGTGCGGATACGGTCAGGCCTACGTGCTCTCCGTCGTGCCGTGCCGCGTGCTTACGAACCTAGAAGGATCGGCAACTTTTGTGGCCACCGGGTCACCCACCCATCCCAACCTCTCCTCGCTCATCGCCCCCGCCCTCCGCTCGCCACGTCGCCACAGCCGCTCCGGCCCGCGCGCCGCCGCCTCCAGCGAGATGTCGCGCTTCGGCCGCTCCGGTCCGCCGCCGATCCGCGACAGCTACTCCCTCCTCGTCCTCAACATCACCTTCCGTGAGTTCTTCCCTTCCCCCCTTCGTATACCCAACGCGCTCTTCCCTTCTCCCGCGGGCTACCTTCCAAATCGGCGTCTGGCCTCATCCCCGCCCCCGCTTGTTTCTCGCAGGTACGACCGCCGACGACCTCTTCCCGCTCTTCGATAAGTACGGCGAGGTCGTTGACATCTACATCCCCAGGGACCGCAGGTGAGAGAAATTTCGGTTGGTTCGTTCGCCGGTTAGTTGATCTGTGTCTGCTCCCAACCGATTGCGGATTTTGGATGCAGAAATTTTAGGGTTGTGGGATTATTTATGTGTTTATACATCTATTCTGTAGGACTGGCGACTCGCGAGGGTTTGCCTTCGTGAGGTACAAGTATGAGGACGAGGCGCAGAAGGCAGTTGATCGACTCGACGGTTGGTTCCTCTCCTCCATTCGAATTTCCAAATTTCTATCATACATGTTTTAGGATCGCGTTCATGTTCTATTTTTTCTTGGTTAATTTTCAGGGAGGTTGGTAGACGGGAGGGAGATGATGGTGCAGTTTGCCAAGTACGGCCCAAATGCTGAGAAAATGTAAGATACAATGTCCCTTCTTTACTGTTGGCATGATTCTGGATTCAATCCTGATATCGAGACTTAATTTTCAGCATAATGTAAACTTTATTGATACCTGGTTGGATGTATTAGGTACTGCATGAACTTTTGTCGTGCAGCAGAATATCAGTGCTAGGTCAAAGGAATTAATGGTTCTTAAGATCTTGCTCTGTTTCGATGCCATGATGTATCTTAGATTTTGAGTTTTTGACCATCATTCCTGAAGTATGACTACATCTGTTCCTTGTGCAAACGTGGTCTTGGCGTATCGTTGTTAGTTTAATTTGCTGTCCTCAACAGTTCAGTTCTTATTATGTTATAGATTGTGGGTGTGTTTGGTTGAGCTATAGATTTCTGAAAATCAGCTGTGGGAAATCAGCTGTGAAAAAACTGCTGTGAGCTGACAACTGTGGGAAATCTGAAAGTTGTTTGGTTGAAACAACTGTCAACTGTGAATTCCATAGAAATGTCTATAATGCCACTGAGTTATTGAGAGATTATTTATATGCTAATTGACAATATAAAATTAATTTGTACACAGATATACATGAAAGTGTTGGTTTCTTGAAGAAAATTTTCATTCCATATGTTTTATGCGTAAAGCTAATACAACAAACATACATCTTTTTACAAGCATTTCCACAAACACGTTGCAAGCAACATTTGAAATCCTGTAGAAGGAGAAAAAAAACAGAGTCGGATGGAACATTTTCAATCCATTGATTGTTCATGCACCTACGAATTGTATCAGCTGTTTAAACTTCAAGTCAATCCCGTTCCGACCGGCCGGCCGAGCACGGCCAACAAACCGCATAGGCAGGCGGACGTTGTGCCGGACGAGCACAGCCAACCAACCGCACAGGAACGCGATGTGGATAAGAGCATGGCAAGGCAGCCAGAGGGACACTCGGAGGCGACAACCGCCACGCCGTGCGCACTACCTGTGGCTGACGACTGCGCCGTGGCTGTTCTAGCAGAAGGATGGAGGTCGCTGCCGGCGCTGTCGTGAGGGGCGAGTTGGAGGCGTGGGAAGGTAAGTTTAAGGGGAATGGAAGTAGAGGTCTCGTATGACTGTCGGAGATCCGCCTGGGGCCGCCGGACGACGCCGGAGTTGAGCGGCGAAGCGGAACCTAGCAGCCCTTCTCCTGTATTTGTGTGCGTCGTGGAAGAAAGTAGAGCAATGGGAGAAGAACGAGTCGGGCTGGACGAGGAGAAAAATAGATTGAACCGTCCAGTTTCCACTTATCGGTGGCACTGCGGGTAAATATCTCTAACTTCTCTGAACGCAACGCAGTGAAATCTGGGGGTGGAGCGGCTTTCATTTTACACGGTAAGAATTAGCTGCGTTCGGAAATCTGCGTTCGGTAAGACACCTGTTTGGTTTAGATTCCAGCTTCTGTAACGTGAATCTGGCTACAAAATCTCAACCAAACACACCCTGTGTCACATTTCACTTGAATATTTCACCCCGTCTGGGGATCATGAACCTGTGGTTATTTGCAAGTTGCAACGGTGCCCGATATGACATGTACTGATTTCTTTTGGTTTTTTCTCTTGAATGGTAATTAGCAAGAAGTGTGCATGTACCAACCATATTACTCTCTGATTAAGTTTATATTTTTAAAGGAGGCTTTCTCTTATATTATTTTCTAATAGTGCTGATGGCAACTAAGCATGTGTGTTGGCATACATACTATGTTGTCAGACTTGATTCTTTTCAAAAGTTCCTGGACATTGTCCTATGTAAAAAAATGTAGTAAAGCCACAACCGGACATAATATTCTTTTGCTTGAACTTCACAGTCAGAAAGGGAGAATCATGGAAACACGCCCAAGGTCAAGGGGTCGTTCCAGAAGCCGCAGTCCAAGACGGGGGTAATACCATCTTTTCTAGATCATTATAAATTTACACAATATCTTTGTGTGTCGGATGCTTTTTCTTTCCCTCTGTATTATAGACTTGTTTAACCATAAACATATGTGCTGCCCATTTTCGGGATGTTAGGTTTGTGCGCAAGCCCCACAAGCCCGGTTTCCACTGGGAGCTGCTCTCATCTGGCTTGTGATTCTTTTCAATAGAATGGATCACAAAGACAGAAAAAATAAGGCTGTAGTTGTGTAAGAAATGGATGTTCCACTAAGTTCTTCAATATCAAGCCCATGGACATGACATGATTTTTATGCCTCTGCTGTGCTGTCAGACACCATATTTCTTTTTTGACATACAACCAAGAATTAGAATATTATGATTCTGCTACCTTTATGTTGTTGGCTTGCTGGTTGCTGCCATGCCTTACTTCAATTCATTCATTGCATTTTGTCGTAGTTGCATATTAGGATAGCCCTCCTTCTGCCGGTTTCTAGCTTTGCCTGTAAGCACTTGCTACTGGCCATACTGCTAAATTCTCGATATTTTGTTGTTTAGGTAGATATCAGATTGTGATTTGGCACTGTGCATTTACAAAGCCTATTGGGATTTCCTTGCTTTTCTTTGTCATGATGACATGTGTACCACATCTGCAGGTACCGGGATGATCATCGGGGCAGAGATTATTCTAGAAGGCGGAGTCGGAGTCCAAGTAGAGAGAGATATGGACGTGACAGGTACAGAGAAAGGGATTATCATCGTCGTAGCAGGAGTCGCAGCTCCAGTCCTGATAATTACAGGAGGCGTGGCAGGGATAGGTATATGAATGTGGTTGTTTGCTGGATTATACTGTACGTTATTTTCTTAATAATTATTTTTGGCTCCATGCAGAAGCCCTAGTCGTAGCAGGAGTCGCAGTTACAGTCCTGATGTTGACAGGAGGCGTGGCAGAGACAGGTATGCAAATTGGGGCATCAACTTTACAGTTTTGTCTTGCTGAATTGGGCTGATGCCCTTTAATGGTTGCTTGCAGTATGTCGCCTGCACGTAGAAGCCCTAGTCGTTCACCTCGCAGGACGCCATCTTCTCGTGAGGAATCTCCTGTTAAGCGCAATGATGACCTCTCTCCACGCTCTCGTAGCCCTTCAACATAAGCTGAATATCAACGACGTAGGTCTCTTATTTATAAAAATCTGATTTTGTGTCATCAAAGTTAAATATCTTACAATAAACATAACTTGTGCTTGTTCTTTTTATAGGATGAATGGAACAGGACTGCTCTATCAGAGGCTATTCAGTTGCTTGGTTGTGAACACTCTTCAGTTACAAACTGAAATGCCGCAATGCTTGATATTAGTGGCTGCTTCAAGCTGCAGATACTGCTTTGTGGATATCTGGATGCTTGTTAGAACTATATGTACTGCACTTTCTTCCTATTCAATCTTGTCTAATTAGCACTCAATATTACTTCTCCTTTTCAGTGTTGGGTACTTACTTTAAATGGTAATTTGCACCTTTCTAGTTACATGATGTGGTGAAGGGATGCTGGTTGATAAAGGGTCAACACACAAGTTACTTGCTGTTGCGGTCGATATTGTTTGTGCTGTACCCCTAATGATGATGATGCTGGTGATGGCGATGGTGATTATGATGATGATGGTGCGGTTTGATGATGCTGATCATTTTGCTGCCTGCTTGCATCCTTTGCTGTCTGCACTTGTTATGCTGACAAGTAAGGTTCAATTGATTCGGCTGAGTTTCACTACTTACAGCTGTTCTCCAGTCATAAAAGTACTTTTGTCCATGATTCTGCATGCTAGGATACCGAAACTTAGATCTTGAAATGATGTCCTAGCAAAATACACTTGGGGGCTCTGAATGATGCATAACACTAACTTCAATAAGTGCTCATATGATGATATCTGAGAAGATAAGTGGATCTTAACTTCTATAGGTTGATAGAATCATTTAGTAGAAGCTACGTGGTTTCTAAGTGGATCTTAACAGACTAGAGTAATGCAGTTATATGCCAATGCGGTCATCGTCATTTTGGTATCTTAGGATTTCTTATGGTTTATAGCAGTTATTCTTTGCAGTTAGTGTTTTAAACGAAGTTCTGTTCCACTGCATACACTCCGTAAGCATGGTTCTGATAGCATGTCGGTAACCAGCTAGGCTGTTGTAAAAGTATTTATTTTGCATATTAGGACACGTTCTTTACAACTAACAACCTTAAGCAATAGAAGATGTGGTCGGTGTTTTTCAGTTGCAGACTGAACTACATTCATTTGATTGCCTGATGCTCTCTAGATGTGATCATGTGAATGCCGAGTTAAGATCTGCTGTGATGTGGTGATGGTGGTCATCCAGAAAGAACTTTGATGATTCATATAGTGGTGTGTGTTTCAGAAATGTAATTGTATGATAACTTTTTACTGGAAATTTTAGAAAAAAGAGGATTGGACCTCGTTCTGTGTATGCATCGTGTGTATTGCTTGCCAAGTCCTTGACATCGGCGTGTTCTCGGTTGAATTAGTTCTAACAATCTCCCCCTAATCCAAACTTGGATCTCACCACTCGACCACGACAATCCATGAATTTTTTGCTTACTGAAATGGACCTTATCTGTAATGGCGTACCTGCCTGATTTATGGCAACATATTCACATCATTTATCCTCTGCCATGCCAACTGCCAACTACAAGGCAGAGCATGTAGTTCACAGCACAAGGTGAACATTGGGGCACTTGCATCGGGTTTGGAAAACCATTTTTTAACTTTTCAAAAATTCAAAATAATTGTATGCACACATCTTACATGTTCTGTGTGTGCATCAAAAGTTTCGTGGAGAAACAACTTTTTTACTTGACCTGTGTAAAAAGATAAAAGTATGTGCTATACATGTCCTATATACTCCCTCCGTTCCTAAATATAAGATGTTTAAGCATTTTTTTCTTTCCTTCCGTATCTAGATATGTTTTAGTGTAAGATTCGTTTAAACCTTGCACTAAAACATGTCTAGATACGAAAGGAAAAAAGAGATGCTTAAACATCTTATATTTAGGAACGGAGGGAGTATGTCACAAAATTTTCTCTTAAATAAAAAAAATTCTACAAAACTTTATGTCGCACATGTGTTTGTGATACTAGTTGAATTTGGCGTGCGTCACGCCACGCCCTTGGTGTTTTTTTTAGATTGGCTGGAATTTCGTGCGTCGTGACCCTTTGGCGAGAATTTCTGATAAAGTTTGTTTCGTTGATGTAGTCCAATAATGCGTTTTGAGTAGTGATGGTTATGATTTGTATATAGTTTGTTTCGTTACTCCGGTCGCATAATCCATTTTGTAAGTATTGGTGTTTCTGATTTGTATAATATACTTATATTTTGTAAGCTGTGGATGCATACTGTATATCGTGACAACACCTAATTTTGTAATGTCTGAATATATCACTTTTAATAGGGGACTGACAACATGAAAATATTGCAGCAAGCAGAAACTACGACCGATAAATCACTTGCATAAAAAATCCTGAAATTGTAACAATCTTGCTCCGATCATTGTCCACCATCTTGCTCCGACCATTGTCCACTGTTAGCAACATAAGTGAGCAAATATAGGAAATCATCTATTAGTAAGTATGGTCGAAATTAACCGCGAATGGAAAATAAAGGTAAATGGTAACTTAGATTGTGAATTGTGAAGCAACAGAAAATTGTCTATTAGCATATGTGCTCGAAATTAACTGCCTAGATTGTTTATAAACAAATTTATATTAGAACAACCGAAACTAAAAGAAACATAATTAGTACAGTAGCACAATTCTGAACTGTTTAACCGTGGAAGTGCATACGACATGCGACTTGTCGATCTGTTTGTCCCTAACTGGTAGGAATCAATGACCTTAAGGGCTCAGCCATTCGTGCTACAAACTAAAATAATAAAAAGGTCAGTAAAAAACCAAATGAAGAAGGATAGTAAGAAAGGAATTCTAATATAGAGGGGACTTTCCTATATCTACAATTATATGTTCTGTGGATAAACCAATCTTCCGAGCTTGGCCTCTGCAATGACGGAGGGCATCACTTGGTGTAGAAAAAAGCAAGCCAAAAATGGTGGATAATATTAGGCACATAAATTCATTGGGGAAGAAAGAAGTTGCTAAAATACTTAGTAGATTGAATTATTCAGAAATGCTTGTATTTTTTCCATAAATTTGTAAGGTAACTCCATAATCAGAGAAAATGTATTTTGTGAGCATTTATTAAATTTAAATCCATATTTAGATGATGTCCACCTAGATTGTATATAAATATTAGCCAGTTTTTATCCGTCCACCTAGATTGTATATAAATATTAGCCAGTTTTTATCCAACGGATATATTTGGAGACATTGATTTATATTTTGTTTGATGAATTTTGGCGCGTCGTGACGCCGCGCCTCTGGTTCCTATATCTACAATTATATGTTCTGTGGATGAACCAATCTTCCGAACTCGGCCTCTGCAATGACGGAGGGCATCACTTGGTGTAGAAAAAAGCAAGCCAAAAATGGTTGATAATAACAGGCACATAAATTTATTGGGGAAGAAAGAAGTTGCTAAAATACTTAGTAGATTGAATTGTTCAGAAATGCTTGTATTTTTTACATAAATTTATAAGGTAACTCCATAATCAGAGAAAATGTATTTTGTGAGCATTTATTAAATTTAAATCCATATTTAGATGATGTCCACCTAGATTGTATATAAATATTAGCCAGTTTGGATTGCTTAAATATGTTTGTAGTTTTGCATTAATAAGTACCATTTTTTTTAACATGTCGATATGTTGTGGAGTACCTGCAATATTTTAGCAATTTGAAATGTACTGATTTTACAGCAGTTAGAAGTTTTTGGATTTTGGTCGAATACCGTAAAACAATATCTATAAAGTGTTTTAAATTATGTAAAGCATGTTCTATTTTAGAATTTGGTTGCTCATTCAAATATATTTGTTCGGACAATATGTTCGAAGCAGCTATTTCTCGAAATTTACATTTGTGGTGTTCTTAATTTATTTTATTTTGAAGCCCATAATACAAATGGGTAGTTGTATTTAAATAAGATGGTTTGTACCAAATTCTTTTTGTTGGGTCAATCATATTGAATGATATTACTGATTTTACTTTTTTGGATTTTATTTTTGTCAGTAATATTCAATTTAAGGCTATAATGAGTGGAAATGCACATTTGTAAGTCCATAATTGAAGGAAGTGCATTGTGAGCACTTATTTAATTTAATTCCACATAATTAGACGGAATGCATTTTTTTTTGCCTAATTATCCACAATGCAAATTATTTATACATGTTCTGTGCACACTTATTGAATTGAAGTCCATATTTAGGGGAAGTCCATCTAGATTGCAGCCAAATATCTATTTTGACTCCATAATTTGAGTGAATGAATCGTATGAGAATTCGGTAAGTTCGATCTGTAATTAGAGGGTGTATCAATGTTGGTACATATCTATCTATATACATTAGGAAGCAAATAATCAACACATGGTATAATGCAGTGCACATACAAACATGTGTAACATGATATATTAGGAAGTTCATTTTTAAACCCTAGAAGATGGATAATAATTTAAACGGGGTCCAATTACCACTAAAAGCAATGTTTGGAACAAACCTCATATTTGAAGATAATGGCATTTTAGTAATTGTAGGCAAGTTTTAATTTTAGTAATTGCAAGCAAGCATTTAGTAAAGTCATTATGTAATTTGAGGAATTGCATCTGAGTTACATATTTAGAGGAAGCTATTTTAGTTTTTCTGATTAAATGTTATAAATAGCAAACGTTTATTTTTTTGTACTCATGTTTTTTTTTCTTTTTTTTGGTCGTATCTGTAATTACTGTGGTGTAAAGAATTTAAATTTGTAAATGCCCGCGTTAAAATATTTTTTTTGGATCTAAATTTGTTGGAAGTCGAAGGAAAGTTTGTATTTGTAAGTTGTTCAAATTTCAAAAATTGGTAGAGTTGGGAAGTTTTCCACATTTTAATTATGTGTATGTTTTTTTATAAATGTTTAGATTCGAAAGGAATTCAAAATTTTGGAACATTCAAATATGGAAATCAATCAGACGGCGTAAATAGACAGTGCTTTTTTGAATTTGATTGTATGCCATAAATAGGAGATGGTTATTTTTGTGTCTATGTTGATATATTCGTCATATTTTTGAAGGCCAATAAATTTAATTTTTGGAAATGTCCACATTTAAAAATTGCGCGGAGTAAGAAGTTATTGGAATGCAGAGTTTTTGAAAGTTGTTCAAATTGGGAAGTTATCCAGATTTGAATTCTTTGACGTAAATTTCGAAGGCACAATTTTTTTCTGAAATGTTCAAATTTGGATTTCGATCGCATGGCATAAATATTGAGCATTATTTTTATGTGGCCACTATGACATATTTATTGTATTTTAATGTTGGATATGTTTGATGCTATTGGTTTTCCAGCATTTATCATTTATCTTGAAAAAAGAATAAACAAAAAAGAAAACAATCTGACATAAGGGCCCACTGTGACATCATGGTGACGTCACAGTGGCCGGTTCACGCGGCTTGCCGCGCGCCACCCGCCCTTGACAGTGGTGATCGATGGGTAAAACATTGTGTGAATCTTCATTGGTAAACCGCTTTGTAATTTGAAACTGTAGTGTATAAGAAATTATCCGGCAACCACACGTATATGAGACACATTTAGGTGAGCATTTAGTTGAGAATGTCACTTCAAAAGATTGCCTGAAAATGTTGGCACCAAGACCGCAATGGAAAGAGAAGCTGTCAACACATAGTATAGAGTTTGATCTATCAAAACCTCAAGAAGCCAATGTATGTAAAATAAATGGGTTTGCATAATGCGAAACAGAGGCTCAGTAGGCAAATTGCATACTTGAGAGTAATACTGAAATTAATATAAAAATTGTACACAAAATTAACTTCACACGTGTCCATTTACAACTCATGGACATCAGCTTCATAGCCACATTCAAATCCCATTTTCAAGTAGGTTGCATACTTTTGGAAGAACCACAAAGAAATACATAGTTCTGATCTATGCAGCCCTTGCCCCTAATGTGCACAAAATACCTAACGACACCATTCAAGGATCCATCGATGTCCAATCACTTCCTTCCGCTAAGGTGATCTGCAATTATTTCCTAACTGCTAAATATATGAAAAGACAAAAATTGCCCATCCCTTCAAGCAAATGAAAGATGAATAACAAAAACAACATATCGATGTTTTCTCTTGTATTGCCTACATTGCTCTGACGCGATTACAATGCCTCTAGTCTCAAAGGCCAATAGTTGTTTTACTGAAAATGTAGAAATAAGACACTTGTATCATTCACTAAATATTTGGTCAATACTACTATTTAGATGATACCATTTTTTCTGCTGCAAATACATCACATTTTGCTTTTTACTCATATATGACACACTCGTGCATGTAAGATAACAATGTACTTACATGGAGTTGGCTCATAGATATTTGATCTGAAAATTTAGTAACACTCCAGCCAGAACGAAATATCCACTCAGAGGGTAAATTAATCAGATGCACTTGAACAAAAAAAGAACTTATCTACTACGCAAACCATAGTTGCAAGTAGTTGTAAGAACCATTGGCATCAATGCAGATTGTAAATCAGAATTCCGACAGATTCCCAAGAATTAATAACGTATATGTGTATTAGGTTTAGTTGTTTCGAAGGAAACAAACATGCGAAGGAGCAAATCAATAAATACCTGCAAGTTCATACCTAGCGAGTCACACCATGGTCAGCATTAGACAAGGTTTTGGTTCCCGAATATGGAAAAATCTCGAGGGGGCTCGGGATTCCCGGTTACCGCTGTAACCGAGAAATCCCGAGCGGTTACCGGACAAATTTAAAAAACAAATTTTGAATTCAAATTCGCTCGGCAAGAGTTATTTAGGTTTTTAACTTAAAGTCGACATAAGTCTAGCGCTAGCTTAGCAGTATGTATGCTTTCGGTTTCGTGTACGGTCACGAGGTCGAAACTCGTTGTCTATTTTTTTCCATAATTGCGTGGATTAAATGTTGCACTGAGAGAATAATACACAAGAAATGCGGAATAGCGGAACTCGAACCCAGGACCCGCGGGAGAGCACACCACATCGCTACCAATGCGCTACGCTCTAAGATACGTGTTGTTACGAGAATACAACTTACTCACCTAATTTCTGAGCGTTTAAATTCAAAAATTTCAAAAAATCTCGAGATTTTTTGACCGGTTAGCATACTTACCGGGGGTGCTCGGGATCCTCGGTTACCGGCCGGTAACCGGATTTACCGACCGGTAACCAAAACCCTGCATTAGACAGACTCGTGACAGCATAACCCTTGTCAGAGAGGTGGTCAAACATGGCAGAATTAACACACCATGGAAAACCCAGAAAGAATATGTTTGAAATATCAATAGAAGCGCAATAATATGGGAAAGCACTCAGACGCAAAACATCTAATGCACTAATCAATACCTTTTTATTCCATCAATAAAAGATGTTCAGAGCATAGGTAGATACCAATATACAGGAATCAAGATCTAGAACACATGTTAATAACCAATCTATACCACTTGTACAGTTCTTAAGCATCATGAATGGAATTGCAGCATTGCCACTATAGCATTAGGACTCGAAATACTTATATTATAAGAATACCTATAATCTGATTTGTTAGCATGATGTTGTCCATTTATACTAATTATAATATCAAAAAGAAAATCATGCAAATCATAATAGATAGTTCTCAGTAGCAAGGAAAGGGTGGTGCATAGATCCAAAAGCAAGTGATCAAGTTCCTATCCAAAAAAATAGGTGCAACAAAATTACTCTATTATGAAAGTTAATGATCACTCAGAAGCAATAATACACAAAAAATGGGCGCCGAAAAATAAGAGGGGTCACTTTGCTGGGTAGGTTGCCGTTGCCTGGAGAGAGGATTGGAGGAGTGGTTCTCTCATTACAAGCGCCGCTCAAATATGCAGAGTGGGGGTAGGTTGGCGTTGCCTGGAGGAGTGGTTCTCCAATCGCAAGCGCCGCTCAGATATGCAGAGTGGGTTTCTATTCCGCCTCCGTCGCCCTTTCTTATTCCCCTTCCATCTCTTCCCTCTATGACTTCGTGTCTTCGTCCCAGGTAGCCGCGGTGAATCACCCAAACAGCAACTGAATACACAAAGGAAAAAAAGGAAAATAGCCTAAAACCTGTAGGGAAAATTGTGCCGAAAACAGCAACTGAACACACCATCTATAACAAAATTATGTTGGGGCCTACCTAAATTATTACTATTAACATAAGGAGTGACTTATCAGTAAAAGCACATGTATATCAGTACAGGCACTGAAACATTAATCCCCACTGGGCTAGCTAAATGTGGCATAACCCTATCAAAAAACTTTATCCAAGTAAAGTCTTACAGAGATCTAGAAAATGAATGAGTAAGCACAATTTTTGATTTGAACATCAGGTGTAAAGGAGTATTAGAAGAAACCTAGCATGTGAACAGCAAGAACCATGCTCACCTCAGAGGTATCAGCATCAGTAGAGGCTGGGGCATTATACTATCCCAATATTTTTCCACAATGTTCATTTTCCCCTTTTATTTTATACACCGAAGTACATTAGAAATTTACAAACAATTTGAACAAATTGATCCTGATATGCGCAACACTCGCCTCGTGCTTGACCCTTGGTGCTGCGTCACTGAGGCTTATAACTGTCGTCCAAGATCCATAATCCTATATATATCATAAATTATTAAAAAAAATATAGGTTAAAAAATATATGTGACTGGCAAAGGAGAATTTGTGTAAATGAGGTTAGAAATTTGCAGCACACAGTAAAAAGCATATAGGTCGAAAATAAGCGATTGCACATCAAAAATGCTATAATTGATTTTAGTTGAGAGCTTGATGCTATAATTGATTTCAGTTGAGAGCTTGCAACACATACAAAGCTGATGCGATATCAGTAATGTCCAAACCCGAACAAAGAATGTCAGCATGAACCCAAACTTTGAGTTTTGTACGTGACCAAAACAATCTACCATTTGCAATTCAAAGTGCACTCTAGTAAATAGAATGATTAGACATTATTTGTATTTGATGATTATTCCTTATAAGAACGACATGTTTATTCACATTTCAGTCTTCAAATGCCCCTCTTATATTACCACCTAATAAATTGCAACCATAAATAAAATAAGAGAGTATGGAAGTTTTGACACTAATAACTGCTACATAGAAATATCTCAAAATGTATGCTCTTGTTAATTTAGAAAAGCAACAGCAAAGCAATGAGGTTTAGTGCCTTGCCTGCAGATTGCTGCACCAAAAGGCACACAAGTATTTGCACAGACTTTTATGTCCTGGATGCCCTAGCTGAATTGCTGGTAATAAGTACACAATATCTAAATTCACAAAGTAAAAGAATGCTATAGGGAAGATATGAGCACGAATCAGGACACAATAACTCAATTTAAATAATTTCTAGATTAAATAACTCATGCACCAAATTTCCCAACAAATCCACCTACAGCAAGCACTGTTGTGCCCACAACCTTGAGAACAAATAATTCAAGAAAGGATAATTACCATCGAACATATCACATAATCATTATAAAATTCCGTGGAGTTGAACAAAATGATCCCTTTCTCTGAATTTTTTTTACTATTTTTTACTATCTGTTCACCACGTTCAAACAATTTGTTAAACTATCATCAAATTTTTGTATCACTAAAGTCACTGCATGCCTCCTGCTATATAAAATTCATGCTAGCACACATAGAGGATCATATGGGTTGCTTACTTTTGGAGGCTAATATTGAAGAGGATGGAGTATAGCAGCCATTGTAGTTGTGCAGTTCATGATCCAAGCATCCTTCATCACCGCCTGCTGCTATCATGATTTTTGATAGAGTAAAGAAATAAATTAAGCAAAGTAGCCGAGCGCGGAGAGGCCGCCAAAGGGACGGTTGTTTTTTAAATCAGCGAATAGTGTGCCTTCCTTAAGAACTGTGAAAACATATTACCCAGAAATACAAAAATCTACATGCAAAGGTGAGGCACACAATTCACATAGAGCATGCAAGACATGCTGGTCATACCAAAAAAAAAGTTCATGCAGATTAAGTTAAATCATATCAGAACATAAGCTTCGCAATTATTTCAGCCACATGGCAAATAGATGCTTGTCAATAAACATTTTAAGTACACATTCAAATATTCAAACAATGCTAACAACAATACGGACAATTTACCTGCTCTAAATGCATATCTGAATCTCACACCTTCATCAGTTTTCATTGTAAGAACTTTGTCTGATAATGTACACCTGCATCATAATTCATAAGACTGCATATTAGCAGTGACACTCATATTTTTTCCAATTGTTAGTCCTTAAATGAATTTCTTTCTATTCATGTATAATAAAAGGCAGGCTATGTGGAAACAGATATTTACAGGCACTGTTCATTCTGCTTAGAACAAATAATTCTACAGGAATGCTGAATAGTAATGTTTGCAGCAACCAGCAGGTCAAATATGTCAATCTGTTTAAATAATCAGACACAGTTTGCAAGTTTCTATATTTAAATGGATGTGCAGCTTGGCTCAACGATTTAATTCTACAACACAACTATAACTTTAACCATAACTATACTTTTTCAAGTCCAATGCACAAGTACTGTTTAAACATACGCTTTAATTAGACACAGTTTGCAAATCCAATGCACAAGTGCAGTTATAATATAGCCATAACTATACTTTTTCGTCATGTATTAATTATGTTAACTTCACATCATTAAAGGTTTTTTTAGAATTGTAAGATGCATATGTGTGGAACATAATGCAGAACAAATTTGGTTCTCACCCTGAACTTAGTGCGGTCGACCAGCTCAAACACAAGGCAATCACCATCGACCAGGCCGTGATCCTCGGCGAACTTTTTCCATTGGGCGCTGAGGCCTGTCTTAAGGGGAAGGTAATAAGAGCTGAACTCAACGCCTTCCTCATCCACCAGAGCGATCCACTCGTTGCGCTTCTTTGGCAGATACTTGCGGCAGAAGGGCACCGGGAGGCCCTGCCAGGAATCCAAATGCACAATCAGCAGCAGGTTCCATCGAGGAGCGAGCTGAATGCAAGAATGGAAGTTTTTCTGCTCACCAGCCAGAACCCTCCGGTGACATGGGACTGCGTCATGGGCTTGACGAAGCTGGGGTAGGCGGAGCCGAGCTTCTCCTGCAGGTCTTGCGCCTTGTTGATGGCGTACCCCCTGGCCTCGTCGGACGCGTAGACTCGATTGATCAAGTCCTTCCTTGTGCTGTTAGACCTTCTCCCCCTGCTCATCTTCTCGAAGACGGCCAAGGTGTCCTGCAGACGCAAGATGCAATCTTGGGTCAGTAATCGAATGACAGAAAAAAAAAGATCAAAAAAATACATCTGAAAACATTATTAGCAGGCAGTATGAGCACCACGTAGTACTACCTCGTAGCGGTACTTGGGCTTCTCCAGGAGGCTGGCGAGGCGGCCGGACCGCCGGACCGGCGCGTCCTCGCCGGCCTCGTGCGGCGCCCTCTTCCGCTTCACGGACTTGACCTGCGTGACACACCGACCGACCGAAACAAAGGCGAATCAGAGAAAACACAGGACAACCGGACGGACGGAATCAAACCAGCGGCCGAAATCGAAAGCCGGGGAGGGGATCTGACCGGCGAGGGCTTGGGGGCGGCGGCGTCCCTGAGGTCGGCGGAGAGGAGGTGCAGCTTCAGCTCGTCCATCTTGCGCTTGTTCTCCGCCACCGTCCTCCGGCGCTCCTCCTCGTAGTCGTTCGCTCCGGCCATCTGAGTCCTCCCCCTGGATTGATTCTCTCTCTCTCTCCCCGTGTGCGCGGATTCGTGCGGGGAGGAGCGGGACGGCGGGGGCGTGCATCGGCGGCGGCGGCGACGCCGGGGCCGTGCGGGAGAGAGAAGGAGAGGAGAGGGGGAGGGGGATGCAGGTTATATTTTCGGTTTTGTGAGGGGCTTTTTTGCAAATCGATCACGGACGCGTCGTCCGGCCCGTCGGATCGCCGTTCGACGGCCGGGATCACCGCTACTGCAGCAACTGTAGCTAGCTACAGTTGCCGAGCGCAGAGAGGCCGGCATTTCGTTCGTCTTTAATATAGTTAGTAGATGTATGACTGATATTTTGTTTCACAATTTTTGGACATTATTTTAAAGACGTTTTAAATGTTTTTAAAAGTGGGTGTAATACTCTCATATTTTCCTCATTCACACTCCACAAGGCGTGCCCTTCCTTGTGTCGGTGACAACATGGTGCTAGTCACCGGCGTCTGTGCATCCACTCTGGACTGTGCATCCTGCCAGACGTGCAACGCAACAGCCACGGCAATGGCTGCTGTGCTTGAATTACGTTCAGTACGGCCATTTGCAAGCTAATATTATGATTGTTTGCATAGGAAGCAGTACATAATACTCACGCCAACTAAACTAGAGCACAGAGGTGCCCGATTGACTCACGCAGGGACCCATAATACTGTTAAGTTTCTTTGTCATGCATTACAGGTGCAACTACATATAGAGGTACTGCTTCAGGATGAGGATCCCGTGTGAACAACTTGAGCCTGTTCACGCGCGCTTGGGAGGGTGATACTGCACATTGTTGTCATCGCACATCCCCTGGAATAACAATGATCTTTTTATTAGGTCACACATATCGTACAAATGTGTCAAGGTTCCGCTAAAATGTGAGCATGCCGTTTCTTACACGATACTCCTCTGGAAGTTCCTCGGAGATGGCCAGAGTATAGCATCCCGGAATGAATCTTCCTGCAGATCAACAAAGGAACATGAGCGAATCATTCGAGTTACAACTACAATGGAACATTTCTCTCGGACATTTTACGTCGTGTATGAGTTATGACACATAAGACAAATATTGTAGTCTAGCAAGTCCATCACAAGTGGCTGCCGGAGTAATTCAGCACCACCATAAACTACTGGTATTGATTCTTACACGCTCTGGTGGGCCGAACGGGACATAATGCTCGAGCGACACAGCCCTAAAATTAACGCAAAGATAACTACTCGTGGAACCTCTTAGTATGGGACTTCTTTTGACAATGTCAGCACCTAGATTCATAATGGTGTGATGTAATATATATACTCGACAAATAAGAATAATTACTATCTTCATTGATGTTGTTTCACGATGCAGAAATCATGCTAACAAAATATAAATCAAGGGAACAGAACAAGGATTGCATCATTGCAAAATGTGAATCAGATTATGGCCTTAAGTTTTGAGACGAAATTCAATAAATTTTAGTAGATCCATACATACAATTGTAGAAGTATTGGATCCAGTATCAAGATGCAATACATGGCATGTGTACAGAATACTTCGAAACGGAAACAAAAAAGAAAAAAGAGTGCATGATATGCACTTGGGTTAACAAGCATGCAGATGGAAAGTTTAAAATAAAGATTCCAATGCGAAATCTTTATAGATATTAAAACGCAATCTTAACTAAACAATTTCTCCCATGAGATAACCTGCTGATAATTTCCTTACTAGAACAAGGACTCAAGAACTAACCCCTTGTATTAAAACAAGCTAGGAGTGGATCCTGGCAAATATTTCAGTTCAGTTTTCCGATCCTTCAAAGGTGGTAACCACATAGAGGTCAACAGGAAGTGAAGAACTATGGCGAAATATCAAGTATAAAGACAAGCAGATATCTTTTATAAGGAAGAAATGCCTACATATGCAGGTGGATGCTATTGCTTACTAACGAATTCAAGTCCTATCAGCAACCATAATTTTTTTACTGGAGGGCAGCAAGCAGACAAGGGATTATGAACAACACAGCCTATTCGTCAAAATGTTCTCACAGGGTATAGGCAGTACTCATCCAGACACCCCACCTAGCAGTGATTATAGACCTAAATGATTGGTATATGGTAGCAAATAGAGCTTTCTCTGAACATTGCCTAACCTGTTTTCTTAGCGCAGTCGAAAAATAACATTTCATACTGGGCTAGTAATGCAATATCATAAAGTAAACCAAGCTGAAAGGAAAAGTAACTTGAAGACAAAGATAAGTATAGGTCGTGTCATAAATATTTAACTACACACTCACCAATTCTCAACCAACGAGCAGCCCAACTCCTATTGGGATCCATCAGCGATATTATTCTGCAAGCCAGGATGTGTGCATTAAAATAAAAAAAGGTAAGCACAGGAGTGCAAAATAATACCTAACATCTTTTAGCAGCAGCACATTCTTTTATGGAGTATATGACGGTTTAACTTTATGTAACCACAAGCTACACTGCATGAACATATATGGTATGTGTTTTTTCAACAGCAAAATGTCTTAATGAACAATTCACCAAAATCAGCCCAAAGAATTGAAGCAATCAACACGAGGTAGAAGACTGGAAGTTCGAAAAAAAACCACAACTATTTGTTCGTCTTGTATGCTTACAGGTCCATTTCCGGCAGGTTAAAGCACAACATGTGTTCTTAGCATAAAGTGATTCGAAAAACATGGTCCGAGAGACTCCGAGAGCACCAGTATCCATTGGACCTACATGAATGCAGTGTAGAATGGAATTACCCAGTGAAGTTGGCGGTGGTGCAGCTTACGACGTTGTCGCGATCCTTGTCCATCTCCAGGAAGGGGCAGTTCTCACAGCCATTCTCCCTGAACTGCACACCCCATACAGCAATCAGATACAGGAGACGTAAATATTAGCAACAACAATAAACATCGCCTTGGTTAGCCTCGCTGCTTGTGCCAGGAGTGTTTCCGTGCCACAAAATCGCACAAATTTCACAGTGCAGAACCTAGACGAAAGCCAGTAACCCTACAATCCAACGACGATTCGCTCCCCCGAAGAAATCAGGCACCCTAATTCGATACCTAAATCTCCCCCGGCGTACCTAGCACGAAGAATACGGAATCACTTGACCAACGGGGTGAGGCATAAACCCTAGGTCTAGATGGAGGGGCGGTGCGAGGGGAACGCGGCGGCGGGTTGGTACCTGGTCGTAGGTCTTGACGAGGCGGCAGCGGAGGCAGGCGCGGAGCTCGTGGCCGAAGCTGTTCGGGATCTGCGCGTGCCCAACCCGGTCGTCGTCGTCCATCATCCCGCCGCCGCCGCCCCTCATCCTGGCTTCCTCCTCGCCTGCTACTCGCTCCTCTCGTTCCTGTCTCGTCCCCCCTCTGTTTCGCCGTAGAGCTCTCTGGTGTCTTCTGCCGAGTCTCAACGTGGAACCTGAAAATCTCTCAGCTTGGGTTCTGTACGTGATATTTGGGCCTACGGTCAATTTGATGGTTGTTGGTTCACAAGCCCACTGGACTAGAGTGGAGATTTCAGGACGAACTGAAGAAGTTGCCTTCGTTTTTCTCAACGAAGAATACAAAAACTGATGCAGTTTTTTTGATAAAAAAATAAAAAAATGATGCAGTTACTATGTGGTAAATCAGTTTTAGAAAAAGGTTACTACTTGGTAAAACGCTTCTAAAATTTTAGATCACGAGTGCAGTGATATGGCTCCCGTACTCCACGTTGCACTTTTTTGAATTTTTTGAAAAGCTCAAATTTTAAGCTTCAAACATATTCAAAAAAATATCATGATGTAGTCAATACTTGGTTCTATCTTTCTGTATTTTTTTAATACGAAATACCATGTAGTCTGGCCTCGCCAAAAATGACAAATGTGCAGATCTGGCAGCATGACGGTGCACATTTTGAATCTCCTAAAATTTGTGCAATTTGTCCTTTTTTTGCCGAACCCTAAATATGAGGTATTTCACACAGAAAATTTGCACGCTCGTACTGAGTTGGCTACATCAAGGTATTTTTTGCAGAATATTTTGAAACTTCGAAATCAGGTTTTAAACAATCAGAAAAGGGCTACATATAGGTTGTGTGACATTACAACTATTCAGTTATATCACAGACATAAAAAATATGTTGGACGTTCGATTTCCAAAACTTTTTATTGCAATAAGAGCGTCGAATTGTGTCTCTCCTAGCAAGTGATTGGATAAGATCCCATCATCGTCATTGAGCAGCTGGGACAAGCATACCGAAAATAATAATTTTGAGCACTACCATGAAAATAGAAAGTTTGAGTTTGTCTAAGATAAGTGGGTTTAGTATTTAGATGCCTACACACTATTCACTCCACGACGTCAAGACACTCCGTGTCGGGTGGTCCTCTTTTACAGGCTCCCCCGATCTAGATTCGTCATGTCATAATGTCGTGGTGGTGCACGGACAGATGCCATATAGGCTTAAGGTGGGGCCGATTGGACGCTGGAGGCAACCGGGGAGGGCTTGCACATGAAGACGTACAGAGAGACACACAAACACAAACACAAACACAAACACAAACACACACACACACCCGATTTTACCCAGGTTCGGGGCTCTCGTGAGGAGATAACACCCCTACTCCTGCCTGTCTGATGTATATAAGTGGATCACAACTGGTTACAAGCTTGCTCCTTGAGCTGTGCAGAAGAAACTACCCACTCTCAGCTCCTACCGAGTCTCAGAGTGGCTCCTTGGCTCTCAGAGGGCTCTGGAGGAATGCCTAAAGCGTCTACGCGTGAAGTCAAAGATCGTCCAAGCGTCCCCGCGTGAGAGGAGCCCCTGGTACCCCTTATATAGGGAAACCCAGGGTTACAGTGTAAAACATTGCTACTGTCGCCATATCCCTTGGTCGCCGCTCGACACGGGCGCCGCTGCACCATGCCCATACCATGTCAGCGCTGGTCGCCACGGTCCCCTCTGCATCAGACAGGACACCCACGCCCAAGCCTAGCGCCGCTGTACCGCGCCGCCCGCGTCAGAGGGATGGCCGAGGCTTGGCACGCCGCCGTCCTTGTCTTGCTCCGTGTCTCAAGGAGCTCGGTCCATCATCCGGGATAACCTTTACCCGGCATAGGTATGCCCCGTGCTCTTGACTCGATTTACTCTTTCCTGCACATAAGAACAACAAAGAGGATCCCGACATAGAATAAACATGATCCGGCATAAGGGTAAGTCGGTTTAACCTTGACCCGGTCGACACCGGGTAAGCTGGTATGGTATGTCGGTTTCCCTTGACTCGGTCAACTCCGAGTCCTTGCTTATTTCACCATATTGACCCCACTCGGGGGCTTCCCCCCGACACATAAGTTATTCTCCATGCAAGACATCACATCTTCATCGATATTAGCTTAAACCTTAGCTTTCAATACCCTTTGGCAGAGTCTGCTAGAATACTAACTATCAGGATAAGTTTAGGTAAAGACATGTCAGGATAGCTTGGGTGCAAGTCAGAATGAAACAATGAAGTGGCAAGTATGTTATGAAAAAAATTAGGCTACCATATCAGGAGCATGTAAGTTCATTGTTCGTTGATAAATTTAAAATTTTGTTTCAATAATTTGTCGCCTGACTCAACGCCTACATTGGTTGCTCCATGACAAAAAAGGTCATGAGGTTGATTGTGGGTGTTGGGGCTCAAATCCGGGTGTGGGAGCTCGATTCTAGATGGCGATAATGGGCACAGGAGCTTGATTCCGTACAACTAGACTGAGCCGCTCACCAGATGGAGGAGGCATGAGTGCAGATTGGACTAGGGATGCGAGGAGACCGTAACGACGTTAGAAGGTGGTTGGCCTCGTCGAGCGCGGTGGTGCGCAGGAGTGGAGGGGCGGTGGAGGAGAAGGGTGGTGGCTAGCATGGGTTGTGCCCGACAGAGAGAAAAAATTGATATAGAAAACGAAAAAAAGAAACTCATGATTGTGGCTAATCACTTGATCGACATACGAACCCTGCTACGGGTTGCGCGGCTCCTGGTGGAGATCATCGAAATCGACCTCCCTGGGAGCAGCATGGTGCAGAAGCGTGTTTAGCAGCTATGTCTAAATCTCGACGCGCTGATACCATAAAAACAAATAGATTTGAGACCTTCGGATGAGTATATATAAGGGTGTAAAATTTGGAGGACAAGAAACATCCTAGAGCTCGATTACAAATTCAATAATATACTCTCTCCGTTCCATATTAGATGACTTTCAAATGGATATATCTAGATATAACTATCTAACTAAACTGGAAATAGTAAAGTGTTTCACACACTGTCCCCGATTTTGCCAGCTCGATGACACAGTTGCAAGAGCAGAGCGTGCCAATCCAAAATCGTCCCCCATTAACACGCATATCATTTGCTTTAGGAGTGACCATACATTAGTAACACCCAAATCCTTTGCTTTATGAGTTACTACTATAGATTAATGCTCGGTAAAGATTCATCGACCATTCTTACGTTGTATTGTACTACTAGTCCCGTAGCCTCGCTTGTTCCATCATTTGGCCACCGAGCTCTGTCAGTACGTTCCCACATGGCGCCGTGTTTGTTGTGCGCGGACTCACTCGGCGCGGCGCTTGGCCGTGACTGGACGCACAGCCGGCGGGACGGACGGACGGACGGTGGGCATTTCTCCGGCGAGCTATTACGGAGTACTCCGTAGGAGGCAACTTGCGTCGGCTTGCGGCACCGCCGTCCGTAGAGGACAAATTCCGTTCCGGGAAGGATCTCTTTTCATCGGACATATTCAGATGCCAGCATTACCAAATCTGTACATCGTTCCATTCTCTTCTGTACTTCTGCGGTGGCCCTTTTTCCACTTTCCCCGCCTCCCTCTCACGCCGCTTTCCCAACAACGGCGATGCTGCCGCCGCCGTAAACCCTACCTCCGGCAACATTCCGGCCACATACCGCGGCACCGGGGTGATCGTTTCGCCTGTCCCCATGTCGTACCCAAAGGTTTCCGGCGGCTGCCCCGTCCTCCCGGCGCCTCGTCGCCACACCCTCCTCCCGGCGGCGGCTCCCCTGTTCGCGCCAAGGTTCCGCTCCCGTCGTCATCGTCGCCCCACGTTCGTCCGTGCCGCGGGGAATGCCTGTCCCGCCGAACCACGCCGCCTCGGATCCTTTACCACCCGTCCTCCTGCACTCCACTCGATTCGCGCGCCATGTTCTGGTAAGAAGCCCGACCTCTTGGATGGATCGATTATTAGATTTCAGTTTGGTTTGACGTAAACAATCAATTTCGCTGCGGCAACAGAAACAATTTTGCATATTATCTGTAGAACTTGTCGGTTATTTCACCTGAATGCAAAGCAAGGCAGAAGAGGTTTTTCGTTTAGATACTCGCAATTGTTGCTTGATCCTTGTGTCACGTACGTCCGAGTGGCACCATGTGCGTGCGTATGCATATGGCTGACGGACGCCTTCACCTTAATTTATTCGTGACTCACATCTCCTTTCTACCAACAGCATATGTCGAGCAGAGGATGGTAGGAGAAAATGCAGGCCTGCAAAACATGGTATGAGCCTCACTGCTGATTATTATATTTGAGGGTCCTGTCACCCCGCTGGAATTCTGTTTAAATATAATGTTATCACTGAAAAACAAATGCAGCATACAGATGGACGGGAAGCTAGAATAAGGAAGCAGCTCCATGAAGTTGAACTATCGCCATCTTCTTACGACACAGCGTGGGTGGCTATGGTGCCCTTGCCGGGCTCCCCTGGGGCTCCATGCTTTCCACAGTGTGTTGAATGGATACTGCTAAACCAACAAGATGATGGATCTTGGGGTATCAAGGAATTTGGATCATCAGCCAACAAGGACATTCTCTTATCCACATTGGCATGTGTTCTTGCACTTAAGAAATGGAACGTTGGCCACGAGCACGTGAGGAGAGGTATAGACAAATACACAATACTACTTGTTAATGTAGTTCTGCTATATGTGATTTGAAGAACCGAAGCGCCTTAATGCACTGAAAATGATACTGTACAGGGCTAAATTTTATTGGAAGAAATTTCTCCATTGTTATGGATGAGCAGACTGCTGCTCCTATAGGCTTCAATGTCATTTTTCCTGGTATGCTTAGACTTGCCATTGCGATGGGCTTGCAGTTTCCTGTTCGACAGACTGATATTGATGGAATTCTACACCTGTGGGAGATGGAAGTTATAAGGTTTGTCAACATAAATATATATGGAATTGTATTTCCTTCTCGGTTGTACATTAGAGAGAGCCTGTTTATAAAGTTAGCCTGTAATGTGTATGGGATGATTATGTCATTCATATTCTCGTCTGCTTACCAATGAAATTAGCAACCAGAGTATCACCTGTGTACACGTGAAAATCCTCATACTTGACCAATTTAGACAGGATGAGCAGAAATCATGTGGCAGAGAAGCATATATGGCCTATGTTGCTGAAGGGTTAGGAAACCTGCTAGACTGGAACGAAGTTATGAAGTTCCAGAGGAGGAATGGATCATTGTTCAACTCCCCTTCCACAACTGCTGCTGCATTAATCCACAACTACGATGATAAAGCCCTCGGGTACCTAAATTTGCTTGTCAGTAAATTTGGTAGTTCAGGTGGGTATCTGTACCTTTCGTCATAAAGAATCAGCAAAGCAAGGTCTAAACTGTCGCGGAATACTTAATGCCGATAGACTTTTTGCAGTACCAACAGTATACCCACTAAATATACATTGCCAGCTTTCAATGGTGGATTCTCTTGAAAAGATCGGAATTTCTCACCATTTTTCTAGTGAGATAAAAGGCATCCTAGACATGACATACAGGTAATGACCATGACACCAATTGATCTTCCTCCATTCAAAATATTAGGCGTATTTAGTTTCCTTTTAAGATAAGGGTTTGGCCAACAATGGCAATTAATATGCAATTTATGTGATTCATATTAAAAAGTACTTACATATGAAATCTGTTTTATATCACATACTCCATGTATTAATGGTGTAAATGTTGCTCAGATCCTTGTCTTAACGAAACTAAATACATCATATATGTTGAAATGAAGGGTTTATCTGTTTTTTAGCAACTTGCAAACTTTACATGTCCTGTTTGCAGTTTTTGGTTACAGAGGGACGAGGAAATCATGCTAGATGTAGCAACATATGCAATGGCATTTCGCCTTCTACGGATGAATGGATATGATGTATCCTCAGGTACCCAGGCAGGAATTCCATGTCAATGTCATCATTGATCTCATGTTCATAGTCTAACTCAGTAGTTCTATTTTGGCGCAGATGAACTGTCTCATGTTGCTGAAGCCTCCGCTTTCCATAATTCACTTCAAGGATATTTAAATGATACAGAATCTATATTGGAACTGTACAAGGCTTCAAAAGTTAGTGTATCAGAAGATGAACTGATCCTAGATAACATAGGCTCCTGGTCTGGCAGCTTATTGACGCAAAAACTGTTCTCTGATGGGTTCCTAAGATTCTCAGCCTATGGAGAGGTGCCTGCATGAAATTAAAATTTTCCATTTCACTTAGCAGTTCAGTTTATGTTTAATTCTATGTTTTTAGAATTTCAGATGGATTATGCTCTTAAGTTTCCTTTCTATACCACGCTGGAACGTCTAGAGCACAAGAGGAACATTGAACATTTTGATGCTAGGGGTTCTCATATGATGAAGACAGAATACTTGTAAGATTTCATTTTCTTTAATAGTCCTTAAAATCGTATTGCTTAGCTGTCATACTAAGTGTCAAACATTTTGCTGAATAAGGCCATGTCGTGTCAACCGAGAACTTTTGTCTTTGGCTGTTGAAGATTTCACCTTTTCTCAATCTATTTACCGTGATGAACTCCAACATCTTGATAGGTAATCCGGCGTTTATGCTTTCTTTTCATATAAAATTCCTTTATTGGAGAATTTTCTGAATTGTTTTGGTGACAGTTGGGTGAAAGAGAACAGGTTAGACCAGCTACAATTTGCACGACAGAAGTTAACATATTGTTATCTCTCTGCTGCTGCTACGATATTTCCTCCTGAACTGTCTGATGCTCGTATATCATGGGCCAAAAATGGTGTGCTCACAACTGTTGTTGATGACTTCTTCGATATTGGAGGATCAAGAGAAGAACTGGAAAACCTCATCACATTAGTTGAGAAGTACTATTCTCAAACTTGATGTCTTTGTCTGCACTTTCTTAAGAGTGCTTCTATCTTTAATATTAATTCACTTTCCCTGTTTTCCAAATGGTTGTCTTAGGTGGGATGAGCACTACAAAGATGACTTCTATTCTGAGCAAGTAAAAATAGTGTTTCGTGCTCTCTATACCACGGTGAACCAGCTTGGATCGATGGCTTCTGAAGTCCAAAAACGCTGTGTTAGAAATCACCTGATAGAAACTGTGAGTCTCATGGTCCCCCCTTGGTTCTTAATTGCACTGTGTTCAGTATTGACAGGTTGAAATTGGTCTGCAGTGGCTACAACTATTGAGGTCTATGATGACCGAGACAGAATGGCAGATTAGTCAATATGTGCCAACGGTTGAAGAATATATGGCAAATGGAGTTGTTTCATTCGCACTTGGCCCCATTGTACTCCCAGCATTGTATTTTGTTGGGGAGAATATCTCGGGGTGTGTTGTCAAAGATCAAGAGCACAATGAGCTATTTAGGTTAATGAGCACTTGTGGCCGTCTCCTGAATGACATCCAAGGCTTTGAGGTACTTGGGCCTGTTTATGCAAAATATTTGCTGCCTAAAATATTGATCTTTTAATCTTACTTTATACTGTCTGATTTTGCAGATCAGATTATTTTTTCTTACTTTATACTGTCTGATTTTGCAGATCAGATTATTTTTTCTTACTTTATACTGTCTGATTTTGCAGATCAGATTATTTTTTCAAATACTTACAGGCCCTATATTGACTATATAGGACTATAAATTCTTACAGAAGTCGAAAATCAATGTTAAACGAGGCTTTCTTCTGCGCCTTGTGGGTAGAAAATCTATATTAGATCTACAGTGCTTATTTTTGTTGTTTGCCATTATAACCCTGTTTTACAGAATGTTAATCAGCTGTGTTTATAGTTGTAAAAAAATAAGTATAGAGTTGTAATAAAAATCTATTTAGGCATATGCGTTGTGATGCCTAGTTGCACAAACTGGGTGGAAAATTCTGCTATTTTTGCATTCAACTGTAAGTATTTGGTAAGTGAATACTAACTCATCATCGTCATGCAGTTAAAACTTGTAAGTTGTACGTGTTGTCATTGGATGATTGACAAATTTGCAATCTTACGTCGCAGAGGGAGGGCAGCCAAGGGAAACTGAATAGCGTTTCACTGCTTGTTCTCCACAGCGGTGGTTCGATGTCAGTAGAGGAGGCTAAGAAGGCGATACAGAAGTCCATAGACACTTGTAGGCGAGACTTGCTAAGACTGGTCCTCAAGGAAGACACGGTTGTCCCTAGGGCATGCAAGGAGCTGTTCTGGAAGATGTGTAAGATCCTTCACCTGTTCTACTTCCAGACCGATGGGTTCAGCTCGCCGAAGGAAATGGCCAGCGCAGTGAATGCAGTTATCACCGAGCCCCTCAAACTCTCAAGTTAGCAGTTCATCTTCTGGCTGTTTCATCAGAAACATAAGGATTTCGTGTGTTGATACGGAGCAGAGCAAGCTGCAGTTAGCCTTTGATGCTGTAAGTGGGTGGTGCAAAGACTGAATGCGGGAGGTTTTAAAAGGACTGCTTGTGTTGTGAGACTGACAGTTCATCGTTCACTCGCCTCTAGCGCGCCGCAAGCACCAAGATGGAAATCCTATGGCCTGTTCTGTGATAGCTCCGGGCTAATCGGCCATCAGATTAGCCTTCTCCCCTGGGTAGATTAGCTAGCTCATGAATGCAATGTTTTGCTCCCTACTGATATGTAACACTGAGATATCTCTTTCGGTATGACTGATCGGCCTACATTGTCTTTACCGCTACGTATGATGACTGACCCCTCTTGTTCGAATCGTGTTGTCGGTAGTCTTTTTTAGGGCGTGACTAATTCCCTTATCTTAGTTGCAACCCTGTGCAGGTATACGAATCATCCAGGTCAAGGGCTCCTGCCCAGCTACTCTCACACTCGGTTCCGTTTTGTCGAGAGGAAAGGTTCGAAGAAATGAGTCAACAAAAAAACTGCTATTTGAGGGAATGCAGCAGGCCCTATAACTTGCTTTTCTATTTCCAACCAAAGCTCACGATACATCTAATGTTCGAGTTCGAGGACGTTTTCCCCCGTTAACACCATCTACAATGCAGAAAATCTCTGCAACCCACACTATCCGGAATCATAACTCAATACAAACGGAGAGTCGACTACTCAGTCTTCTAAACCTGTCTCCAGCGAGCGTTCCCATCGACCCAACAGGTCTTTTTTTACGTTCGACAAAATTGGAGGTAGGACTTGCTATCTGATTGTTCTGCCAAAACACTTGGAGGCGGGGAGGCGGCGTGGGCGCGGTCGTGCGCACGGCTGTGCGCGGTGGCGTGCGGCGGAAGGTCGGCGCGGCTGGGTCGCCGTCGGCCGGCTCGTCGGCGCCTGGTCTCCGGGGCGGCGGGCTGCGCGGTGGTGCTGCCGTGCAGGGTCCCTGGGAGCGGTGGAGCGCAGTGGTGGTGGTGGTTGGTCCGAGGTGGAGGAAGGTGGTGGCGGTGGTCTTCGGCTTCCGTCCGCGGCGGCGGCTACCCGGGTTCGCTCTGGTCGCCTTGGCGCCTATCTCGCGGGCAGCGGTGATGATCTGGACGGCGACATTCGTCGCGGCGCCGGGGAGCCTAGGCGTCGCGGCGGGCGGGAGGCTGGGCACTCGCCCATTTCCGACGGCTCCGTCAACGGGTGAGAGGAAGCCGGGGCGGCGGCCCCGGATCGATGGCTCTGGGCGAGGGCGAGGCCTGGGCGCATCGGTGCGGTCGGGTTTGTCCCGGCCATGTGGCCGTGCTGCAGCATCTCCGGCTGCGATTCAGCCGGACGAGAGGATGCCGGGGCGGCGGCCCCGGGCTTGGTCTGCGCGACGCCGTCGTGGTGTGAGGTGCCACGGTGGGTGTGGCATGCGGTGATGGTGGACTGGCCGGTCCTCGATGGCGGATTGTGGGGTCTGTGACACATCGCCGGGCGAAAGCCCTGCCCTGGCTGTCGGCCAGGGCCGACGACGGCGACGCCCTCGGGCGCCGCGTCCTTCTTGGAGGCGTCGTCGAGGTGGTTCTGTTACTTCTCCACCCCGGGTTCTCCGGGGGAAACCCCAGATCCCACGCGGGATCGGGCGAGGACGGCGCTCCTACGTCGCTTGCCTCTTGGGGCCTCGCCTTGGATGTTCCACCGGCCAGGGGGACCAGTGGATTCAGATGATGGTTGGCGGCGGCGAGCTTCGTCTTCGGCTAGGGGGTGCGCGGCAATCGGACCGGTGTGGATGTCGGAGCGGCGGCTCCGGATTTCGTCTTGCGTTGAGATCGTCTCCGCCGTGTTGGGTGTCGGTTATGGTCGCTAGGGCGGCATGGCCATCGACTCGTTTTTGGGCGTGGCCTTGGGGCCGGTGTGGATGTCGGAGCGGCGGCTCCGGGTTTGCGTTGAGGTTGCCTCCGCTGTGTTGGTGTCGTCTATGGTTTGCTAGGGCGACATAGGCGTCGACTAGTTTTTTGGGGCGTGGCCTTGGGGCCGGCGTGGTGTGTTGTGTTGTACGGTTTTCGGCCGGTTTCCCTCATAAACTGTCCAACTCTTTTTCGACTTTATCAATCAAAGGCATTGCCGAGGTTCGAAAAAAAAACAGTTGGGGCCGAGGTACTGGGCATCTCTGGCCGACTTCCTCTCCTTGATTAGGCTTTGAACATCATTAGCTGAAGGCGGCTTATCAACTGATTTTCCTCGCCTTGGTTCATCCCTATGACGGCTTTGGCTCACCTGACTCGTGTTACGCGGAGGGCTTGGAGTCCTTTGCCGTCGTGGAGGGGGTATGTACTTGGAGGGGTTATCTCCCTCTTTGCGCGGTGGAGGCGGCGGTGGAGGTGGCATATTATCTCTGTTATCCTCCCTTCGAGGTGGATTCTCCCCTTCTCGTCATCGCTCTTGGCGAGGTGTTGCCGCCTTTTCCTTGCGAGGGTCCTCCTTTCGCTCCCGGCTTCGATGTCCTCCCCGGCTGTTACCAGCTTCACGATGGCGCGATGAACCTGTCCGAGACTCCGCACCTTTAGGTGGTTGCTTGTCCTTCGGGTCCTTATCGCCGTCCTTGTTGTGGCTGCTTGAGCCGGCTGGATCATCGTCTGGGTCTGCTGGCGCAGCAGCCATTGGCTTTTTCGCTGTTAAGTTGCAAAGACGAGAGTCGTCAAATAGCCTACCCGACTTGACTTGCAAGTCGTTTTGCTGCTACTGTGCAACCTTCAGTAGATAAGCCGAGTATTTGAGGCGAGCGTCACAATCCAATGATTTGTCGAATATGACCTCCTGGGCCGCCGCCATGTTTTGGCTGGGGTGTTAAAGTAACACAAATTGGTCACGGGTCACGCCGGTGGTGGTACTTTCTCCAGAATGAGTTAACATGGTCGGCTTCCCACTTGCTGCGAAAATCCAGCCTCTTGTGCAGATTCTTGTCGCGAGCCGGACAGAAAACATCGTTGGCCCCCTTTTCTCTCTGCTTCCGGATGAATTCCGTTTCCTTGTTTGTGAGATCGACTTCACGCTCTGCTATCTGGGCTGCCTGTTCTTCCAGTTGGGCGCGACGCTTCTCCATGTCGGCCAGCGATGCGTTAGGAGGAAGTGGAGTTAGCAGTTCCTGGTACTTTTTTATCCTTTCTTCGTACTCCTTCTCTATCGCTGCCTCGGCTGTAGCATTAATGTCGTCTCCAGCAGCCGGCAACTTACTAGTTCCCTTCATTGGAGCCAGTGGTGGTATAAAGTCCACCTTTTGATTTCCGGCTTCTGGAGTTTTTTCTTCGCCATTGGCGGTTTTTGAGGCATTGGGGTCATCTTTTGGATCAGAGACAACGTCACCCATTAAGACCTCGACTGGGCGTCCCAAGCAAGATGCAACTTTCCGACTAAAATCGTCGGATTCTCCTTCAGATTCGAGGTCCTGCTCCATATGGGCAGTGTCCCCTGATCCGGCTTCTGAATCAGCCCCGGCCTGCAAAGCAGGAAGGATAGACTCAGGTTCTGTCATCGACTCGTTAGAGCCGGATTCTCCTAGGATGCCAACGAAGTGGAAGTCTGGCGCTGCCATAGTGGAACTTGCGTCGTCTTCGAAATCTTCGTTATCGGCGTCGAAAGCTAGATCCAGATCGGCAATCTCCTTAGAGTCCAGATCCGATTCGTCGTCGAAGTTGCTGGGGTGGGTGGCGGGCATGCTCGAGGTGAAGCCGAGATCGTCCAAAGCCTTGGCGGTGAAGCCGACGAAGATGTCGATGCCGCCGATGGAGACCGTGGACCAGCCGGCGGGATCCTCCTTTGCCGGCGTCCAGAAGCCGTCGTTGAGGACGTGGCCAGCTCTAGTCTCGTCGAAGTAGCTGACCAAGCCGACCGCGATGGTGTCGCCAATTCCGCCAGTAGATCCTGCCCGGAACGTAACCCCGGACATCTCTTGCCCCACGGTGGGCGCCAACTGTCGTGGTATTGTCGAATCTAGCCGCGATAGGGGTGCCATCGAGCTAGGTAGAGAGGTGGGTATAGGAGATGTAGGCAATTCCGGTGACGGGATGAGCACGATTTTACCCAGCTTCGGATCTCGCAACGGTGGCCGAAACCCTACGTCCTGCTATAATTCACTATAAGGCAATATGCGCCGATTACAATGAAAGTTAGAGCGTATATCAGGTTGTGTCTACTCTTGCCCTAAGGCGTCCCGTAGGCCGGCTTATAAAGGCGTCCGGACCTAGGGCTTACAGGAAGCAACCTAATCGACTAAGTTACAGAGTTCTATTCTAATCCGGCTTGGGTCTTGCCTTGAGGGCTAAGACATCCACATTGCATGCCGCCTTCTGGAACCTTCCCTTAGCCGGATGGGCTTCCCATGCCGGATGGGCTTCCCTTAGCCCGGTAAGCCGGATTTCGGCTTATCACCACTATGGGCCACCCTGGTACGCTGGCTTTAGTCACTTCTGTGATGGTACCTGTTCGGTATATCCCCAACACCCCCCCTCCCATACACACACACACCCTTCGGCCCCCAACACCATGGACGACTAGGGTGAATGGAAATGTACGGACATACCCGCCACATCGGTTGTAGGTCCCATTTGGCCTCCCCGACAGTGACATAAATAAAACCTTATCTCATTTGGCCCATTTCCTCCTTTTCCTCTCACACAACCCGTCGCCACTACCGTCACATCCTGAAAACGAGATGCCGCTGCCGCTTCTTCCTTCGCCATTGTCGCCCCATCAACTGTTGCCGCTCAAGGAGAGCAAGGTGAAGGAGGCCAAAGTGGAGAGCATTGCGTGGCCGGGATGACGCAAACAAGCAACATCGATCAATCTTGAAACCGTCTGGAAGTGCCTCGCCCAACGGCTCGTAGAGTCCAAGTCTGCCGTTGACGGTGTAGGGAACACTGATGGAATCCAAGAGAGCACGACGCACATGGCCGTCAAGGAGCACAACGTCGGGGCTATCGGTGTTGTCCTCCCTTGTGTACGCCCCGTGAGGGCGCCACATATGGGCAGACTGGAATGACTTTTCCATCCCTAGATTGATTTGGTGTTAATCACGACAACGTACATAAATCCACGTATATTGCACCCTATCCTTCCCATGAGTAGAGAGAGATCACCCCTAGATTCATTTGTTATGTTGAGTTTCCATCTTGGATAACC
This sequence comes from Puccinellia tenuiflora, assembly GCA_012064385.1. Lineage (NCBI taxonomy): Eukaryota > Viridiplantae > Streptophyta > Magnoliopsida > Poales > Poaceae > Puccinellia > Puccinellia tenuiflora. The sequence continues at coordinate 118,935 of QRDG01002387.1, read as the reverse complement.
CGGGACCAACCCAGATAATCCGGCCATGTGCTAATCTGGCCACCGGCTGATCTAGATTGTGATCCATGGGGTAACACTCCGAGCTGCGTGAGTTCATCACCTGCAACAATGTCTTCAAATCGCGCATCATTCCAGCTCCACGAACAATACCGCAACAAGTTTGTAGCAAATACATCATTTTGACCTTGGGGATCTGATATAGTCTTCACAAATGTCCCCAACTGAGGACAAATACCATCGGCAAGATAGTGAGCCATGTTGTACTCATGCCCGTGTACGGTATAGTTGCACGTCAGATCCTCCACATCACATAGTGAAAGTGCATGGTTGCCCCCATGCATGGTTTTGGTAATTAATGACAATCTCTGTGGACTAATGTTTGCATTGAGCTATATTTGTAGGTATGTCCATTTGCATTGCTTGATCTCCATACGTTGGAATCAAGGCTAAGGGAAAAAAAGTTTGTGTTGATCAAGGCTAAGTGCGTTGGAATCAAGGCTAAGGGAAGAAAAAGAAGAAGAGTTTGTGTTGATCAAGGCTAAGTGCAGGTTGATCAACACTCATGTCCAAGTGAAGATATGCCGAAGAGTGCTTCTCCCATATTGGTGTATGGGGGAGCAACATGTGAATCTTCACCAAGCGAAGCGCAATCAAGAAAGGTGGTGCATCTTGAGGAGATGAAGATCGTCTTCTTCGACCTTAAGTGGATTAATGCGCAAGGCAAAGGTATGATCTTGATAGGGTTTTCTATTTTACCGGTCTCATGATGTTAGTTGAGAGACCGGGTTATAGGATAGATAGCCGTACTATCAAGAGGGGCTCTCGACCGAATATCTCGACCGTATTGTCGTAGAGAGCACAAAACTTTGCATCATTGTATTCATCTTTATTGGTTGTTATTTGGATCTTATCGTGGTGTGGTCTTTGTGCTTGTCTTGCTTGTCATGACAAGGCCAAGGTCACCGAAAACGGTTTTCATATGCGTCTTCTATTACGGTTTCAGTATTGGAGATTTTGCTGGTTCATCCGTGCGGAAGGTTTATCTCTTCCATTTCTTTGCAAAATCTCCATTACTTGATTGCTATTTTCAAGGGTAGCATTTGTCATCCTCTTTCCAACAAAATTGGTTTCACTTCATTCGGACTTCATTTGCAAAAGATATAGCATTTCCGGTTTGCGAGAGAAGGTTTTACCTTTCCACATTTGGTTTAATTCTCCCTTGTTGGACTATGATGTTTCTCTGTATATTCTTGTAGAGCTTTTCGTTGCGATTCCAACGAGCCCAAGAACATCGAAAACGGAGTTCGGATGATCAAAATATGTTTGTTTTCGTGTTGGATGTTTTTCTGCAGTTTGGCCAGCCCAGGCCGGGCCAAGGCCGGCCGCTTCGGGTTCCTGCCCAGCCAGGCCGGCCCCAGGCCGGCCCTAGGCCAGGCTGTCGGGGCTGGGAGCTTTTCTGCCCCCAACGGCCACATTTTGAGGCCCCATATAAAAGGGGCTTCTTCCCCATTGTTTCAACTAGTTTTTTCCCCTCTCTCTCCTCCATTGTTGCAAAACTTGAGAGCTCGATTCCTCCACTTCCCTCCGATGATTCTTGCCCAAATTTAGGGAAACAAGAGAGGAGATCTAGATCCACTACTCCACCAAACAAAATCTCCTCTAAGTGAGGGAATCTCGTTGGATCTAGATTTTGGAGTTCTTGGTGTTTCTCCTCCGTTCTTCCTCCTAAATCCCTCCATAGCATTAGTTTCTTTGGTTGGATTTTGGGGTGAAGGATTTGACCACTTGGTGTGATCTTCCCCTTTTGCATTTGTTGCATCGGGTTGTGCTCCCCACGGTGATTCGTGGGATTGAAGGTTGGGAGCTTGTTACTCTTGGGTCATTGGACCCTAGACGGTGGTGTCGTGAAGACTTCGGCTTGTGGAGCTTCGGCATGCTTTGGGAGCCCCCAATTGAGTTGTGGGTGTGTTCCCCAAAAGTTGTAAGGGCTCCGGAATCCGCCCTGAAGGATTCCGATAGTGGAAGGTGAACCAAACCTTTGGGTGCGGTTCATCGGAGAATAGGGTGAGGCCTTTGTGGCATCTTGAGTAGGCCTTTTGTGGCGAGCTCACACCCCTCCAACAAGACGTACTCCCTTAACAAGGAGGAACTCGGGAATAAATCTTCGTCTCCGCGTGCCTCGGTTATTTCTATACTCGAGCTTTTACTTATGCATTTTACATTGTGATAGCCATCGTGCTTGAAGTTTCTTTATCTAGCTATCACCTTGTTGCTTGCCTTGTTTAGCATAAGTTGTTGGTGCACTTTAGGTAAACCTAGAATTTTAGGTTTTTGGCTTGTTAATTTAAACACCTAGTTTTATTCCGCAATTATCAAGCCCCTAAATAGAAAAAGTTTTAATCGCCTATTCACCCCCCCCCTCTAGGCGACATCCGGGATTAGCTTGTTCTTTCAATTGGTATCAGAGCCTCGTCTCTCTTGTTTGGCTTTATCGCCTAGAGAGTAAAGATGTCGTCTAGGGATTTAGTGCACAATTCCTTGTTTAGATTTAATGGCACAAATTTTAATGTTTGGAAAACTCATATGCTTAGTCACTTACGGGTCTTGGACCCCGATATTGAGCGGATCTTAGATATAGGTTTTTCTCCTCCAAAGGACTACGAAAGTACGACTTTAAAGGATGAGAAAAACTTATATCTAGATGCTCTAGCATCTAATAAGTTTTGCAAATTTGTGAGTGTTGTAGTTTTTGAGTCAATCATGCCTCTCCGGGATACTCATGAATTATGGACCAAGCTTCAAGAAAAATATGGAGTGTCCAACTCTATTAAGGATGATTGCTCTCCCTCCACCTCCGGCCGTGAGAGCTCTCATCTTCATCTACTTCACTAAAATGTGGTAAGCCACAAACTAATGTGATGGTGAGTAGTGATGGGTTTTGCATTTTGGATAGTGTGCTCATTATCAATGATCTTCCATCTCTATCTTGTTGCAATGATTCATCTTTGGACTTAAACACTCATAGCACTATAAATGATTCACATGCTAGTGTTGATAGTCCTTGCATATCATCTAAAACTTCCTTGGATAATTCTCTCTATGATATGCTTGCTTTATCTTGTTCCTATGATAAAAATGCTTGTGTTCCCTCTAACTCTTGCATGAATATTAATGTAGAGGAAACCCAATTAATTGTGGAACAAGATTTGAACTTGAGTAGTTCAAAAATTAATTATTCTTCTTCATCCACCTCTCATTGTCTCATGGCTAAATCTTCTTCTAGTAATGACAATGATGATAATAATGATAATGATAATAATGATGAAGAAGATGATTGTAACAGCCCCACTTTTGCACCCTGAAAATATGAGTACAATTTTCACTTTTGCATCTCATTTGCATCATGGCATCCTCATTCATATTTGCTTCACATGGAATAATAAGGAGCAACAATTGAGAAACCAAGATGGGGATGTGGATGGTGAACAAAGTTTTAAAGCAACTAAACATATTTGTCCAGGAAGTTCCAAAGCTAAATAATAAATATTCTACAAAGGCATTTTAATGCAAATGGAAATTAAGAAAAAGGGGAACACCCAAAATGGGTGCAATTCAAACTTGAAATTCCAAACCAACATAAACTTCCAAAAATTCCAAATAAAAATATGGTGGGATTCCTTATCTTGTTCTGAGACTCCATGAATATTTTTATAATTTTTGGAAATGATTTGAGGCCTCAATTAAATAGAAAAGGCTGCTGTCTTTTAAAGAAATAAAAACAGAAAAGACAGAAAATAGGCAGGGGGTTATCTGCAAAAGTTCCATCTCCTTCACGCTGTAGCGGCCATGGCTGTAGCGACCGAGCTGCCGCGCTCGTCCCCGACACACCCGCTCGAGCCCTGGCCTCCATCGGTGGATAAGAAGGTTCCCCGTTGCCCTAGCTCCTCTCTCGCCCCTCATTTTCCCCCACCGGCACCGAAACCCTAACCCTAGATCGAGCCGCGCATGGCCGTGGACTGAACCGAGCGCCGCCGCACATCGCCGTCGACTCAGGCCGCTAGGAACAGATCGGGCCGCACCATCCGCTCCGCCTCGAGCTCCTCTCCCTCCCCGCCAAGCGAATCAAGCCGGGAGCCCCGCAGTCGCCGTCGCCGCTCGTGTCTTCTCCGCCTCGGGTCGCCGCCACCGAGCACCTCCGCGTCGCCGTCGTCCCTCCTCCGGCCTTGCCGTCGTCGCCATCACCTTCAGGGTGAGCTCACGGTCCTAACGGACATCTCCTTCCTCTCTCTCTCACTCTGGGTCACCGTTTCGCCGTCGGCCGAACCGGGCCTCCGCCGTGGCTCATCGCCGGCATCCTTTCCGGCGACCATTTGGTCCCTACCGCCGCCACCTAGCTCGCCTCCTCGCGTACATCCCAACCGTGCCCCTCGTTAGGTTTAGGTCGCCGTAGATCGACGAGCGCGTGATCGGCAGGCCGCCGCGCGCCCGCGCCGGTCGTGGCGCCCCTCCGCCGGTCAAACCTGCCACTGGGCCTGTGCGCCGACGTGGACGCCAGCCTGGCCGGCCCCGCCGTTCAGCCTCTGTGGCTAGACCACACCCGGGTGAAAAACGATTCGGCCACATTTTCTGGAAAATGAATAAAAGACAGAAAATTCAAATGAACTTTGAATTTGAATAACTTTTGAACCACTTGTCCAAAAATTACAAATAATATGTCAAAATGCTCAGCAATAAAATGCCTATCTATTAGTACCGTTGGATAAATTAATTGGTCAAAATAAATTGCCTTTATTTGCTGAATACTAAAATGGCAGAAATAATGTTGATTTTGGAAATTCCATAACTTTATGAATATTTGTCCAAAAATTATGGTTAAGCTCTTAAAATGTTTAGGAAAACAACATCTAAATGTTAGTTCCATTTTCCATGCAATAATGAGCCTTTAACTTGCTGTTTATTAAAATTCAAGAAAATGGCAGATTTAAATCAATTTTTGGGAATATCATATCTTGATAAATATTAATCCAAAAAATTGCAAATGATATACCAAAATGACCAGCAAAGCAAATGCTATCTACCTATGTTAATATCACAGCATGCAAACAAATTTTCCTTTGATGTTAATTTCGAAATGGTTAAAATGATTTAAATCGCATAACTGTTTAAATCACCATTTATTCGTCGTTGATCGGAAAATTGCAAACAAGGTACCAAAACGATTAGTGGAACAAGGTCTATCTAATAATGTCATTTTCATGCATTTAGGACCCATATTTCAGTACTGGACGTTTTGATAAATAATGCAAATCACTAAGTTAAAGATGGAGTTTTAACCCGCTAATTGCAATATTTATTTTAGGGGTTCCATTTAACTTGTGGGAGATGCCCAATATGATTTCAATGCATAATATGACCATATCATCATGATTGTGCATTGCACCTTGTATTCGTGTTATTTATTCCTTTCTTGTATTGTTTGTGTTTCGGTAGATTCTGGAGTCGAGGTTCCACCACAATACCTTGACAACCAGCGCGACCAGTACTACCAGCAAGGCAAGAGCTAACCTAACCTTCTTGGCATATCTCATATTACCCAAGTATTTTATCCACCATATTATTGCATTCGATTCTGGTGACAAGTTTTGGTCAGTGTATATAATATCCTATCAATTGCATGTTCCCTGAACCATTATCTGTTTCCCCACCTATGAACCATAGATTGAAGTGTTGGCCTGAGATAAATCATATCTGTTGTATGTCATGCTTAGATATGCTTAGCCATGCTTAGTCGAATGCTAGAGTTGTCCGTTGATTATTTCCATACTTGTGAAGTGGATGGAGTGCTCGGACAGTGGTGGATACTTGTGTCAATAATTAATTTGATAAAAGGCTTGGATGAGATGCCAACAAGGTCGTTGGTGTTTTGTCTCATTCTGGCCGCCTAGGTGTGAGTTCTTATCGACCGAACCAAGAACCGAGCGTGCTTCCAACGGTGGGGACATATGGAATCCCCTTTAACCGAATAATTTGTGCGAGCGTATCCAAGGGTCCTCTAGTTTGCGCTTTCCATTTGCGAGTGTGTGGCTGGTGATGAAAAGAAGATGATGATGATGGTTATAGGAGTGGCGATGGGGCAGGGTGTTGAAATAGGCGCTGAACTTGTCCTGTCGTCACGATGACCCTTGGATAGTCTCATGCTTTGTAAAGGTTTAACCGCGCCCGCCCTGCCGGCTTTCCCCGGAAGAGAGCTAATTACGTAGGCAAGGGGTCGGACGGTACCGGTGGCTAAAAATAGTACACCCCTGCAGGGTTTAATCTTTTCGAAAAGCCGTGTCCACGGTTATGGACAAATCTTGGTGAGATAGGTGAGATCATAGAGAACCTGAACCTTTAATCAAATGGCAGCTAGAGGTTGCATAATCAACGTGTGGTAAAAGGTTCATTTCCTCGAGGGAGATTCGAGGGAGTGCCTTGGTGGAGATAAGTGGAGTTGCTGGATACAGTAGGTTCCCCGTGAACCGAAGAGAAAAGTGTTACCCTCTTATCCCCTTGTGAAAACCTTCTGGTTAGACGATGCCATGAGTCCTAGTCTTCGGAAGGAAAAACTAGCTTTATGCAAAACAACCACTTATATAGCTTTGCAGCCACCGTCAGCATCGGGCCTATATCGCCCTACTAATTCTTGCGAGTACGTCGTACTCAGCCTTGCTTTGTTGATTATTATTTGTTTCAGAGGAGGACGCCACCGAACTGGGAGGTGGGTTCTATGTTGACTTCGACGAGTAGTCTGGGGTTCCCAGGTGGCAGCTTGGGACGTCATGGAACAGGCTGGCACGGGATAATTATCTGTAGGCCTCTTAGGCCATAATTTGGATCTTGTTGTTTAGACAACTTTAATTTGCTTCCGCTTGTTGTAATGATGGGTCAGTGACCTCTGATGTGTCATTTGCTATCTTTCTCAATTATATGAGTTGAACTATGATATCTTTGTGTCGTAGAGTCTGTGATGTGCCACTTGTTCCGCAGTCTTGGTCTCTTTGTTATACGTGAAAGCGATGTCTGAGCTTATGGCATGATCGAGATGTTGTGTGCCGATGATGTATTCCGAGCACGCCTACCATTGTGTGTTGGCCTGAGATTGGTAACCCCAGTAACCCTTGATTGTGTAGCATGACCGGTTGCACAACGTTTCACTGTATAACTCTGGGGTTAGGGCGCTACAATGATATGGAAAAAGTTAATGCCCTTCTTCAAAATAAAGGTCTAATGATTCTTAAAGCCCTTCCTAGTAATAAAAGTGCCCAAGCTAACCTCTTTGAAATCATGAGCACTCTTATTGAGCGTGGGGAAACTATTGAGGCCTTGGAAGCAAGCCTTGAAGAAAAGGGTAAGATCGAAAGAGATGATGCTATGGAGAAAGCATCGTTAGAAGATGCTCTTGAGGAAGAGCAAGAGACTCGTGCTTCTTTTGAGGAGAAACTAGATTCTATCGAGAAGTCTCATAATGAAATAATTGCTAAAATCATTAAAGAACGTGACCATGCCATTGCTAAATATAAGGTCACGAAAAATGAAAATGCTAGATTAAATGAAGAGCTTGCTAAGATTTCTTCTTCCATCTCTAATGTCAATGATGCTTGTGCTACTAACTCAATTTCTTGTGAAGCATCTATGTCGAAGGAGAATGTTGAGCTAAGGGCTCAACTTGAGTTGCTAACTAGCAAGTATGAGAAGTTGGAAGCAAGTCATGAAAAGCTATCTAGCTCTAATGATAGTCTTCTAGCATCCTATGGGAAGTTGGAAGAAAATCATGAAAATTTATCTAGCTCTAATGATGAACTTCTAGCATCCTATGCTTGTCTTAAGTTAGCTCATGAGGCCATCACTACAAAGGTAACATCAAGTGAACCTCGTGTGGATATTAGCACAACTTTAATTAATAATGCTATATTGCCATGTGCTAGTCCTAGTAGTTCATCCACTAAGAATGTTGGTACATCATGTGATGAATTACTTGCTTTGCCTTGTTGCTCTAACAATGATGCATCTACCTCCTCTAGTACTTGTGTTGTCACTAACCGTGTAGAGAAGAGAGGCGAGCTCAAGGCCCAAGCCACTTCTTTGAAGAAAGGCTTGGAAAAGCGTCATGAGGGGAAGAGTGCACTTGATAACATGTTGAGTGTGCAACAATCCCGAAATGACAAGAGTGGACTTGGATTCAACTCCATCAACAAGTCCAAGTCCAACAAGAAGGGCCAAGTTCAAATCAAGAATCCGGCCAAGATCACTTGCTTCAAGTGCAAGCTAGAAGGGCACCACGTTCGGGATTGCCCAATGAAGAAGAAGATGCCTCTTAGTGAGAAGCAACTAGGGAAGCGGCCTCTTATTCAATCTCGTGCTCAACCACATGTTGAACAACGGCCACCTCCTAAGAAGACTAAAACCAATGCTCCTCAAGTCGAGGAGCCCATTAAAAAGAAGAAGAGTCGGTGTTGCTACCTTTGCCGTGGCAAAGGTCATTTTGCTTCTTCATGCACTAACGGTACCTCTTCCTCTCCTATCATAATTGATGATGTATATTCTCTTAGGAAGGATAGAGTTGGCAATGTGGTTGCCAAGTATGTGGGAGCTCAAAGTGGTGTCAAGAAAAGCACCATTTGGGTTCCCAAACCTATTGTGACTAACCTCTTAGGACCCAACTTGGTTGGGGACCAACAAGCTTCAACTTGATCAATAGGTGTTAGTGGAGGACATTGGTGACTTGGCTTTCATTTGAAGAATTAAGGGATCTTCGTGGTTATCTTTCCATCTAAGCCAAGTCAATTGGATTCTCACATATCTATCTCATATCCAATGCTTCCTCCTTGCGGTAACTTGTATTTAATCATTTATATACATTGAAAGTTGCTTGCTCCCTTGCATGTGTTAGTTTTGTTCCTAGCATGTGCTTGTATATGATATGCTCCTTTCCTACTTGTCTTGTTATTCAAGGTTGTGTATGATAGTTGTGTATCATGTATGTGTAATTTGTGGGTTGAGCTTTTTGAATCTTGTGTGGATTTCATTTGGCTCTTTGAGTTATTAATGGACTATCCCATTTTGGGGGAGTGATGTGCTTTGTGCACCTCACAAACCTAAAAATGTGTGTACATGAAGCACACCACCTAGTGTTGATATTTCAATATTATCTAGTTACTATGTGGTATGTCATATTCATGAGAAATTCAATTTCTACAATGTCTATTAATTTCTCTAGTTGGTTTTATTTGCCTCTTGTTTAAAAATAAAATGAATTATCACATTATGGGGGAGTAATAAGCTATGTGCATATTACAATACCATAAAAATGTGAACTTTTGAGGTTTGCCACCTAGATTTGTTATTGTAAATTATCCTTTTCTTATGTGGCATGTTTGCTCAAACAAGTTCCAATTTTCCTTTTGGTTATTCTTTAGCTCTTGTTTGTGTGAGTTTGCTCGGTGTGGTTTTTCTCTAATATCCATTTCCATATATTATGTGAGAAACCATTTGTTTCATATTATTCTAACCATGGCTTTGCCGGTTGGTTCGAATAGTTGAAACTACCAACAAACCTTTTAAATATGGTGTGTTTATTTATTATCTCTTGCCATATGTTTTATCTTGTGAGGATGACCTTTGATATCTCTACTCACCGGAAAAATATTTCCTTTTGCTCATTGTCCTTGGACAATAGATATACACATTTGTGGTAGAATATTTTTGTTCATCCTCATATTGGCTCTTGCGTTAATTTGCCTATTTATTGCCTTCTTTGCCTCTTGCAAGGATCCTTTTTCATTTGGTAGTGTTTAGTGTTGGAAATAAAATGTGGAGAGTAATGATCCCTTGTGCATGCATTTTGTATTCAAATGCAAATATCAAAGATAATGCATGGATCTTGGCGGAGCATTCCTTTTTTATTTTGAACACTATCCTTTCTATCAATATTTGTTCCTTTTAATTGGGATTTGATTCTTTATCTTGTGTTGGCACCTTCAATTGGTATTAATTGGAATTTAATATCTCCTCCATAGATATTTGTTCCAATTGATATTTATTGTGGGAGTCTTGATACCTTTTGCCTTATTTTAACTTTACTTGATTTAGGTGAAGTATCACCCTCTTCTTGGTATCTTTTCTCCTAGTTGATATTTTTTTGTTTTAATTGGTATCTTATTTTCAATTGGTGTCTTATCGATCATTTGTTGTGTTGATTTGATTCCTTTTGATATCACACTTCATGTGTTGATGTGTTTTGGAATCAATCATAGGTTGATTTCATTTCTCCTAATTCATGTGTTGATTTGGATTTTGATATAATTTGGACAACCTTTTTGGTTCACTTTGTGTTTTCGTCCAAATTGTATCTATTTTGGTTCTAGAAAGCCTTTGCATGCTCGGTTACTAATTTATATTATTTTAGCATGCTTATCTTTCTTGATCCAATATATAGGGGATACTCCACCAAATCCTAAATCGGCTAAGATGTGCATGAAATTCAATTTCATATCTATATGCACATATTTATGTGGAGTGTTTCCTATATATTGTAGTTGATCTAACTACTATGGAACCCAATGAGTTTGGGAACCATTTTGTATTCTAATTTTGTTTTAGGTACAATGGAGATGCATTGGATGCTTGCCTCATTCATAAGAAAGGTGTTCTCACCATGTGATTGTCGGAGTCAAGCTGTGATGTCAAACCAACTCTCATCATCTTCATCACCAATGTCATCTCGGTAACAAGTATCTATCCCATGCATAATTTTCTAGTATCTAACCTTGTGTAGGTTCCCTCTTGGCATGAAATCCTTTATGTGCAATTGTTGTGGTTTTGGCTTATCTTCTTCACTTAATATATCTTTGTGATATGTGTGATGAATTTGCAAAAACCTTTTTCTTCAATTGATATTATTTCCTTGTGATACTTGTTGCCTAATTCAAAGCATCTTCACTATCTCTTGTTCCCTTAGTGATATGTGTGATGCATTTGATATATTTGAAGTTCATTTATATACAATGAGATAAATTTGAGCTATGTGCTATGCTTCCAAGCAACAATCTCGTTTGTATATTTATGACTTCCTTTTGGATACCTTGTTCTCTTTTCCCGAACAATTCCGTATGTATATGTTTCTTTGCGGATGTATATCTTCATGGTTTGTCTAATTAGAAACCTATACATATGAGAGAGGTCACCTTTTAGTCGGTATCCTAATTCTTTTGAGCTACCTTGCTTTTATCTATAATTCTTTGGTGGCTCCCAATTTGTCTCATGAGTGCTTGTCTTATTGTTTATTGGTATCTTTGCACACTCATGTATTTCTTGAAGATCTTTGACTTCATGCCTACCATGGTGAGCATGTTGAATTTTATTGGCTAAATGTTCTCACTATCTTTTGACATTTTCAATTGGTTTTAGTTTCCAATTGGTATCCCTAAGCTTGTGAACATATTTCTCTAAAAGATCTTTTTATCTCGGTTGGGCCTATCGTATGATGAATTTTTGAAAATTGGTATCTCCTTATGGCTCAACCACATCTTTGGTGCAAGTGCTATGATTTGCTATTGCATTATGCACTATTGCACTTGTTGCGTGTTCTAGATGATTTTGGGGGAGCGAGGATGCCATATTTGTGCACTCCTCAATAGTGCATGAACATTGGGGAGCTTCTCCATTTTATTCAGAACTCTCGCTATGGATCTTTTTGATTGCTTATATCCTTTGTGGAGATGTTTAAAATGATTTCATATTTTTGCAATCTTTGGATCCTCAATATAGTTTGATTTACTCAAATTATTCCTCTAATTATTCGTTAAAAGGGGTTGTCATCTTCTTTATGGAGGAACTCATATTATATTGGCTCTCTAAATTTTTCTTCCCATTTCGGCAATCGATGCCAATGGGGGAGAAGTTTAGAGGGTTTAAGGGAATTTGGGTTTTATTCTTTTGTTGGCATTTGCCACACATGCGCTTGCATCCTTGCTCGTTTGTCTTGCGAGGATGCTTTATTCATTATATAAACCCTCTTACTAAGGGATTGTCATCAATTACCAAAATGGGGGAGATTGAAAGTGCATGGTTGCCCCCATGCATGGTTTTGGTAATTAATGACAATCTCTATGGACTAATGTTTGCATTAAGCTATATTTGTAGGTGTGTCCATTTGCATTACTTGATCTCCATACGTTGGAATCAAGGCTAAGGGAAGAAAAAGAAGAAGAGTTTGTGTTGATCAAGGCTAAGTGCGTTGGAATCAAGGCTAAGGGAAGAAAAAGAAGAAGAGTTTGTGTTGATCAAGGCTAAGTGTGTCGGAGAACTGTTCCAGGAACTGGGTGTGTCTCACGAAGGATCGAGTAAGGGGCTGAACACAGAATCAAACAACCCTCAACGTGCCTCGGCGACGGTGCTCGCCTGGATCGCTGCGGGGAAGCACTGCAGAGAGGAACGCGCGGTATTACCCAGGTTCAGGGCCCTCTAGGTGAGGTAAAACCCCTACGTCCTGCTTCGAGTTGTATTGCACTTGCTTGGAGAGGTTTTCAGTACAGGGCGAGCTTGGCGAGCTCTGGGTGGCTAACAATGGCTATTGCTAACCTCAGATCTAGGGTTTGGGCTTGTGAACCAATCAGAGTCTGAACCCTTTGCCCGAACGGGCTCCTCCTCCTTTTATAGGCGTCTCGGGCCTCTTCCCCAAAACATCTTGGCGGGAAGGGCTACCACATGGCGACGAAGGAGGAGGCGCGGTGCACCAAAAAGGTGGAGTCCACCATAAAGGTAAGGTCCATGGACGCGGTCCACGGCAGGGGCGGCGTCACCAAAGCTGGAAAAGCCACCGTCCAAACGGGACGGTGGGCTGGCGCTGCTGAGGCAGGGCGGGTCCCGCGATGACGTCGTCCTTGGAGGGTAGCTGCAGACGGTTCCCTTATCACCAAAGTGGCAATCCTTGGGGCTCCTTTGCTTGGGGCAGCTTTGTTGACTCCTTTATACACAAGAAAGGCAACTGGGGCGCTGCTGTCACCACGCGCTGGCGCGGTCGTCACTCTGCGGAGGATGCAGAGCCCATGTGCGCTCTGCCGCGGGGGCAGAACTGGCTTCGAGAGGAAGAAAACCCGGCGAGGCGAAAGGCCTCGCCGAGCCTTTCGGCTTGGTCCTTGGCAGAATTGCTGGCGGCGTCCGAGACGCCCTCTCGAGGAGAGGTCCCTCGCCAAGGGAGAAAACCCTCGGCGAGGAGAAAAGGTCCCTCGCGAGGAAAAACCCTCGCGAGGCTCGCCAGGCTTGGAGAGCCTGGTCCTTAGCGAAAACTTCTGAGGAATCTTGTGGGCCCTGGCAGGCCGGCCCGTGGTACCCTGGTTTCCACTGTGCCGACAGTAGCCCCCGGGCCCGCGATGGGCACGCCGAGGCCCATGGATGAAGGCGAAGCGTCGAGGGCCCAACGGTGCCTGCCGGGGCCGTGACACGTGGGGCGCAGCGGTTGCGCCCGCGGCCACGATCTCCTCGGCTCCAACGGGCGACGTGGCGGGGCCCGCCACGATTCGGGAGCCGGTCAATAAAGCCTGGGCGCGCAGACTGCGCCTTTCACTTCTCCCATAACTCCTCCGCACTCTTCTCCCAACGCCTCCAAAACATCTCCTTCTTCCCAGAGCACTCCAACTCCAGGGTCTTCGTCTTCTTCTCCGGCGACCGATGGCTCCCAAGAAAGCAAACATCGACCCGAAGGGCAAGGCTGTGATGCGGGCCGGCACGTCGGCGGCGGCGGCGCGCGGTGCTGCCCTCGAGGAGGCGCTGCCGCCGACCCGCGTCAACGCGGTGGCGATAGCAAAGGTGCGCCATGTGGCGGCGGCGGGCACCAATGAGCACGGCGCCACCGAGATGAGGCCGTCCGGCAGCAGGCTCACCGAGGGGTTCTACCCCATCTTCATCCATACTCTTTACGCCGGTCTTGTTCCTCCCTTTTCTGAGTTCCTCTTGGCGATTCTGGAGGTGTACCAGATCCAACTTCTTCATCTTCATCCCAACTCCATTCTTATCCTTGCCATCTTCGCCCACCTCTGCGAGGCCTACATCGGCGTCCGTCCCTCGGTGGCGCTCTTCCGTAGCTTCTACTCCCTTCGGAACACCGCCTCCAACGAGCGGCTCGGCTGCGTCTCCTTCCGCATCGCCGCCGCCAGGAGTGAGAACTACATTCCCATCGCTTGGTGCGGTGAGAACGCCATCACCAAGGTGACGAAGAAGGTGGAGGACTTCCGCAAGAAGTGGCTCTTCATCGACACCAAGAAGACAAACCCTCTCTTGGAGGTGCCCGAGGCCCCCCCGAGGAAGTGGGCGCGCTGGGCGAGCGCAGACTTTAGGGGCCAGAGGCTTGACGTGGTGTACGAGTGCATCCGGCGCATCCGCGAGGCCGGGGTCACCGGCCAGATGGTGGCAAGAGACTTCACGAGGCGCCGGATCGCCCCCCTCCAGTGGCACTCCGAGCCGGTGTGGCGGTACACAGGCAAGGGGGACGCAATGCGGCTGAGCTCGGACGGCTTCACGCCTGAGGTGCTACGCCAGATTATGGGGGTCCTCTTCGCGACTGACGGAGATCCCGTCTCCTACCAACGACGAGGCCCGGCCACTCATCAGCTTTGCCGAGGAGAGCATTGAGGCGCAACGCCGGTGCATGCCCGTGTTCGACGAGTGGGGAATTGTGCCCGCAGGGCACCGCGGGCCTCGTCCCAACCCGTGGGCGGCGGAGCCAGAGTACATGGACGAGTCTCCGGAGCCGGAGGAGGTCGAGGAGTCTGGCGAGGAAGAGGCCTCGAGAGGCGTGGATCCCTTCGGCGAGGACGAGGCCTCGAGGGGCACCGACCCCGTTGGCGAGGACGAGGCCTCGAGAGGCGCCAACCTCTCGAGAGGCTCCGCCGGCTCCTCAAGGAGCGCTCCCGCCGAGGTGGACCTCCAGGTGCTCTCCTCCAGCGATGAGGAGGGTGCCTTCCGCGTCGCCCGCTCCCGACGCGTCGGAGAGGAGGAGGAGACGAGCGGCGGCGGGGGAGGACGCTGCGAGCCCCGCTCCAAGGCTATCCACGACAGGAGAGCCGCGACCGCGAGGAGCGCTCCTCGCGTGGAGGCAGGGGCGCCTCAAGAGGAGGCCGGAGCAAGCAACACCCAACCGCCCAAGGCGAAGAAGAGGGTGTGGGTTATGGCTGACGAGTAAGCCTCGACTCCTCTTTCCTTTTATCATTTTGCTTCTGGAAAACCCTCTTGAAGGATCTTCTACTTGTCTTCCTTTCAGGCAACCTGCGGAGCCAAAGAGGCGGCGGCTCCGCAAGCTTGGAGAGACCGCCAGCGTCGTCGCGGAGACGCCTGCGGCTGACGAGCCGCGGCAGGCAGCTGTTCCTCCCGCGGGCGAGCACCGCGCGGAGGTGGTGGTTGAAGAGGCGGCGCCGTCACCAGTTCGGGCGGCAACTCCTCCCGTGGTGGAGCACCGCGCGGAGGAGGTGACTGAAGAGGCGGCGCCGTCTTCGGCTCGGGCGGCGACTCCTCCCGTGGTGGAGCACCGCGCGGAGGAGGTGATAGAAGAGGTGGCGCCGCCGTCGCCAACTAGGACGGCCACTCCTCCCGTCCAGCTCGAGACGGAGGAGGAGAGAGTGGACGAGGAAATCGTCATGGAGCCGCCTCCAGAGGAGGAGGAGGCTCCCTCACGAGGGGCCGATGCGCCCGAGGCCGTGGCGGACGCGGCCGTCACGGAAGGGGCAGGAAGCGCCCCTGAGGAGCAGGAGGCGGAGGCACCTCCGGAGCCCACAGGCGCCGGAGCTGGGCGCGAGAGGACGCCCAGCCCCCAGAGGGCAACCGAAGCGGGTGCCGAGGGAGGCGCCCCCACGAGCCCCCGGGCCGCACCAGAGGCGGCCGTGAGCCCAAGGCAAGAGGCCTCGGGCGCCTCGACAAGGGTCGAGGCCTCCGCACCCAGCAGTGGTGCGGGGACCTTGGCGCTGCAGGAACCGCGGCGCCAAGCAATTCGTCGCCGAGTCGTCCTCAACCAGGCGCGGCGGACGCTCGACGAGCTGGAGGAGCAGCTCGCCGAAGAAGAACTCGCCCTAGCGGAGGAAAGGACAAGGCTTAGCGAGGCCTGGGCCCTCCTCCACGAGAGGGTGGAGATGTGCCGCCGGCAGGACGCGGCGGCCCAGGCGGAGCGCCAAGAGGCCCTTCGCTTCGCCAAAGAGACCCGCGACAGCGTCAAGCGGGAGGCGGAGGAGGTGATGGACCAGCTGGACGCCGCCAGGGAAACGCTCGAGGTGGAGACCGCCTCCAAGCATGAGGAGCTAGCGGCCGCGGAGCAGAAATTCGCCGCTGACTCCGAGGTCGCAAGGGCCAGCTTGAAGGAGCTCCGCGAGCTGCTGGATGCTCGCGAGGGGCAGCTGGCGCCGCGCGAGGCAGAGCTGGCGCGACGCGAGGGAGAGCTCTCCCTCCGCGAGAAGGAGCTGCGCCAGCGCGAGGAGCAGGCCCAGCTGCTCGAGGAGGCCCAGGCCACCCGCGAGGGGCAGCTGCAGGAGCGCGAGGGCCTGGTGGCCCAGAATGAGGCCACCTACGCGGAGCGCCACGAGAAGGCCAACGCCGACTTCGAGGTGAAGCGGAAAAGAATCCAGGATGAGGCCGACACCAGGGTCCAGCTCATCCGCGAAAGCCTCTCCAAGGATTATGATGAGAAGGCCACGAAGCAGGAGGACCGCTTCAAAGCAAAACGCAAAGAGTTCCAAGACCGCATCAAGGAGCTCGAGCTGGAGGAGAAGCGGATGACCTCCTGCCTCGAGCACGCCAGGGAGGCCCAGGCTCGCGCAGAGGGGAACGCCATCGCCCTGGAGAGAGACCTGGACGAGCTCCGACGGCAGGTGGGGCCGGCCGCGGATCTCGCGGAGCGGGCACGGGACCAGCGCCAGATTGGCCGGTCCATGACGCGCCAGCGCCAGGGCATTCTCCAAAGCTTGGTGAACCGCGCGCGCGCGGTCGGGGGTGATCTGAGGATCGAAGTTCCCCTCTTCTCCGCAGGGATCGACGACGAGGCCGCGTACTCGTTCTTCTTCGAGCAATTCCTTGAGAAGCTTGAGGAGGTGGCGAAGAGCTTTGACGAGCGCGTCGTGGAGGAGAGCCGCGATCTCCTCGTCCTCGCCACCAGCCGCATCTTCAGCAACCTCGTGAGGCTCCAGCCCTCGCTTGACCTCGGGGCCGTGACGGCGCCGGTCGACATCAGCAAGAAGGCGCGGGAAGCCGCCGATGCGTACGCCAAGAAATTCGACCAAGTCGTGGTCGATGAGGACGAAGGCGACGGCGAGGAGGATGCTCTGGAGGAGGAGGCGGAGGCTGCCGTGGACAAAGCGGGCACCTCGGGGGGCGCGACGGCCTGAACTCCTGTATCTGGACGTGCAGAGGCACGAATTATCTTAGCATTTATTTGTAATAGCCCTGTAAAGACTTGCTTTAATCTTTGTTTGCTTGGTGAACATCCCTCGTGAGGCTTTTGTCTTCCCTTTCATGTCTTTTTCGCTCTGCGTCTTAGGACCCTCTCTTAGCGCTACACCACCGCCGCTTCGGTATGCGAGAGTCAGGGCTCCACAAGGCCGGGGGGTGCGTGAGGCCTCAAGAGGTAAGAGCCCCCAAGTCGCGATGCTTGGGGCTCCCCTTCAACGCGCAAGCAGCCCATGAGGCGCAGGAGAGAGAAAAGAGGCTCGAGGGGTGAAAACCAGCGAGGGGAAAATTAACCAAGTGTTTGGACTTAGCTTCGCGAGGCGTTTTGCCTTGGAGAGGGTGTTGGTTCCCTGGTGGGGTGTTTTCGTCTTGGAGAGGGTGTCGGTTCCCTGACGAGGTGCTTTGGGCCTGCTTCCTGCGTTTTGACAGATAGGCGTACCCACAAGCAATACATAGCTAGATAACTTATGCGCGCTCGTAGGTTCCTTCATGTGTGTCTCGCGAGGAGAACTGGCACCAAGGTCCTTGGTGAGTTGACGTGCACGGGAGCCGGCTCATGAGTTCAGAGCTCCTTAGGAGTTGACATGCATGAAAGCTGACCCGTGAGTTCAGAGCTCGGATCCCTTGGGTTTGAGGCGCTGCCGGGATGCTCCCGTGGCATGGCACCATGCTAGCCCCCGCTCGTGAGATACACAGGAGGGATCATACGAGCAAGGATGAAACAGCAATAACATAAAAGCTTACCAAAGCAACAACATATGCTGGCGCGAAGCGCAAAGGTTCAAAGTGACCTGAAACAGAGGTTCATTACACTGGCGTGGCCAGAAACACAAAAAATCCGCCATGTCAGGCATGGGGTTCCACATGCTGTGGCTGAGACTCTCGAGGGGGCGTGCTCGGGGCGACGCATGTAGAGAGAGCTCAGAGGGGCCCCTATGCGGGGGTGGCTTGTAGAGCCTGCGGTCCACCATGGCTGGGCATGGGGATCCACCTCGCCAAGGCATGGTGCTTGAAGAAGTCACCTTGCCGAGGCGCGGTGGCTTGGGAGTCTTCTCGAACGGCCCGCGGCAGCGTGTAGTAGAGAGGGGAGCCCGAAATTTTTCCTCGTGGAGGATGATGGCGCGAGGCTCTCCCTTGATGCAAAAAATTGCTCGTCGAGGACGATCAGGGGTAGAACTTGCGCAGGTGCTGGATGTTCCAGGGGTTGGCGACAGGGATGCCGTCCTCCGTCTCGAGCCGCGCGGAGCCAGGCCTGGCGATGTGGACGACCCTGTAGGGTCCTTCCCACATTGGTGAGAGCTTGTGGAGGCCTGCCCTGGAGAGGATTCTCCTCAGGACGAGGTCTCCTGCTTCGAGAGTACGCGGGCGGATGTGGCGGCTGTGGTAGCGGCGGAGATCTTGCTGGTACCTTGCCGCTCTCAGGGCCGCATTGCGGCGGAGCCCTTCAAGCAGCAGGAGGTCGTTGTTGCGCAGCTCGTCCAGCTCAGCCTCCTTGAAGGCCAAGACTCGGGGAGAGCCATGAGTGATCTCGCTGGGGAGGACGGCTTCAGCACCATAGACGAGGGAGAACGGCGTCTCACCAGTTGGCTTTGTTGGCGTGGTGCGGATGGACCAGAGCACCGAGGGGAGCTCGTCGATCCAGTGCTTGCCGCTGGCCTTGAGGCGGTTGAAGCTTCTCGTCTTGAGGCCCTTGAGCACCTCGGCGTTGGCTCGCTCAGCCTGCCCATTGCTTCGTGGGTGCGCCACCGAGGCGTAGCAGATTTGGGCGCCGAGGCTGCCGCAGTAGGACTTGAAGGCGCCGCTGATGAATTGTGAGCCGTTGTCGGTGATGATGCGATTGGGCACGCCGAAGCGGCAGACCAGGCTCCTTATGAATTTCACCGCCGACTTCGCCGGTATGGTGCGCACGGGTTCCACCTCAGGCCACTTGGTGAATTTGTCGATGGCGACGTAGAGGTAGCGGTAGCCCCCGAGCGCTCGCGGGAAGGGTCCCAGGAGATCCAGCCCCCAGACCGCGAACGGCCAGGAGAGCGGGATCGTCTGGAGTCCTTGCGCGGGCTGGTGGATCTGCTTGGCGTGGAATTGGCAGGCGTCGCAGGATTGGACGATTGCAGCTGCATCTTGAAGCACTGAGGGCCAGTAGAAGCCACTCCGGAAGACCTTGCCTGCAAGGGTGCGCGAGGACGAATGGTGGCCGCACTCTCCGCTGTGGATGTCGTTGATGAGCTGGCGGCCTTCCTCGGCAGGGACGCACCGCAAGGCAACCCCATTGGGGCGCTTACGGTACAGGTCTCCGTCGTGGAGGCAGTAAGACTTGGCCTGGCGAGCGATTCTTTCGGCTTCAGCGTCTTCTTCGGGGAGGACTCGATTTTGCAGGTAGTTCTTGATCTCGTCGATCCAACTAGTGTCTTGTCGTACCAAGGTCAGCAGCAAGCGATCGCCTGAGGGCAGCCCGCAGTTTGGTGCTCCACTTGATGGGGCTGGTGGGAGCTCCTCGTCGATGCTGACATTGGCCACTGGCTGCTTGACTGAGGCCTTGGTGAGTCTCTCCTCGAACACTCCAGGCTTCTGGGCTTCCCTTCTTGCTGCTCGCCTGGCGAGATCATCTGCCTCTTGGTTTTCTGCTCGCGGGATGTGCTTGAGCTCCATGCCCCTGAAGTGCTTCTCCAGCTTGCGTACCTCTTCAAGGTAGGCCACCATGTAGGTGTCCTTAGGCGTGTAGCTTTTGTTGGAGAAGTTGACGAGGAGCTGAGAGTCGCCCTTGATGAGGATGCGCTTGACGCCGAGGGCAATGGCGGCTTTGAGCCCGGCGAGTAGGCCTTCATATTCAGCAATGTTGTTGGAGACCTTGTCGTTGTCCTTGAAGCACAGCTGGACGGCGTAGTAGAGCTTGTCGCCTGTTGGTGAGGTGAGGACGGCACCAGCCCCTGCACTCCTGGCCGCGAAGGCGCCGTCGAAGTGCATGGTCCAGGAGCCTGGTTCCGTCCCACCTGAGGCTGTGGCTTCCTCCTCTTGAGGCTCTTCTTCGCGTGTGTCCGTCCACTCGGCCATGAAATCGGCCAGCGCCCTGCCCTTGATGACCCTGGTGGTGTCAAACTCCAGCTCGAAAGGTTGTAGCTCGATGCCCCAGCCTGCGACGCGATCTGTTGCGTTTGGGTTGCGCAGGACTTGCTCCAGGGGATATGAGGTGACCACCTTGATGGGGTGACCCTGGAAGTAGTGGCGTAGCTTCCTGGAGGCGCTGAGGAGCGAGAAGAGGAGCTTTTGCTGCATGGGGTAGCGCTCGCGAGCATCTCGCAGCACTGTGCTGACGAAGTAGACGGGATGCTCGACGAGGGTAGTCGTTGGCGTGGCAGCGGCTGGCTCCTCTCCAGGCTTGGTGGAGTCCTCGGCGAGGGTTTCTTGAGGCCCCGCTTGTAGAGGCTCGGCATGAGGCTGGAGGCTTGACGAGGGTGCTTCCTTGTCGGGTGGTTCTGGGCTTGGCGATGTAGAGGTCTGCTTGGCGAGGACTGGCTCTTCCCTTTCAGCCACCAAGACCGCGCTTGCCGTCTGAGGAGTGGCTGCAAGATACAGCTTCAGAGGCTCGCGAGGGCGTGGGGCAACCATGATGGGTGGGCTCGCCAGGTATTTCTTCAGGTCCTCAAAGGCCTTTGCTGCTTCAGGGGTCCACTTGAAAGGACCGGACCTCTTCATGATCTTGAAAAATGGCAGCGCCCTCTCGCCGAACTTGGAGATGAAACGGCCAAGGCTGGCCATACATCCCGCTAGGCGTTGCATGTCCTTGAGGCGACGAGGAGGCTGCATCTGCTCTATGGCTTTGATCTTGTCGGGGTTGGCCTCGATGCCGCGGTGGGATACCAGGAACCCGAGGAGCTTGCCTGAAGGGACCCCAAAGACGCACTTGGCGGGGTTCAGCTTGATGTTGACCTTGCGCAGGTTGGCAAAGGTCTCCTCGAGGTCCTGGATGAGCGTGCTTTCTTCACGAGTCTTGACGACGATGTCATCGACGTAGGCCTCTGCATTCTTCCCCATTTGAGCCCCCAAGGCGATCCTCATGAGGCGCTGGAAAGTGGCGCCGGCGTTCTTCAGGCCGAAGGGCATGCAGACGTAGCAAAACACACCACAAGGGGTGAGAAATGCTGTCTTCTCCTCGTCCTCCTTCGCCATCTTGATCTGGTGGTAACCAGAGAAGGCATCCAGAAAACAGAGGAGCGCGCATCCGGCGGTGGAGTCCACGATCTGGTCGATCCTTGGGAGGGGATAGGGGTCCTTGGGGCAGGCCTTGTTGAGGTCGGTGAAGTCGATGCAGAGGCGGCTTCCTCCGGTGTGTTTGGGGACGACCACACCGTTGGCGAGCCAAGTGGGATGGACCACTTCCTTGATGATGCTGGCCTTCTTCAGCTTCTCTACTTCCTTGATGATGAAGTCTTGCTTCTCTGGCGCCTGGCGCCGCGCCTTTTGCTTCACGGGGCGTGCGTTTGGACACACGGCTAAGTGGTGCTCGATCACCTCCCTCGGTACTCCAGACATATCTGACGGTGTCCATGCGAACATGTCAGCATTTGCCCTGAGGAAGGCGACGAGCGCGCTTTCCTATTTGGGAGGCAGGTTGGCGCCGATGGTGACGCTAGCCCCCGAGCCGTTTGCCTCAAGAGGCACCTGCTTTGTCGCGGCCTTCTCCTGAGAGAAAAGCTGCTTCTTCTTCGCGGGGGGCCTCGGCAGGGGCTCCTCGTCCTCGTCAGCGGGTGACGCCACCGCGGCAGCCTTGTAGGCCGCTTGCGCAGCGTACAAGGCGTCCGAGACCACGCCGCGGATGACGATGGTGCCACCCGAGCCAGGGAGCTTGACGAGGTTGTAGGCGTGGTGGGTCACCGCCATGAACTTGGCGAGGGCGGGGTAGCCGAGGATGGCGTTGTAGGGCAGGCCGATGTGCGCGACGTCGAAGTCGATCAGCTCGGTGCGGTAGTTGGCCTGGGTGCCGAAAGTGACGGCGAGCCTCACCTGCCCCAAGGGGGTGGTGAGACCCTCAGTCACCCCCGAGAAGGGCCTGGTGGGCATGAGCCGCTCGTAGGGCACCTGCAGCTTCTCGAATGTCTCGACAGAGATGACGTTGAGGCCTGCACCCCCATCAATGAGCGTCTTAGAGACGGCAATGTTGTTGATGGTGGGAGTGCAGACCAGCGGGATGGTGCCAACGGTCGAGGTGGACTTGGGGTGGTCGGTGGAGTCAAAGGTGATGGGGCACTGGGACCACTTGAGGGGCCTGGAGGCCTCAACCCCGGGAAGGGCTGCCGCGACCTCGCGAGCGAATTGCTTGAAGTGGCGGTTGGAGCTGGGGGCCTGAGCCCCGCCAAGGATGCAAGCGGCTCCGCGAGGCACCTGGTAGCCCTCAGGAGTCTCGGCAGGGAGGTTGTCGTTCATGGGCTGGGCGGCGTTAGCCTGGGGGTTCTGCTGGTAGTTGTCGTCGTAGTTGTTGTTCCAGCGTCGCCCCCCGCGGCCGCCGCGGGCCTCCGCGGCCCTGCGGCCGACCGTTTGCCTCGCGAGCCTCGCGAAGCCTCTTGAGGTCGTAGCAGTCCTCGGTGGCGTGGGAATGCCTGTTGTGGTAGACGCAGAAGGGGCGGTCATCTTTCTTCTCGGGTCCTGCGGCTGGAGTGGCAGCTTGGCGAGGCTGCTTGGCGTCAGGTTCAGCCGCGAGGACCGCAGTGGTCTTGCGCTTCTCGGTGGACTTCTTCTTCTTCTTGGACCCCTCGGCGGGGTCCCCTGGCTCGTTCTTGACGAACAAGCGGCCCTCCTTAGCCTTGGCGCACTTGTCCGCCAAGTCGAAAAGCTTGACGACGGTGGTGATGTTGTCGTGGATGCCAAGCTTCTCGAGCATCCGTACATCCGTGACCCCAGCCTGGAAGGCCGAAATGACCTGCGCGTCGGTGGCGTTGGGGATTTTGTTGCGCACTTGGCTGAAGCGCTGGATGTACTTGCGGAGGGTCTCGCCAGGCTTCTGATGCACGGCGCGGAGGTCATTGTACATGAGGCCGCGCTCGTACGTGCCCTTGAAGTTGGCGACGAAGCACCGGCAGAGGTCCTCCCAGGTGTTGATGGACTCGGCGGGGAGGTTGGTGAGCCATGAGGACGCGGAGTCCTTGAGGGCCATG
This sequence comes from Puccinellia tenuiflora, assembly GCA_012064385.1. Taxonomy (NCBI): domain Eukaryota; kingdom Viridiplantae; phylum Streptophyta; class Magnoliopsida; order Poales; family Poaceae; genus Puccinellia; species Puccinellia tenuiflora. The sequence continues at coordinate 95,323 of QRDG01002387.1, read as the reverse complement.
GGGAACCAGTTCGCCATGACCTTGTCGTCGCCCCCGGCAGCCTGGATGGCCAGAGTGTAGAGCTGTAGGAACTCCAGGGGTTGTTCTTGCCATCGTAGCGCGGAGGAAGATCCGGCCGGAACTTGACCGGCCAGACGACGCGACGGAGGCTGCGAGTGAACGCGGCCGTCGTGCCGTAGGTGACTGTGCCGTTGGCGAGGGTGGCGTGGAGGTGGCGCACTGCGGCGGCGACGTCATGGATGGCGCGGTTGTGGCGATCCTGGTTGCGCTCGATGCTCACGCGTGCGTCCTCCGGGGCTCGCTGCACGATTTGGCAGTCGTGCGGCGACGATGTGTGCGACGCGGCGCGGTTGTCGCGAGGAGGAGCCCCAGGAGCAGGTTGTGGTGGAACCGGTGGAGCCGGAGCGGGAGCGGGCGCGGGGTGACGAGGAGGAATGGGGGGAGCATGAGGCGCGCCGTGTGCCACGTCCCCTACGCGGGCAGAGAGGACCAGCGAGCGAGACGGTGCAGGAGCGGCGGCGGCGTGGGGCGGTACTGCAGCAGCTCCTGCGCCATGAGGAGCGAGTCGCCGGCTGGGCGCAGGGCGGCCCAGCGAGGAGGCAGCATGGTCCCGCGACGGGTGCAGGGAGGAGGCCTCCTCTTCGCCGAGGTCGTCCTCAGCGTGGTCGATGTCATCGTCCTCCGGGTGCTCGATGCGGGGCTCGGGGTCGACGTGGCGCTCCGGAGCAGCACTCCCACGCGGGCGGCCGACAGGAGGAGCGGTGGCGGCACTAGCCATCCGGCGAGCGAGTCGTTCGGCGCGAGAGCCGGCCATGGCGGTGTCGAGGTTGAATATGCGCCTCAGCCCCCTACCTGGCGCGCCAAATGTCGGAGAACTGTCCCAGGAACTGGGTGTGTCTCACGAAGGATCGAGTAAGGGGCTGAACACGGAATCAAACAACCCTCAACGTGCCTCGGCGACGGTGCTCGCCTGGATCGCTGCGGGGAAGCACTGCAGAGAGGAACGCGCGGTATTACCCAGGTTCAGGGCCCTCTAGGTGAGGTAAAACCCCTACGTCCTGCTTCGAGTTGTATTGCACTTGCTTGGAGAGGTTTTCAGTACAGGGCGAGCTTGGCGAGCTCTGGGTGGCTAACAATGGCTATTGCTAACCTCAGATCTAGGGTTTGGGCTTGTGAACCAATCAGAGTCTGAACCCTTTGCCCGAACGGGCTCCTCCTCCTTTTATAGGCGTCTCGGGCCTCTTCCCCAAAACATCTTGGCGGGAAGGGCTACCACATGGCGACGAAGGAGGAGGCGCGGTGCACCAAAAAGGTGGAGTCCACCATAAAGGTAAGGTCCATGGACGCGGTCCACGGCAGGGGCGGCGTCACCAAAGCTGGAAAAGCCACCATCCAAACGGCACGGTGGGCTGGCGCTGCTGAGGCAGGGCGGGTCCCGCGATGACGTCGTCCTTGGAGGGTAGCTGCAGACGGTTCCCTTATCACCAAAGTGGCAATCCTTGGGGCTCCTTTGCTTGGGGCAGCTTTGTTGACTCCTTTATACACAAGAAAGGCAACTGGGGCGCTGCTGTCACCGCGCGCTGGCGCGGTCGTCACTCTACGGAGGATGCAGAGCCCATGTGCGCTCTGCCGCGGGGGCAGAACTGGCTTCGAGAGGAAGAAAACCCGGCGAGGCGAAAGGCCTCGCCGAGCCTTTCGGCTTGGTCCTTGGCAGAATTGCTGGCGGCGTCCGAGACGCCCTCTCGAGGAGAGGTCCCTCGCCAAGGGAGAAAACCCTCGTCGAGGAGAAAAGGTCCCTCGCGAGGAAAACCCTCGTGAGGCTCGCCAGGCTTGGAGAGCCTGGTCCTTAGCGAAAACTTCTGAGGAATCTTGTGGGCCCTGGCAGGCCGGCCCGTGGTACCCTGGTTTCCACTGTGCCGACAAAGTGCAGGTTGATCAACACTCATGTCCAAGTGAAGATATGCCGAAGAGTGCTTCTCCCATATTGGTGTATGGGGGAGCAACATGTGAATCTTCATCAAGCGAAGCGCAATCAAGAAAGGTGGTGCGCCTTGAGGAGATAAAGATCGTCTTCTTCGACCTCAAGTGGATTAATGCGCAAGGCAAAGGTATGATCTTGATAGGGTTTTCTATTTTACCGGTCTCATGATGTTAGTTGAGAGACCGGGTTATAGGATAGATAGCCGTACTATCAAGAGGGCTCTCGACCGAATATCTCGACCATATTGTCATAGAGAGCACAAAACTTTGCATCATTGCAATCATCTTTATTGGTTCTTATTTTGATCTTATCGTGGTGTGGTCTTGGTGCTTGTCGTGCTCGTCATGACAAGGCCAAGGTCACCGAAAACGGTTTTCATATGCGTCTTCTATTGCGTTTTCGGTATTGGAGATTTTGCCGGTTCATCCGTGCGGAAGGTTTATCTCTTCCATTTCTTTGCAAAATCTCCATTACTTGTTTGCTATTTCCAAGGGTAGCATTTGTCGTCCTCTTTCCAACAAAATTGGTTTCACTTCATTCGGACTTCATTTGCAAAAGATATAGCATTTCCGGTTTGCGAGAGAAGGTTTTACTTTTCCACATTTGGTTTAATTCTCCCTTGTTGGACTATGATGTTTCTCTGTATATTCTTGTATAGCTTTTCGTTGCGATTCCAACGAGCCCAAGAACATCAAAAACGGAGTTCGGATGATCAAAATATGTTTGTTTTCGTGTTGGATGTTTTTCTGCAGTTTGGCCAGCCCAGGCCAGGCTCAGGCCGGGCCAAGGCCGGCCGCTTCGGGTTCCTGCCCAGCCAGGCCGGCCCCAGGCCGGCCCTAGGCCGGGCTGTCGGGGCTGGGAGCTTTTCTGCCCCCAACGGCCACATTTTGAGGCCCCATATAAAAGGGGCTTCTTCCCCATTGTTTCAACTAGTTTTTTCCCCTCTCTCTCCTCCATTGTTGCAAAACTTGAGAGCTCGATTCCTCCACTTCCCTCCGATGATTCTTGCCCAAATTTAGGGAAACAAGAGAGGAGATCTAGATCCACTACTCCACCAAACAAAATCTCCTCTAAGTGAGGGAATCTCGTTGGATCTAGATTTTGGAGTTCTTGGTGTTTCTCTTTCGTTCTTCTTCCTAAATCCCTCCATAGCATTAGTTGCTTTGGTTGAATTTTGGGGTGAAGGATTTGACCACTTGGTGTGATCTTCCCCTTTTGCATTTGTTGCATCGGGTTGTGCTCCCCACGGTGATTCGTGGGATTGAAGGTTGGGAGCTTGTTACTCTTGGGTCATTGGACCCTAGACGGTGGTGTCGTGAAGACTTCGGCTTGTGGAGCTTCGGCACGCTTTGGGAGCCCCCAATTGAGTTGTGGGTGTGTGCCCCAAATGTTGTAAGGGCTCCAGAATCCATCCCGAAGGATTCCGATAGTGGAAGGTGAACCAAACCTTTGGGTGCGGTTCATCGGAGAATAGGGTGAGGCCTTTGTGGCATCTTGAGTAGGCCTTTTGTGGCGAGCTCACACCCCTCCAACGAGACGTACTCCCTTAATAAGGAGGAACTCGGGAATAAATCTTCGTCTCTGCGTGCCTCGGTTATTTCTATACCCGAGCTTTTACTTATGCATTTTACATTGTGATAGCCATCGTGCTTGAAGTTTTTTTATCTAGCTATCACCTTGTTGCTTACCTTGTTTAGCATAAGTTGTTGGTGCACTTTAGGTAAACCTAGAATTTTAGGTTGTTGGCTTGTAAATTTAAACACCTAGTTTTATTCCGCAATTATCAAGCACCTAAATAGAAAAAGTTTTAATCGACTATTCACCCCCCCTCTAGGCGACAACCGGGATTAGCTTGTTCTTTCACATAGTCTCTTGAATAGCCGAGATCGCGCTGAGGCACATTGATGTCGTTGTGGGAACCCAACATGCCAAAAAAGCATGCCAAATCCACAAGTCCTTTGATGCTTCAGCTTCAAGTATGATTGTGACATCTTTGGTGTGACCTTGGTACTATCCACGCAAACTTCTTGGGCATTTTTCCATTATAATTGCATGCGATCGACTGAACCGAGCATACCTGGAAAACCTTTCTCTGCTTTGATTGCCATTAACTTTCTGGTGTCCGCCAATACATGCAATCGACTGAACCGAAACCTCGCTCTTCACACCTTCCACTATACGCCCAAACAAAGTAGAGTTCATCTAGAAGGGACGTCGGAGAAACCCCTCATGGAAAACCGGTTCAGGTTGGAAGTAGTCGCGGTAGGGATCCCTTGCGTTCTTGATCCTATCATGGGGAACAACAATCCTGCCCTTTATCGAACCCTTGAAATTGAGAACATGCACCTCTTTCTTCTCCATTTCTTCAAGGATGTTCATCATCACCATCATATCCATATCTTCGTCGTCATCGATTTTAGAATCAGACTCATCATCGATAAAATCCTTATATATGAACTTGTCGAAATCCATGTAATCAAACTCATCATCCGGCGAATCCATTGATGCCTACAAATGAGCAAAATAATCTGATCTGACATTTTTTTTAACACATGTCTTAGGCGAGGTATATGTTCGGTGTGAAACGTATCGAGGAGCGGCGTATAGGGGTGAAGACCGTGTCCGAGGAGGGGTTCGGTGGCGGCGATAGAGGTAGGGTGTGAACGACGACGTAGTAGTCAAGGGGCGGCGCAGGTGAGGCAGAAGGGGAAGATGAACCCATGTTGGTCCGGTCCGACTTACAGAGATTGATGGTGGGTCTGGCCCATCGAATCGGTGTCCGTTCGCCTTCAGGCAACTCCATTTCCACCTTACATATGGGCTAGATATGAGGGGTGCCGGACAACCAGATGTTTAACCTAGGTATGAGGGGTCCGGTTTAGTCGGTTGTCCGGACCGTCTCCGATCTATCCGCACCGTCTTATAGGGGAAGTGCAGGGTCTAGTTTTTTTTGTTTTTTTTGTACAAGGTTTGGGGTCCAAGGACCCCAGTGCTGCATTTTTATAACTCAGGGGGGCGGGTACAAGAATTACAGAGGCCTTTTACATCTCTTGCCCAGGAAGACCTGAAATTCGAAGAAAGGCCCTGCATTTTTACATAACAGACCTCAGAACTAAAGATAGAAAAGCAATCAAGTCCTAAGCCCACTCCGCCTCCAGTCGCCGGCGATCTCCAGGCGCACGAACGCCGAGATCGGAGCCCAGAACTGCACTCGGTCTCTCCCTGCCGACGAACGATCAGACGCCAGCAATCTCGCCTCAGCCGGGAACGAATCACTTGGCCGCTACGAGACGCCGAGCTCTGGCGCCAAATCGCAAGGGCCTCCGCCGTGGAGGTTGAAATACGGCCACCATCTTGGCCAGAGAACGCGGCGGCAATCTTGTCCACCACGTGATGATCACCATCTTGCAGCACAAACCGCTCCACAGCAGGGTATCGCCTCCTCCGCTTCTCGTCGCCACGACGAGTCAACGGGGAAGAACTCCACACCGATGCGAAGCGAGTGATACGGCGAGCAGATTTATTGAATCGACCTTGAACTTCAGCAGCTCTGCAGACAATCCACAGGGTCTAGTTGAAGGTGCTCTTAGCTAGGGACCTGAACAGAAAACAGTCCCCTTCTTCCCGGGACGATCATATAGCGTGATAAAGATTGCTTCCAGATCGGGGTGTCATTCATTCATGATGAGAAAAAACACCAGAGTGCCCACAAGTGACGTCAAAGCATCATTGCCAGTATACAGTCTCATGCCGAGCGTGCCCGCGTGCTAATCAATCACATCATCATAACAACTTCAGCTCCCGTACGTCCACGCACTGGCTCACAAAAATAATGCGACTGTACCTCTGCGAGGTTGTTCATATCGAAAGCGCGCGCTGCCCCGCAACAGTAACTTGACCAGCGCGTTTTAAATTCAGGCTCGACGAGAAAGCCGGAACATGGTACAATCTGAAAAAGGCGCTGCTGCTGCTTGCTTGCTGGCAGACTCATGCTGGTTGGATGAAAATGGTAGGTGCCACACTGCAGCAGCAGGAGCGCACCATGCTCATCTTATTCCAGACCTACCAACAGGGGCGACAGAGACGCAGGCAGCACGCAATAAAAGAACAAGAAGACCCTGCAGCTGCAGCTGAAACATCACTCTAGGTTTGTTACATTACATTAGGTACTTTAGGTGCCACACTGCAGCAGTTTGCACGCCAGATGTTGTTAAATTAGAGACACACCCTCATCACGAACCATCGTTGCTTCTTGCCACACCATCAGGATCAATTAATTAACAGCGAGAAAAAGAAAAGAAAACACCCGGCGCCAGATCGGGAAAACAAGAAAACCCAAACCACAAGTTCAATCGAGATCACAGATCAGTCCCATCAACGACGACTCGACGACGACGAAGACGAAGAAAAAAACTCCCTAATAAATCACATCACTCCTAGATCGAGATGGCGACGGGATGAATGAAGAATGTTGTAGGCTATGTTCCTGTCTGTCCATCAGGGGGTTGCTGTTGCTGTCGCCGCTGTAGTTACTAGACCAGCGCGATGCTGCTCTCGCCGCCGGGAGGCTTGCGGATCCCGCCGAGGAAGTCCCGAGACGGCGCCTTCCCGTCCGCGAAGATGTTGCTGCCGCTCATCTCCTTGAGCTTCGCGTCGCTCAGCTGCTTCTCCGCCGTCCCGGGCGCCGCCTCCGCCGCGGCGGCGTCGCCCTTGAAGATGTCGTTGCCCGTCAGGTCGTTGAACTTCTTCGTGGGGATCTTCTTGGCGGTCTTCACCACGCTGTCCGTGTCGTCCTCGCCGAACTTGAAGCTGCTCACCTGCCCAAAACTTGAAAGCTAAGTACTTTCCCATTATCACGAGCTGCGAAAACTGTGACACGGTACGAGATGTGTTGTTGAGACTTTGAGAGATCGGTATGTTCATTCAGGTACCTGTGCGTTTTTCCCCGGCGTCTGCGAGGTCGAGCCGTTCTCCGAGTTGCGTGGCCTGGGATCCTCTGGAGGTGCGAAGATGTCGTGGCCGCTGAGCTCCTTTGTTTTCGCGTTGGATAGCTGCTTCTTCAGCTTGCTGTCGTCCTCGCTCTGGAGCGTGCCGCTTAGCTCTCGCTGCTTTGCAACCTCGGCTATGGAAGTTGGCTTTTTGGGAGAAACGCTTTCTTCCTGGGCAAAGGAGATGTGACTTATGGTGCTAATTGCCTGTGGTTTGACAAAAATCAGATTTCAGTTCAGTCAGAAAGTGTATATGGAGTGGAATGTTCTTCTACTATTTTGGTACCGAATACAGACCACGCTACCGAACAGATCTGACTGCGGTACATATATAATATACATAGTACTAGAGGAGTCAAATTTACAGTTGTTTTGCAGTAATAGTATTACTTACCACCAGTTAAATATGCAATAGTAAATATTGAGAACAGCTGATCTACTCATGAAATGGCATTACATCTATCTATACTGTAATGCTGTATCGCGTGCGAACGGAAAACAAAATCCAAGAGTACCTGACTACCTAAATCCCAGTGTGTACCCAACAACGTAATTGAAAACTGAGGCACAGTTTAATAGTTGAATCAACAGGTCCAGTTCTATTAAAATTTACAAGGAAAGGTCACCAACCAATGTGATCACATATTAATAATGATTGCCAGTCCTTTCCACAAGATTCATCCCAACAACTTCTGACTTTGGAGGCTAGAACATTTAACAGGTTTGATTTTAGCAACCAGCAGCTGTTAGCAAATGTTGTAGGCAAATCAGGAACACTGAAAGAAGTGATACCTTCTCAATCATTTAGCATGACATGTGAATAAAAAAAAATGTTATTCCTTAGTAGTACGGACTAGCAATTTAACAGGTTGATTTTAGCAACCAGCAGCTGTTAGCAAATGTTGTAAGAAAATCAGAAACATTGAAAGAAGTGATACCTTCTCAATCATTTAGCACAACATGTGAATAGAAAAATGTTATTCCTTAGTGTACTTACTAACAATATATTGTCACACATACAACTTAAGATTTGGCAAAAATAAAAATAGAAGGCACATTAATCAACATATTCCGGTTTTGCAGAAAAAGAAATCTGGCAGAAAATAGCACCTGGTAATTCTTTGAAGCTGTTCGGATAGGTGTCACGGAAGCGTTGCTGGATTCATCTTCCTCAACCTCACCTCCAGCTGCAAATATGCCACTTCCTGTCATCTCCTTCCACTTTGGAGCTGAGCATTGTTTCCTGAGGGGGAAAAAGTACACCTGATTTAGTGCACTGCACCGTTTAAATCAGCAAATCAGAGCGAGATAAGCCCCTCTTTCACTAGATCATATATCCAAATTTTATATAACCAATAAAACTAAGATGATTTTTTGCGTAAAAGGCTCTTGCGATATGTTCAAATTCAAACAAAATCTAGCGCAACAGTACATCAACAGAAATTGCGTGACGCAGTGGGTGAGAACATTGTTGTTTTGTATCGACACACAAACGATGCACACAAGAATCAATTGATTTTTTGAATTTTTTTCTGAGGGCCTACCAAACAGCACCAAAACTCGCCGCACTTATCTCAACCAACCTAACTGAAATTCAAATCCGGCGTATTTCCCTAGACGGCAGAGTCGCAGATCGACTAAAAACATCCTAAAAAACAACGATTCCCGAAGGAGGAGGCGTAAAACTCGGGAGATCTAACTGGCAAACCCGAAATCTCCGAAGGAAACAAAAAGCAGAACACGAAATGATTCCTCCGAGAACACCCCTTCCCCCTGCGGAAGGAACCAGCACACGCGACGCAACCCGATCTCACCTCTTGTTGAGGCTCTCGGCCTCCTCCTCCGTGACCTGCCCGCCGAACACCACCTTATGGATCGCCTCCGACGGCTGGAAGGAAACACAAGGAAGAAAAAAACTATGAGATGACACAATCCAACGAACCCCTGCCCTGCAATTCGGAGGGTACCCCAGTCCCCGCCGCGAGCGGGGAAGCAGAGGACACGCATCATGCGCCTCAACCTCACCTGGTGCGGGCGGCGGTTGGACTGCGGAGTGGCGGCGTCGACGGGCTCCTGCTGCGCCCCCTCCGGCCACGCCAGCAGGTCCGCCGTGTTGGTGTGGGACTTCCTCACCGGCGCCGGCCTCTCCATCTCCTCTTCTCTCCTCTCCTCTGTACCGCGGTGCAGGTGGGAGGGGATGGGGGGAGCTCGTGGTTTCTCTCTCTAGCTAGCTCGGTGGAGGAGCTCGTGCTTTCTCTCTCTAAAAAGGCGAGACGAGGTGAGGTGGGAAAGAGAGAGAGTGGAGAGTGGAGTCGAATGGAAGGAAGGAGCCGCTGCGTTTAGCCCGACCCCTTCCTTTTTTAAAGACGCCACGCGCGCCCACCGGCCACCACCACCCAGTCACCCACCGAGCTAAAGGGTCGATGACAGGTGGGCCCTCGGCGGAGGGTTGACCGGGTGGTGACGGAAGCGGGTCCCGCCCGTAACGTACGTACGCTTCCCCAGTATTTGAATTTTTTCGAACGTTCGCGTGCGGGTCGCTTAACGCGGCCGAAACGGGCGCGTTATCCGTTCACCGTTGCCGTTTCTCTCGCTCGTTAACTCTGCTCTGCCTCGCCGGTCAATGATTTGATTACGAGAATGTTCTAGGATAATCTGGAACTGCTACACTAATTCTTAACTCTAATCCAGTCGCTTAATCCTCGTAAACTCACTCTTAACTCCACACTAATTCTTTGTAATATCATGAAAAGTCGATTTGGACACGGACTCCATCGAGCCCTTTTTCCAAATTTTGAAATCGATGTTTGAAGTTTCAAGAAAATTCAAAACAATCTTGCATGTTGATAATGATGTATTCTTTCTACGGTCCTATAAATCATCAACGGGAGATAGTTTTTATTCCTTCCTAAACAAAATGACAAATCTGTAGGTATTAATTCACTATCTCAGATTGAGGAGTATGTTTGGATGGGAGAGACCCAAATTTTCGCGTTGACTACCAGCCTGGGTATATAAGCATTTGGATTGAAGCCAAATTTTTGGTCACCAGTTTACTTGTTGCGCCCCAGGGAAGCGTTGCTGAGTCCGATAGGTGGCATTCACACCTTTATTAGTTCGGAGTACAACCTAATCGAGCGTCGGCTATGTAAAAGCAGATTGGTGATGCTAGGTTTTTGAGTACTCGGTTAATTACATTGTCGTTGTGTGTGTTAACATTCTTCCAAACTTGCCAACCTATCGAGTTTTCTTCATACTACTTCTGTTTTAAAAAGAGATGGTCGTTGGCTCCCGAGATTACATGCTCCTGCTCAAATAAAAATTAGAAACAATAGTAAAACATTTTAAAAATATTGATTTTTTTTTGGTGATGAACATATACAAGTTTCTGTATACATGTCAAATTCCGTGGTGAAATGACATTTGTTGTGCTCTGTGAAAAAATCAGTATTCTGAAAAGACATTTTTTAAATCTCATTTCGGCCAATGAGTTGTATTTTTTGTACAAAGCAACACACATTTCATTTCATCACTAAATTTGCAAGTACGTAGAAAACTTGTATATGTTCATCAGCTAAAACTTTCAGGATTTTTTAAAAATGTTTTACTATTTTTTCGAATTTTTATTTGGGCAGTAGCATGTGAGCTCGGAATCCAAAGTGAATTTCCGCTTCTAAAATTCATACTTTCTATATTAATAAATAATTGCATTGTGCAAGCATTCATACTAATAGTCATATAGTTGTTGTATTCATAAGTATAGATCACTAGTGGCGGGAAGTCCAAATGGAGGCCGAGCTCCATGGAGCTCGGTTTTCCAAATAATTTGAATCCGCAAATTTGTGTTTTGAAAAATTCTGAAAAAAATCAGAGTTGTAGACAATACATTGATCCACCACTGTAAAAAATTTCAATACCAAATTCATATTATTATGAGCTACATAAAAAAGATAAATCTGGTAAAATTTCAAAATTTTAACACTGTTCACTGATTCAGATCTGCCGATTTGTCTTTTTTCCTCAGATCAGAATACAATGTATCTGGTCATGAAAAATTTCACAAGGATAGATCAATGTATTATCTACAACTGTGATTTGTTTCAGAATTTTGAAAAGAGATGGTCGTTGGCTCCCGAGCTTACATGTTTCTGCTCAAATGAAAAGAGATGGTCGTTGGCTCCCGAGTTTTCTTCATCCTACTTCTGTTTTAAAAAGAGATGGTCGTTGGCTCCCGAGCTTACATGTTTCTGCTCAAATAAAAATTAGAAACAATAGTAAAACATTTTAAAAATATTGATTTTTTTTTGTGATGAACATATACAAGTTTCTGTATACATGTCAAATTCCGTGGTGAAATGACATTTGTTGTGCTCTGTGAAAAAATCAGTATTCTGAAAAGACATTTTTTAAATCTCATTTCGGCCAATGAGTTGTATTTTTTGTACAAAGCAACACACATTTCATTTCATCACTAAATTTGCAAGTACGTAGAAAACTTGTATATGTTCATCAGCTAAAACTTTCAGGATTTTTTAAAAATGTTTTACTATTTTTTCGAATTTTTATTTGGGCAGTAGCATGTGAGCTCGGAATCCAAAGTGAATTTCTGCTTCTAAAATTCATACTTTCTATATTAATAAATAATTGCGTGCAAACGTTCATACTAATAGTCATATAGTTGTTGTATTCATAAGTATAGATCACTAGTGGCGGAAAGTCCAAATGGAGGCCGAGCTCCATGGAGCTCGGTTTTCCAAAATAAATTGAATCCGCAAATTTTTGCGTTGAAAAATTCTGAAAAAAATCAGAGTTCTAGACAATACATTGATCCACCACTTTGAAAATTTTCAATACCAAATTCTTATTATTATGAGCTACACAAAAAAGAAAAATCTGGCAAAATTTCATAATTTTAAGACAGTGCACTGTTCACTGATTCAGATTTGCCGATTTGTCTTTTTCCCCAGATCAAAATACAACGTATCTGGTCATGAAATTTTTCAGAAGGATAGATCAATGTATTATCTACAACTGTGATTTGTTTCAGAATTTTTCGTAACAAAAAATTGTGGATTCAATTTTTTTTTTAAAACTGAGCTCCATGGAGCTCGGCCTCCATATCGGCGCGCTCTCACTAGTGGCGTCTATATTGTGCAAACTACTATTTCTTAAATAAATTTTGAAAGAAAAATACTAATGTCGTGTAAACCGTGGGCACGCCACTAATGTGTCTATTACTAGTGTCGTGTTACTCGCACACCACGAGTAACATTTATCATTAGAGAGTTCATATGAACACGCCACTAAAGTTTCTATTAGTAGGGCATGTGGACGGCACCATTATTGTCACTTGGTGTGTTGATACCACTAATGTAAACTAGTAATATTTACGTACGAGGTCATATCGATGGCATATTGTCCTCACACCTCTATTAATCTTATTGGCAATAAGCTTTGCAAGTATCTCACATACGAGAGTCACCACAAAATAAAGACGGGACTCCTTCTGATCCACATCTTGTTTACACATTCCAAGCCGGTTCACGCCTTTTAGGATTACGCCTCCTCCCATGGCTGGCGCCCTACGTTTTCTTGCAGCCAGAAGGTCCCTGTAGGATCCTAACATTTTTTTTCTACACTAGTATGCATGCACGTGCAATGCACGTCTACACAATTGGTTAAAACATTTCGTGTAGTCCGATATAAAATCAATGAAAAAAGTCAGAATTTTCATGCTAATAATAGAAAATTGTCAAGAAAATTACTTTCAAATAAACTGTCCTCAGAAACAAAGCTACAATCGACCATCAATCATCTCTGACAGATTGAATATGTATGCCCCGGTGGATATTAATTCAACTAAAAATATTAGAACTTTTGAAGGCCTATAAAGAATAACAATCATCAAATATTTTATGTTGTATAACAATCAATCAGTTTGTTAGGATTTGTGCGTTGCTACATTGCTATGGGTGAGCCTCCCGCCTTGCTCGTGGCTCCCTAGTTTGTCATCTCAATTTCCTTTCCCATTTCTAGTTTCTATTTGTGCCTGTGTGACACAATTTTTTTTGCATCTCTCGCGCTTACATTTTGAGCTCCATTGGATAATCCTTCACACACCCAATTCTTGGACCATTTCCAATGCTCCATTTTACGGACAGCCTGTGGCCAAGTTGATAGAATTTTGTCTTGCTCTTAGAATTCACCCTCTCAAGAATTGCGTTCTGCGAGACTCCGACATCTCTAGCGCTTTGCAGGTCACTTGATAACTCCATTTTCCGCATCGATAAAAAAAGCTAGAGTGCTGGAATACACCTTTCTCTTTCTGGTTACAGAAATAATAAGCGTACAAGCTAAAAAACGTCTAATGTATAGCATGATATAACATTGTTCAGCATGCATGAGAGAGCATAATTCTGGCAAACTACCTTCTCAGCATAAAGTTTCTTTGAAGTGCTCGTAACAAAAATCCATTTCGTCCCTTTAGGCCCCTGGTTTGTATCAAGCGATTCTTCATATATCTTATGCTTAATTTTTTCATGTAATAATGTATTCATAGTAATCACTTTCTTGCTGCAAAACATTAGACGGCTGTTAGAACCATCTGACATTAACTAATGCAATTAATTCACTGGCATGAAATCAATTGTATTGCATATGAACCAAATTACATCGATGAATCCGAGAGCTCACCAAACAGATTGACACGTGCACATTTTATCGAAAACATGACATACAGACAATGCAGATAATGATAAGCTCTAGGGGTTTATCAACAAATCTTCATAGTTTGAAAGAATGGGGAGTAAAAAGTTTGCTGGCTGTAGGATGTCATGGACTGACTCATCCAGTCCTGCATATATGCACCTACCTACTTGCTGAACGTACCAGCAATTCAGTTTCTGTGTTAGATCTCCTAGGCTCAACATATAACGAAATCAGTTACCTCCTGTTTCAAAAATCAGGAGTTATGAATAATAATGATATCAGAGAACAATGTACACAGAAAAAAGAGTTAGATCTAACTTGTACCAGTATTTTGGATATATTATACAATGAGAAAAAAATCGATGCATGCTGAATATACTTTAGATAGGCGACCAGAATCCTTTCTTCCATGACCTGTACGTGTCCTTCTCCCTCTGAATAGGTACAGCGACAACGGTGATTGTTCAGAACTGTATCACAATCTAAATTAGGAGCTGAAGCCGTCCCTAGCTTACTTGATTGGCACCTCAGAGTGCAGCAGCGGCAGCGACAGATTGAGAGCAACACCGGCGGTCGATTTCGCGTTCCTGGCCAGGAGAATCGATGGCTGCAGTGCTCGAAGAACCAGCGGCGGTTGATTGCGTTTTGGGCGTTCGCAACAATGGCCAGCGGTTGTTGTGTGCCCTGCGGGGCGCGTCCACGGTCGACGTCTGCGGCTGGTCACAGATCCGCCGCGGGTAAGCTCAGCGTCGAGGCGCAGATGGCGGAGCGTTTGGGCCCTGAGGGGACGTGCTCTAGACAGAGCAGCGAGGCATTAGCAGCGTAGGCGCCTACGTAGGTGGACAACGCCGTGCGGGGGGAGAAAAGAAACTGACGGGTCGAGGGCGTGATTACAGGAGCGGAATCAAGGGCGGACTGCGCGCACGGGCGGAAAATTTCGTCCGCCCATCAGAAGATCGTCTGCCAACACTTATTGCTAAGTGCACACAAAGGCTTTCATTGGATTAATTTGGATCGTTGGATCTAACTAAATGGGACAATCTTGTGGTACGAATCAGACTGGGTGCACTTACGGGGTGGTTCTAGAAAAAATCAAGTTTGCTTGTTTAATAGTAGTAGAGATGATTACAGGAGCGGAATCAAGTGCGGACTGCGCGCACGGGCGGAAAATTTCGTCGGCCCGGCAGAAGATCGTCTGCCAAGACCTATTGCTAAGTGCACACAAAGGCTTTCATTGGATTAATTTGGATCGTTGGATCTAACTAAATGGGACAATCTTGTGGTACGAATCAGACTGGGTGCACTTACGGGGTGGTTCTAGAAAAAATCAAGTTTGCTTGTTTAATACTCCCTCCGTTCCATAATATAAGATGTTTTAGTCCTTTTCCACATTCGTATTTGTACCACTTGTATTTAGACATGTTTTAGTGTATGTGTTTACCCACTTTCCATTATTTTATTCCGAATCTAGACAACATGTGAAACATCTAAAACATCTTATATTGTGGAACGGAGGGAGTAGTAGTAGAGATAAAGGCAGACGGAGGCAACAGCTATCAGATCGGTCATGTTAATTAACGACTTTCTCGTATGCAAAACTGTCCGGCACCAAAGCGACGATTTTAATCGGGCTAATTTTGATTCGCTGTCGCACAAAACCATGCACGTTGGTACCACAGAGCGATGTGTATGAAGAAAGTAGCTGTTCCCTTTCCGGATGGATACAAAGGAAGAGAAAAACTACCTGGGACCCAAGCTTATCGATCAGGTCATACGATGGTACTTGGACAACTTGATGGTTATGATAAAATAGTGATCATCACTGTGTAATGAATCAACAATTAGTAATTTAAACCGTATTCGGTAGTTCATTGTATATATCCACTCACAAAGGGGGTCGAAGTGATGTGTGAACACCATCAAGTTGATTTTAAACTCTCTTATTTTGAAGGGTTTATATGCATGATGAGGCCGCCCTATCGATCGAAAAGGAAGGAAATATGTGATGACCTTTGAGGAAGGCTTACGCGCTAAAAACATGATTAGGTAAGTTCTAGCCTTTTAGAGATCGAGAAGACATATATAGCTAGCCAGCTAGCTAGGTGGACCAAACAACAAACTATATAAAGTAAATTTGGACAAACCGCACCTGCGTTGTCAAAATCATCACAAAACCGCATTAGCATATTTTTTGTGTGTGTTTCTGCATACTATATTAACATGTGAGGTCCATACCTAGCAATGGAAATAAGTTCTCTATTGCTACATACTTACAACGCGTTTTGGTGTGTTATGTTGGCTCAGCTTTTGCTAGTGTGCCTGTTCGCTCGGCGGTGCTCTAAACCTGCCGTGATTGAACTTCCGTACCATATATACCCATATTCCCGAAGAAGGTATATCTTGTTGCATACTTTGTGTTCCTTTAATGAAATCAGACACTTCAACATTACACGGGAAAAAAGAAAGGCTCCCTGCCCATTTTGGTATCCATATTAAAAGAACCTTTTGGATTTAAAGAATATGAAAATAGAATCTTACTAAATTTAATTTTCCATTTAGTTAACAAATAAAAATGAACAACCTACAACACATCAGTGCATTATGGGTGGTTTATGTGGGGCCAGCCCTGCATAAAATTTTGAAAGCTGATAGAGAATACCTCTTCAGACTCCGTGATTCAACGCCAACCATCAGTGAGACGAAGCTCGAGCTCATTATCCGAAGAAAAATTCCAAGCTGCTCCACTTATTGAAAGCATGATAGATCCGCATGCATGTAGCATATTACTTAGAAGAACATACTACTGAGGAAAATAAATTCTGCAACATGATTGCATGAATAATTTCTATAAATTTTTTATTGCAAAGAAACATTAAGTTAATTGATGGGCTTGCCTATCTCTCGGACAAACGAGATTTTCTGAAATCTTAGTGGACATGCTATAATTTGTAGCACATAGGTACATCAATCACACTTATAGAACAAAACCGCAAACTCAGATCCGTGTGTGATCCACTAATATACATGCAATATATTTCATACAATTGAGAACTAGTTTTTCCATTCATTTGATATAGTCGAGGGCTTCAACATCATTTTGTTGTTTTTTTAATAATCTGATTCTATGCATTCTAAATGTCTCGACCATCTCTTAACATTATGTGTAGCCGCAGAGACCGGGTATACTAGATATTAGCTTGATATTCATATGTTGCCCTTTATAAAAGAAACATAGTACGTTGGGCCATGCACTAAGATTTGTTGGGTTTTCTCGCCAAGCTTACTACACACCTGGTGTAGATTCTAAATGCCAAACTGATCTTGGAAAATCGTCAACTTGCATGAGTGACACATCAATCGTCACCATCAACTTCCTCACTTTTGCACGTTCTAAAAGAGAAAGGCCGCAGGGTGTTCCTGAGGTGTCAGCTGGCTTAGCCATCGATCTCTTATCCCAACTTACCACTTTAATAACTAAACCGAAGGCTGCCATTATATATTATACAAGCGATATATTAACCGGGGCCTAACAACCGACCTACTTCCATCTGAACAGGTGTATACACTACACGCATCAACACATGTTAGCTTTAGCTTTACGTAGAAGATAGCATTCCCCGTAGTCGTATTAGCACTTAATTACGTGCTGATTCAACCATGCAACGTCGCTGTCCGAGAGAGATTTTCTCTTAAACGTTCATTAAGGGGTTGGGCCGATCGATGCTCGGTACTGATTCCTCCCTTTTGCCGCCCGTGCAGCGCTGCCATTGGTGCTCAACAACAAACGACAGCAACAACCTAGTGGTACGCACGTAGGGTGCAAAGTACGAAAGAATAATTATAATTCCGTTACGGAGTGCATTGTACGAGTTGTATATATGTTTCTCTTGGTGCATGTGGAGTAGGTTGTCACATGTCGTACATCGCAAGAGCAAATTCATGCATGGTTGTCTAGACCTTTGAGAAGATCTATTGGCATGTGTCGTACCAAAACCCTTGGGTTTCAACATGCTCACGTGCACGTCCGGTCCAGCTGGTTAGCTATTACACAACGTAATCATTGTGAACTTGAATTGTGCTGCTCTCGGGTCACACGTCGGGTTTCGTGCAAGGATGAATTCGATTCCGGCCCTCCACGTACATATGGCAGCATTGTCACATGAATGAATGGGGTCGTGTGAAGTGATAACCTACTGTACTACTGATGTTGTTGTGGTGATATTAATCAATTTTTTGTGAGTTTAATTAACTCGAAACAACATCATAAATTGCACTACTAAATCTAATTAACCACATGTGACAGACTAGAGCTGCATATGGACGAAATACTTAGTGCAGACGGACGAAAGTGGGCAGTCATGCCGAGACTCTGGCGAAAAGCCTTGTCATCCTAAATGAGTCAAGGCATGTAAAGTAAAAATCACCAACGGATGCTCCTCCGACGATCGATCAACACGTGTAGCTAGGGACACCTCTCAGGAAATGGTGGTAACGTATCGGCTAAACATGGGAAGATACCCATGGCGTGCGTGCATGGTCAGTTTGGGCACCCCACCCACTTTCGTCCAGGCCTCGCTGTGTAGCGTAGCTTCTTCTTCTTCGTCTGCCTTGACGTTGAAGTGGAGTGGGATCGAGGCGTTGCTTGGATTCCCTGCAACTGCAATGTCAGTGGTCACATGCACGCGCTGCACCGCACCGAACCTTTTACTTTCGAGATACCGCCACCTGGGATGCTGGGAGACGGACGGGGAAGAGCCAGTCAAGGTGGATCGACGGCCCAGATCGATGGACGGAGGGAGCAGCACAGCTGCATGCCTGTGGCGCGCACATGGGGCTGTGGCTTTGGATGCGGTGAGCTGGTCCGGTCTGGCTGAGCCAGCCTGAGGGCGTGCTGACTGCAGAGCCAGCCAGGTCGGTTGTGGCGACTTCATGTCTGTCTTTTTTACACGGGGCACATGAAATGTCATTTTATTCTGAAAATTTACACAAATGTGAAGTGCTTGTATATATATAACTTCAATATTTTTTAGAATTTTTCTTCATGTTTTATTATTTTTTGAATTTTCAAAAAGAAAGGGAGCAGGTGAGCTCGGCCTCACTTAGCAGTTTTCCCGCTTTTCACTGTAACCTTGTAATGATTTCTCATTTTTCTGACAAAAAGGAAGCGTACGTACTGGCACTGCATCGTAGATTAAGGAGGCGGACGATGGGTTGGGTATTTGGTCGGTCATCGTATCTGCTTGTCTAGCTACTAGTTTCAACTTGATGAACAGAGATTCGCAAAACAAATAAAAATAACTTGATGAACAGAGGATGATTTGGTTCCAACGGTGCATCAAGGAAATGCATCGGCCCAAACAGAAAATATAGGCCGAGCAATATTGTGGGCTCATGGGGTCGGGCACACGAGGTAAAGCCTCCTCCAATTGTGATTTGTGAAAGAGGCTATCGAGGAGTAATGTCAGTCTCGGTGCCGCGCGTCATGTATTGTCAGCGATGACTATTCTGACGGCAAACAATATATCTCAAAAAGTTCGCAAACAATTGCTGAAACCGTCAACGAATGAGAGTTTTGACATGTCGAGTTCGTGTAGTAGTTCTACCTATGAGCTATTTCTGCTCTGTTTCATCCCTTCATTTTTTGAGATTTTTGTGGTAGAATTTTTTAGTACAGATGAACTTGGAAGTGAGGCTTGCTTCAGTGGCCTCCCCCTGGAGAAAAAGTAAGGAGGTAAGTTTCACTCAAAACCTTCCGATCAAAAGTTATAGGTCAATCCTAACCGTTCATAAGCCAAACTTTTGCCTAGGGGGAGGCCACCGAAGCAAAAGTGGAAAGTTGGAAGCACGGACTAGGGTGCTTTTGGTTGCAATTTTTCAACCAGATTCACTACTTGTAAGCTGAATTCCGAATCATGTTGTGAATCATATATATTTCGTGTAACCCATATGTATTTAATGAAGGCTGATGGCTACCCCGTCTTCACTGAAATGCAACATAAAAGACAGTCCAAAAGCATATCATGTTCAGGATAGATAGCTGACTAAAAAACTCAATATAAATATGAAAATTTGATAAACTCGATGACGGACAAGATTAATACTGGCCGGTATCCATGGAGTACGAAAGCACAGTAAGTTCACGTACTGTCTTAGACGCACACGACAGCTTTAGCTAGACGCATGCCAACATATTCAGGATCGTAGCCAAATGTTAGGCGATAGCTTCTGAAAACGGTATGAACTTCTCTCGTTCTTCCTGAAAAAGAGAGGAAACTGGAAACCCCAACACCCAGGAGCAGTCTGGCAATTCTGGAATGGAAGCATTAGCTTAGGACGGAAGAAAAATATTATAGAGAGTGATGAGGAGCTTGTGAGTGTGCAAGAATCACCCTCCCTGATCATGCCCAAATCCTGGGTCCGCCATTGCATGGAGATATCAGAGTTTAAATGCGGGCAAGTACTCCACTAAGCATCGTTTTTTAGGTTTATAGGGAAATTTGATGGAGTATATTACGATGAGGTTTATATCTATGGGCGGCTTGTGAGAAGGTAACCGGAGGAAAATGCAAAGTTAATTGGGAACATGTGTGCAAGCCAAAGGATTTAGGGGGGCTTGGAATCCTCAACCTTAAGAAGTTTGCAACAGCCCTTCGCCTCCGATGGCTTTGGTTTGAGTGGGATGAGGAACCCAAACCGTGGGTTGGTCTTGGGAACCCTTGCAACCAAAATGATGCCAACATTTTTGCGGCTTCAACTAAAGTGGAAGTGGGCAATGGAGATAAAGCTAGCTTTTGGCACTCCTCATGGCTTGATGGGAGGCGGCCAAAGGATTGGGCTCCTCTCATTTTCGGTGTCTCCAAGACAAAGGTGTTCTCGGTTCATAAGGGTTTGGAGAATGACTTTTGGGTCTCTCAAATAAATACACAAGATGGTCTCACCGTTGAGCACATTTCCCAATTTGTCAATCTTTGGAGAGCACTTCATGATGTCCAACTTGATCCGGCGACTCCGGATAGGATCACCTGGAAGTTCACCAAGAGTGGGAAATATTCGTCATCCTCGGCCTACAACATGCAATTCTTGGGCCACACAAATTCTATGATGCCCTCTTTGGTTTGGAAACCATGGGCGCCCCCCAAATGCAAAATCTTCTCATGGTTGATTCTACAAAACCGGGTGTGGACGGCGGATAGGCTCGAACGAAGGGGGTGGCAAAATTGTGGCCAATGCAAACTTTGCAACCATGCACAAGAAACGGCGGCACACCTCTTTTTTAAATGTCGGTTTACCAAGAGAATTTGGTCCTCTTTGAGGGATTGGATTGGGCTTCATGATCTTGATCCATCGACGTGGGATTTTCTACAAAGTGTGAAGGAATGGTGGAATAACGTCATCCACAAAAAGGGAGCTAACCGGAAGGCTCTTGCTTCGCTTGCCATGCTTGTCTCATGGGAAATTTGGTTGGAGAGGAATGCCCGGGTTTTTCAAAACAAGGCGATCACAACTACTATGCTTCTCCAAAAGATAAAAAACGAGGTGGTCTTGTGGTCTACCGCCGGTGCCAAAGCGTTGTGTAATGTAATGCCGCGAGAGTAGATGGTTATGGTTTGGGTGGTTTTGCCTCTTTTTGAGGCAAGGCTTTGGCTTGTAAAACTTCTTCTTAATTAATGAAATGGCAAGCCTTTTGCCTTGTTTCAAAAAAAAAAAAAATAGGGCGTGTACTCTATGGCCTGTATTTTTTCGAGTGTGATTTGACGACGAACTCACTCGACCAAATGAAGGAGCGTGTAAAAAGAATTGAACTTCAATATTTATAGCGGTACTTCCGGTGAGTGTCCGATCTGTCACTTGGCAGCGGAGGATGTGAAACATCTTTTATTTGATTGTCAACCGGCTGTAGAGCTATGGAATAACCTTGGTATGCGGGAGATTATTACTGCTAAGTCTCAGTTTGAACGATCTGGTTTGGTAATCTTGGAAGACCTATTAAATCTTGAAGAAAATTCTCTTTCGGTGATGCCATCGCTGGGATTGAAGGAGGTTTTATTCATTGGATGTTGGTATCTATGGTGGATTAGGAGGAAGGTAACACATGATGAACCAATACCACCAGCTTCGAGATGGTCTATGTCTGTTCTTGCTATTGCCAATAATTATAAAAAATCTTTAGAGCAAAAAGTATGAATTCTATGTACAAGTGGGACAAACCAGAACCGAGGTCAATTAAACTAAATGTTGATGCTGCTTTTTATGCTGATAATTGTACTGGTGCCACGGCTGCGGTCCTAAGGGATGAACGTGGGAATTTCATTGCAGCTCAATGCATATACGTCGAACAGGGGTTGAATGCAGTTACTTTGGAAGCGACAGCAATGAGAGATGGCCTAATGCTTGCTAATTCACTGGGATTTCATGATGTAGAAGCGGAATCAGATTCTTTGGAAGTCATTAATTTTTGTACTGGACAAACTCAATGGTGGGATGCGGTGGCAGCAATATTCGCAGAATGTGTTGATTTGGCGACATCAATTGGGAAAGTGAAGTTTAAGCACTGTTTTAGAGCAGCAAATACTGTAGCTCATGAGCTAGCTAGATTTAGCATCTGTAATAGAAATTCTGTAAGCTGGATTAACGACCCCCCGGGGTGGTTCATTAGTACTCTGGTGCATGATGTAAGTGTGGATATTTGAGGCAGCAGGTTTCAGACGCACTCTTTTCCTTACCAGGGTACCGAAGGGGACTGGAAGGTTTTTAATGAGGCGGCCTGCTTTCTAGGTTTTATATATTATGCTTTAAAAAAAAGGAAACGGAAGGCATTTAATTTTTTTTAATGTGTGCAAACGAGGCCTTACGACTGAGGGCCCAGTAATGCAGCAGATCGGCAGTTGCTCTACCCTGCTCTGGAAGGGAGCTCCTTTGTATCGCCCATTAGCGGCGGTTTCATCCCGCGCCGCCTACATACATCCGTAATTGGGCCGGCCCAACTGCTTGCGCGCGTAAAGTTTCGACCATTGCGTTTGATTGTGCGGTTTTTTTTTACGTGACTATACCTCTGTACGTGTATGTTTTCTGAACATTTTAAAAGTGTACGAAAATTATTTTTCAACAATTTTAAAAAGGGAACAAAAAAGGTTGGTGAACAAAAATTATTTTTAGACAGATTTAAAAAGTGAACAAAAAAAAGGTTTATGAACGAAAGTTATTTTTGAACGATTTTAAAAGTGAACGATAATTAATTTTGAACGATTTTAAAAAGTGCAGAAAAAGGTCGGTGAACAATAATTATTTTTGAACAGATTTAAAAAGTGAACAAAAATTTTGTATGAATGAAAGTTATTTTTGAACGATTTAAAAAGTGAACGAAAATTATTTTTGAACGATTTCAAAATGTGAACACAAAAAGGTCGGTGAACAAAAATTATTTTTGAACGATTTTAGAAAATGAACGAAAACTAACTTTGAACGATTTTAAAAGTGAACAAATTTTTTTTTTGAACAATTTTAAAAAATGAAAATAAAATGTCGGTGATTTTTATTTATTTTTGAGCAGATTTAAAAAGTGAGAAGAATTTTTTAAAGTGAACGAAAACTATTTTAAAGTGAACAGAGAAGGCCAGTAAACGGAAACTATTTTTGAACGATTTTAAAAAAATGAACAGAAATGGGGGTGAGCGGAAACTATCTTTGAACGATTTTAAAAGTGAACAGAAAAAGCGGTGAATTTTTTTTAACGATTTGAAAAGTGAACAGAAAATGGGGGTGACCGGAAACTAGTTTTTAACGTATTTTAAAAACAGAAAATGGGGGTGAAAAAAAAACAAAACAAAAAAGAAAACAGAAAGTAAATAGTGAAAAATGAGAAAAGAAAAGAAATATAAATAGAAAATTAGAAATAACGAAAATAATAAAAAATGAAAACAGAAAAATAAAACGTAAAAGGAAAAAAGAAAGAAGAAGAAAAACAAATAGGAAAAGAAAACAAAATTTGAATTTATTTTAAAATCTGAATAATATTAAATTGGAAAAATTGAAAATCTTTTTTTTCGAAATCTAAACTTTTTTCAAAATTGGTAAACTTTCTTTGAAAATCTGAAACTTTTTTTGAAAATAAAAAACGAAACGAATAGAAAAGAAAAAAAATAGAAAAAGAAATAGAGAAGAAGAAAAAAAACTGACAGATAAGAAGAGAAAGAAACCTCTGGCGAAAAAAAAGAACGCAACCTCTCACTTCGGAAACGAAATGGGCCGGCCCAGAAACGTATTCTTCACGCGACGCAAGGATCTCGCGTCGCTAACGAGCGATACATAGGATTTGCCCTCTAGAAGGACTGCAGGGCTGGCCCTGCTAGGGATGGGCCATAGAGCAGCCTGGTGATCGTTGATGGGCTGTAGTCGCGTCGCCGGGTTGGACCGAGGTCCGATGCAATGTTACGTTGTGGCTGCCTTTTTTTTGCCTAGCACAATTCAGATCGAACATACACACCAACTGGCACTAAAAAAACTATCTAGAGCAGCTGGAAGATGTAAAAAAAAAGAGCAATTGGAATCGTGACGCACACGCACTAGCTCTCTGTCCAAATGCCACACGAACCATCTTTTTTTTTAGATAAAAGGCATAATGCCCTGCTCTGAATTAACAAAACTCAGAGTGTACAACGGCAAAAACCGACCAGGTGATGAGAAAATCAACTTACACGAAAAGGAGCAACAAGCAAACGAAAGAAAAACAAAAGACACACAACTTGAAGAGCTCCAAAACGTTGTAGGCTGCAACGATCGTTGATTGAAGGTGACGCGAGAGCGAACTTGTTGACGAAGCCTCTGAACCGCTAAACCTGCCCATATCTGCAACTGAAGATCAACCCGTCGTCGAAGCGCCATCCGTCTCCACGTCCGAAGAAGGCCCCTGCCCCCTCGCTCGGCTCGAAGAGCGCCGCACCGTCGGAGTTGGAGAAGCTCACCCTAGAGCACAGAGGACAAGAGGACCACAAGGTCGCCAAGGGAGATCAAGAACAAAAGCCCACCGAAGCAGAGAGCACGACGAGAAGGGCATCACCTACGGCCGCCACCCACACCCCATTAACCGGCAGACATTGGCCTCCCAAGACGACGCCTTCAAGAAGGGAGCAACACCAAAGCCTTGCCGCCGTCCGGTCCATCAAGTGGACCACAGATTTTCATCCAGAGCCCGAGGTCAAATTGGCAGGGACCCTCGACGACGCCCCTGATTGCTACTGATGAAGAGTTGGGTGGTGCCCCAAGCGAAGGCGGAGATGTAGAAAGCAGCAGTTTTCACTCGATAACGAACCGAGGTTTATCGAACCAGTAGGACCTTAAAATCAACAACAAAGTGAATGTTGAAGATCTCTGGCGCTTAATCTTCAACAGACATGGGCCTGCACACACTCAACCAAAATACTTTGCCCCCAACGGCGGAAAGGTTGTCAATCTTTCCGGTCTCGCAGAAAACAAAGCGGTTAATTGTATAGTGAAATAGATGAATTATGAAAATGGATCAGAGGAGTAATGATGGTGAAAAGTGATGAATAAAGGTTGCAATTAGTCTTATAAAGGCTCCTGCCTTACCCGGCCATTGCCCCCATCTGCCCCTCCGCAGCGTCCTGGGTCGTTCGATCCGTGGTGAACAGGGTGAATTGCTCCCGTGTTTCACCACAGGCCGTTAGATGCGGTCAACTTTTTTTACTTTGGCGCTGGCGAGGTGGGTCGATGACGGGTGGGGCTCGCTGCCCACGGGGTCCACGAATCAGTGGCTGAGACCAGCTCTCGTATGCGTCTCTCTCCGATTTACCGCGTGCACAGCGGGACAAAACCAGCGCCGGGTGAAACCCTAGCACCAATCCTCGCTCGTTCTCCTCCCCCAATCCCCTCCCTCGTCTCGCGCCGCCGCCTCTCTCCTCCCTCGATCCCCTCCCGTGTCTCCTCCTTCTTCCCCGCGTGCTTGGGGGGCGCTGCTTTGCTTGCCTTGCGGGCCGTGCCGCCAGCCTGCACCGACCCATCACCGCGTCTCC
Source organism: Puccinellia tenuiflora (assembly GCA_012064385.1). NCBI lineage: Eukaryota > Viridiplantae > Streptophyta > Magnoliopsida > Poales > Poaceae > Puccinellia > Puccinellia tenuiflora. The sequence goes on along the minus strand of QRDG01002387.1, from coordinate 69,617 downwards.
CAGCGAACTCGTCTCACCTGGATCTGGTGAGCTCGAGGTCTAGACGGGCGGCGAAGAGGGGTGGACAGGTCGGAGGTCGAGCCTGGATGGAGGTGCTCGAGGCGGATGCAGCGGACGCCGGCTCACCCGGTGAAATCCTCTCCCCTCGTGTACGTGCTCGTCCTCACGCGGCCGCGTCCATCCCCTCGCGCGTTTTCTCCCGGCCTGCTCCGCCGCCGCTCCGCTTGATGTCGGTCGACCTCCGTGGCGTGGCGCTTGCTCTTAGGTACGCCCTTGTGGCCTCTCGCTCCACCGTCTCTGTCCTCTCTCTCCCGTCTCAAATCCTCTCTTTCTAAGCAGCCGGCGAAGATGACGCAGAGGTGCCCCACGTGAGGAGCTTGATCTCCTCTGGAGCGCTCAGCCGCGGAGGCTCTGTCGCGAGCTGGAATCTGGAAGAAACGGGGCAGAAGATCATCACCACAGGCTGCAGCGACGCGCTGCCAGATCCCCCGTCTTCCTCACCTACAGGTCCGTACCTCACTCCCTCTCTTTCTCCCCCTTCTCTAATCCCCACATATCCATCTTTGTTTATGCAGGATTTGTCTTGTCTATGCGTACAAGCTGTTTGACAAAAATCCTGCAAGAGAAGATATGTCTTATTTTGCTCTGTTGTTTGCTCAATAATTTTTCTTCATACTGAAGTGTTCGTTGTTTATTTCTAGCTTGCTTTACAGTACTGAAGTGTTCATTGTATGTTGGACTTTTACCATTGGGATTTATTCAGCCACATGTATACTATTATTTCTGTTCTGGTTACAAATAAATAGGTTTGATTTTTTTTATTGTACTTGCGTTTTGTGCTTATCACTTCTAGACTGTGTACTCATGGTTTGTAGTCTCTGTGGTAGGTGTTAAAAGAAGTGATGCAATCATTAGCGATGGACATGTTGCGACGGCGCTGCACCAGCACGGCCCCTATCCCCAGTGAGTTCATTCCCTGTCTTAGTGTTAGGTTTTTTGATGCCTAAGGAATGCCCAGAAGAAAATAAAATGTGAGTATGCATGCGAACATTATTATATTTGTCAACTTTGTGCTCCGATGATCCAAGAATTGAATGAACTATATTGATAAAAGATCTCTCTGTTTACTTTCTTAAAAAAACACATACTACCTTTCTGTTATTAATCATATACATCCTTAATACAAGTACATGGTATAATTTTCATAAATATTTTCCATGTTTTTATCAAAAGTTGTGTTTGTGAAGAACAAAATGCACTACTTCGTCTTGTGCAGGTTGGTTTGACTAGGCAGAATATTTTGTGCAAGATGTATCATGTGCTTAGGGATTCTGATCTAAGGCTTATAATGTGTACCAAAGAAATCCCGAGAAACATTAAAGGTGAGTTCCTATTGGAAATATCTGAGCCTTTTAATTATGCTCTATAATTAGTGTTCAGTTAAAGGATGTTCTTATTTTTGAAAATGGAAGGGTTTTGGATCTGTAAAAAATCTCTCGTATGTGCCATCATGTTCAATAAAAGGATGCTCTTATCTTTTCCCCTTTCCCTATTTGAAGCTACGGATTAGACAAAATACATATATTTATTCCCCCTGCAGTGGGCTTTTGTGGACAATGAGGACGGAAGTCTAGGTACCATCGTGGTCTTCTTTTCTTGTTCTTACTGAATACGTGCTTATCATTTTTTTGGTGAATTGCACTTACACACCAAAATATTATATGTGGCTTAGTTGTGATTCGGAGCATATGACTGCATGATTTCTTCTTCCTTTTTAGCATTCTTTCTTCACGTTTGGATTACTGCCTGTGGCCGGTGGCTGCTAATTTATCAAGTGTTGATTAGTTATGATTTAACCTGTAGTGAATAATTTTTCTGTGGTGTCAATTTTGTGAGTAGGTCATGTAGTAATAGGTGCCGATTCATTAATATTCGATGTTTTATTGGTGCTGATCATGATTAATAATATAGGAAACAGATGCTGATCACTTTAGAAATTTTTCTGTGGTGACAATTTTGTAGTAAAATGATCATGTTGTGTGGTGATATGCACTGAACTGAAAGTGCTAATAATTTCCCTTGTTATTTGAATAACAGTGGTAGATGTGGGACAGCCGGCACTATTCCTTGCCATTCCTGACCTCCAAGAGGAGCACGTTGCAATGATGCCGAAGTCGTGACCACCACTAGCCCCCTGGCTGCACATCAAAACTGCCGACATCATCTTCCTTGGCTCGGCCACGGCACGGTCTCCGGGCTGTCCCGTGCCGATTTCAGTTGTTCGACATGGCACACTGTGGTTTCAAGGCTCCAGAGATCTTCTTGAAGCTTGGTTGGAATGAGAATTCACATTTTTTTTGTGACTAGAGGTATATCTTATACATATTGGATGATGGGTTATGTTCTGCTGTTGCTCACAGTACATTGATCGGGTACACACAGATGTAAGTCCACCAATCTGAGCGAATGAAGTTAAACAAAGTATATATGTTAGGACAATATCTTTTTTCCTGCAGCATTTGATGTCGTAGGCGAGTAGCGGTGTATAGTTGTAGAAGTACTATCCATTATGTATTTGGTTCAGTGATAGAAGTACTATCCAAACTTCAGTGTTAAAAGTAAAATAGCTATAATATATTTTGGAAAAGCTTTATTAGTTGGTGAATGGTTCCTTTAGTTGTAGAAGTACCATCCATTATGTATTTGGTTCAGTGATAGAAGTACTATCCAAACTTCAGTTTTAAAAGTAAAATAGCTATATATTTTTGGAAAAGCTTTATTAGTTGGTGAATGGTTCCTTTTATTTCTGTGTAGGTAATAGTGGCGTCATTTCTATAAATTACAGTTCTTATCGGCATTAAAGTATAACAATTGGTTGGCCTCATTTCTATGAATTACAATAACCCGACACTGCTTGATACATATTATTCTACAGTCCAGACTACCTGCAAAATTGCCTTGCCTCTTATTCTGATTTTTGTGACAGATTGATCTGAAAGGCTATGACCATCACATTTTCCTTTTGTAGGGTAAGAAAATGGCCCAGCTTTATTTGAAAATGCAGGAACAAATATTCAGTGGGTGGTATATATTTATATATTGGTGTTTTCTTTCCACTATCACTATACACAATTTGTGAGCCATGGTGTTTGTGAGAAGAGGTTTATGCTCTGAAGCAGGTAATGCCCCTCTTTCTTCCCATTTATGCTCTAAAGCAGGTAATGTCCCTCTTCCTTCCCATTTATGTTCTGAAGCCGGTAATCCCCCTCTTCCTTCCCATTTATGCTCTGAAATGCTGATCGTTAAACTAAGCAGCAGTATGTCTAATACACATGGTGTTGGCAGTCTATGTGAAAACCTAGGTTAATGACATATTTTTTCCAGGTCCTTTCCGTCTATTTTCTTTTTTCCTGTACAATTCATGATTTAGAAATTAGCTACAATACTACGAATTTTATTAGTTATGTTCAATTTGAGTTCTGAAATCAATAACAATTTGAGTCACTAGAAGTAAATTCAGAATCAAGCCGGGTCTAAGGATGGCCAATTTTGTACCTGATGGTTTAATTATACAAATTGGACCTTCCCGGGGCCTTTTCTTCTTGTTCCTACTTTGAGATTGTTCTTTGGTGGTTGACACAGAATTAAAGATGCAAAAAGAGAGGTCAAATCTGAGAATTTACCAATGATATGGTTCTTTAATTTGTACTTACTGATAAAAACAATCATACATGATTGCTGCACATTAATTGTGAGGATATGATGCTTTTAAGACTTAAGACATGATGTGCATATTTTGTCAGGCATTAGAAAACAAATGGGTGGTTTCATAATTTTGATTGTTCTGTACCCGCAACTATAGCTTATAAATATATGGTGCTTCTGATTGTTCTGTATTATTCCTGATTTACCAAATTGATAGTTCACAAGATAGGAGTTCAATTATAGTCCCTTATCATTTATATGTTATCATATCTCTGTTAATGATCTATTCACAACAATTGCCAGTTTAAGACACTGAGATGTATTGCTCTGTCTTGCTCTCTTCAGTTTAAGACACTGAGATGTATTGATCCGGATTTTTTCGGGATGTCGGCCTTTTCTCTGAGACTGACAGTTTCTTCCTGCCCAAGCTTGACGGTACCAACGATCAGGATTTCTTTTGTGACATTGGCCTTTTCTCCGTTGAGAACGGATTTTCTTCGTGCCATCGTTTTGCTGGTTTGTTCTTTTTTGCTTCTTGAGCTCGGGTTACTCGCGGGTCTACTGATCTCTGGGGAATGCATACCTAATTCTAGAGCAAGCAACAATGGCCTCATATCTTTCCCTTTGTGAAAGAATAAATGGAAAACTCCAGGTTTTAGAACCTAAGAGTTCTCACTGAACATTATATAATCCCTGTAAGTTTTCATTTCTCATGGAAATCATGCAGTTAACTCAACGCAATTATTTCTGGCTTTTACTTATGAATAGGGTTAATACAAGAGCCCTGCTGTAGTATATAGTTTTTTTTGGGAAGGTTATATATTTGTATTGTGCAATGAACTCAAAATTCAGACAAAAGCCCATTTATTCCTTCAATGTCAGCTTTCTTGGACATGCTGCAAATATATTTCTTCAGATCACAGCTACATATTGCATTTATAGTACCACCTAAAATATATTGGGCTGCCCCTCTTAATATGGAAATTGTTAAGTCAATGGTCTGGAGTATCAAGTGCGCTGTAGTAGGCAATTTGTCTACTGTTTACATTCAAAAAGAACGTTTTGCAGTTGATATGGACCCTCAGAAGAGGGAAATTCACCTAGGCATAAACTGATTGTAATGCCTGTATGTTTCTATTTTCTTTTGCTGACAACTTCGAGAGAAGAATTAGAACTGAATTTTCACTACTTTCAGTTGTCCGTACCCACGTACATATTCCCTGTCATTCAAAAAGGAAAAAGTATTTTATCATAGACAGATAAATGAGGAAGGGTCCATTTCGTCCAAGTTTCTTGGGGGACTGCGCAATTCATTGTACGCTTCTTGAGCTGAAATGTTCCTATGTTTCAGCTCAAAAAGAGCAAGCAGCAGTCCAGCAATGAAGAGCTCAAATCACATTGCAAGTAGTAGGAGGGACAAGACAAATCAAGACAAACTGGATATATGTATTTTTGATGTATACATGGAGTATGTGCTGACTTTGTATTTCCTCCACCACCACCAAGATTGATTAGTTAGTCGGCTTGGAGAAAATTGTATACTTATTTTGTGCTACAAATTTGTGCATGTAGGGATCTTTGGCAGAAAATACTGCATGCTCGTATGGGCTGCTGCTTTGATTGTCAGAGTATGCACACCTCAAATTATGCTATGAACCTATTGAAATATTACCTTGAATGGGAGTTTTGTTTAGAGTTTTAAATTCGTATTGTGTTGCTGTATGCTTCTGGTAGTGGGAGCGACTTTTCTGATTCACAATATGTTCTGATTTCTTTGTTAGCTTTCAGCTAATATGTCCTCTGGTTTATATGGGAAGCCTGCTTCATACTCTTCACATTCCAGTACAAGGATCTATTTGAACTTCTACTGTTTCAGACACCTCTAATGTTCTACCTTGAGCTTTTCTACCACAATTTTTATCTTACTTGCTGCCTCTTTGACAGCGCCCCTGTAGAACTTGAATAAATGAGATTATTATGTGGCATTTGTACAGCGGAGGCGAGGCCGTGGCTCGTGGTCCTCATGGCCGACGGTGCTCGGACGGCAGCGCAGCGGCGTTTGGGCGTGGCCAGACGGCATGGGCGCTGACCTTGGCCTTGGCTTGGGCAGCCCCGGATGTCCGGCGGCCTGGCCTGCAGGGTCGAGGCGGCAAGGAGGTGGTAGATTCAGGTGGATTCTTTACGCCTATCCAGACATATAGTTCTGTCAAAATATTGGTTCCTTTTACTTCTAGCGTTAACTCGTCATTTAGGTTTGGGATTCTTTCTTTTCTCTATTTTTTTCAGCAATAGAGCTAGCTTAGAGTGTAGTTATGATCAAGTAATTACTAAGTATTTTGCTCTGTTTATCACTCCGATGAAGATTACTTTGCTTCAAGTATACAAGTATACTCAGTTGAAGCAAAGTGGAAGTTGAGCTGACCTGAAGAAAAATAATAGATATTGTAGCCAGTCGAAAAGCTTGTATTGGACTGCCAGGAGAATTATCCTTAGTGGTATGTATGGTCATTTAAGATTTGTATAGCGTTGTCTATTCCTGTGTGAGCCTGTAAGTGATATGGAAAGTTGTATCTTCCATTTGTTTTCACGATTTTCTAATATTTAATATTTTAGATTCTCATATTCTAACCAGCAATCATGCTTACGTCCATATAGACTTTAAAATATATGGAACTTGTCAGGCTATAAAATTTGTGCAAACTTCTTTTAGTTTGTGAGTTTTTGCTCACTAGCTGAGTAGCTATTCAAGTGACTCTTTTTGCCAGTTATTTTTACATTGCTGTGTTTATGTGCTAGGGCTTATGTCCATATTATAGCTGTATTCTTAACAATCTCTCATGAAGCAAAATCATGGATGCATTGACAAGTCAGTTAGATATCAAAGTTATTGGAGGCATAAATTTCTATAATACCTGATCAGATGTGAGAATGATGCAACAATTTGTGCTGCATAGCAACTGCCGACGGATGCCTCAACTCTGCTTGCCCAATGAAATTAACTTCCGAATCAGCTCTCTACAAACAGAGTTTTTTTTTTACTTTGTTGATGATTTGCTAAGCCCCTTGATGTTTGACACGCATGGATACCATCCAAACTCATTACTGAATATCAGCAACTATGTAAGTGTTGTCTGGACTATCAAGAAAAGAAGTATTCCTTCGTTCACAATTGTGTATGCAGCACCTACTTTCTATGAAACAATAATACATCCAAAAGTAGAGGTTGTTGAGCTCACGATCATGACAACCAATAACAAAGGCGCGGGACATGAAGCCCAGGAGTAATAAGACACCAGAAAAACATGCTAAAGTTGAAGGGATTTACAGAGAATGCACAGGAAAATGATCTATGGGAAATTTAGCTGCTACATTTGAATTGCAAGAAAGTTCCAAGTAGAGAACATGTATATCTACAACTGTTCCAACGTTTATCTTTTAAAGTCTGATGTTCTTATAGAAGTACGTAACCAAGGCTATATACTTGGTAGTGTTTATTCGAGATTTATTCGCATGTAGTACTCCCTCCGTTCCTTTTTACTCTGCATATTAGGATTTTTTTAAGTCAAACGTTTTAAAGTTTGACCAAGTATATAGAACAAAATAATAATATTTTTAATATCAAATTAATATAATATAAAACTACATTTCATTGTGAATCGAATGACAATAGTTTGATACTACGAATGTTGGTATTTTTTCCTATAAAATTGGTCAAACTTTGGTGAGTTTGACTTAAGACAAATCTAATATGCAGAGTAAAAAGAAACGGAGGGAGTACTATGCTATAGGTGTTTGCCACAAATCTCTGTCTGTAGACCTCCACTGTGTGAACATGATGCCAATCTGATCAACTCATGTGATGACTCTATTTACTCTGTCGTAAAACTTATATTACTCAAATATCGGCATGGGCATGTTCCGCCATTGTCTAATTGGGTGTGTCCTTCCTTCTTTTTTCTTCGTGTGATCCATTTTCTTGGACATTTCTCGCTGATTAACGTCAAGGTTAAATATACAGTCTCGCTTATGGCATTTGCCTTCATGAAGAAACAAATCCGGGCATGACGTGTAAACCTTTTCTTGCTTTTCGCCGTCTGATTAGTTTCTGCTTCCTTTATAATGTAAGCTGCCATTTTTTAAAGGTTAACACAAATTGTTATTTTACTATCAAGGATTTTTAGGCAAAGCAATAACACATTTCTTTCTATCATGACCTTTTGGATTATGTTCTATGTTTGGGTTTCTACTAACGACGCTACCATATAGATATATGGTTGGCACTAAAAAGAGATTAAACTTATCGACTACATTTTGACATGCTTCTGCCACCTACGCTTAGTGATGTAATGAGTCATATTGGATCGGGCCGGTAATGGGGATAGAAAAGGGAACAACGAACACATGACATAAGGGCAAAATATAAAGTGACCCGTAAAAACGTGTCGGAGTCATAAAAATCTCAAACACTAAATACAAAACATGTAAAACTTAAGATTAAAATACAGTCTCGACTCCGGCACTTGCGCCAGTGGCGCAACGGGTCATCTAGTCAATGTAAAGAGATGGACCGGGGGCCATGGATTCACTAGTGGAGTCTCTCGAGTAAATAGAACATTCATATGATGGGTAAACAAATTACAGCTGGGTAATTAACAAAATTATAATACAAACTTAATCTAGCTATGACAAAGAGAATATGATAATATTTAAGTAGGCATCACGACAATGAACAAAGACCGTTGAGTCCAACTGCATTTTTGTCTAAAAAGTTCACCGTGGGAACGCTATCCAGCCTGTCACCCATCGGTATTAAGTTGCAAGCAACAAATATTTGCATTAAGTAAGCAATATTAAATATCAAAATAGACTTTAACACCGTTGTTTTACCTTTAGTAGCAACATCACACCCTCGCACTTAGACGTTTCTGTCACTCGTGCCCAAGAACAAAAGGGGACGTGAACCAACTATCTAGCATAAATACTCTCTCTTGGAGATACACACAATCACTTGGCCAAAGTAACTACGCACATCGGAGAGCATGCAAGAACATAAATCAACATATAAAAATCATGCACAATCTGATCATAACTTTATAATCCATCTGATCCCAGCAAACACATCACATAGCATTACAATAATTGATCTTGATCATGTTAGGCAGCTCACAAGATTATAAGACATGAAGCACAAGAGAGAGAGAGACTACCATCTAGCTACTGCCATGGACCCAAGGTCCAAGGTGGGACTACTCACAAATCATCCCGGAGGAAGGCATGGCGATGGAGAGCCCTCCGGGATCGATCTCCCCTCCGGTAGAGTGCCGAGATCTGCTTCAGAATCACCCCCCGAACTAGGGTTTGAGTTGACGGCACCTCGGGATGACTTTTCTGGAAAATAATGGCCGCCCCGTCGTTTTTAGGGTTTTAGCGATTTTATAGGTGTCGGAGGGGGCCGAGGGGACCCACCAGGAGCAGGGGCGGGTCCCACCCGCGGGCCAAGGGGGGGCCATGGCAGGAGGCCGTCCCTACATTGTGGGTGGCCTCCAGGGCTGCCCTTTGGTCTTCTGGTGTCTTCCGTCGCATAAAAAATCTCCGTAAATTTTGAGCTCAATCCGACGATATTTCCTGTGGTGGATTTTCTGAAATACAAAAACAGTAAAAACAGGAAACTGAAACTGGGCATCTTGTCAATAGGTTAGTCCGACAAAATACATAAAAATGATTAATATGATAATAAAAACATGTGACAACATCACAAAACTAACAGGGATCAATCAAAAATTATAGATACGTTTGACAGGTATCAGCATTCCCAAGCTTAACTCCTACTCGTCCTCGATTAGGCAAGTGATAACAAAATAATTTTTTATGAGACATGCAACCAACACAATCGAGATCAAGATAGTAATGCAAAGCATAGGATGTGAATGTAGTGATACAAAATAATTGTCTATAGTTGATAGCAAGAAAGCAATGAATAACCAAGTTGAATCATTCAAGCAAAACCTTTCATAAATAGTACGTTAAAGACATGAAAGCAATGTGATCCACATATTTGATTAATTCACATAGGTAACAATTCCATGACAAAAGTGTTTGAGAATCAAAACAAAGAAACTGTAAGTTTTAGCAAAAAGCCTCAACTTCCAACGGTAAAGTCAATAAAAGATTCATGTTTAATCTGACAATGCAATATGATCAATGATACCTAGGGTCAATGCTAGATGTTTGCTTTGGTGGAGATAGAAAGAAGAGGAAAACTGACTCAACATTAAAAGTAAAAGAAAGGCCCTTCGCAGAGGGAAGCAGGGATTAGTCATGTGCTAGAGCTTTTTATTTTTATGAAACAGAAGTAAAACAATTTTGATACATGCATGCTTTCGTCAATGACTTCACAACAGAGAAGCTATCTAGTCCCCCATAACAAGCAAGGCTTTTAGACTTGTGAGAGCAACTGGTTTTTAGAGAAGCGAGTATGCTCCTCTTTCTCCTTGGTTTCACCCATTGTCAAATGTTTAGAGCTGATTTCTCAGATTTTTATTGCACGGAGGAGAATGGTGAGTTATATTTATATTTTTGCTTAAGCTGCTCTTGGGTTGATTCAAGTGAAGACGTAATCCATCGACACCGGGTGAAAGGGGGAAATGACCTTGCTCGTCACGAGTTATATATAGCTCTCTACTGCTCCCTCATGAGCTTAAAAACAGAGACACAAAAAGGAATATTTTAAATTTTTAAAGATAGCACATGACAAATTTACTTCGAATGGCAAGAAATACCATGCATAGGTAGATATGGTGGACTCAGCTAGCAAGATAGTTTGGCTTTGGGATTTGGATGCACGAGTGAACCATACACTCAGTACGAATTTTTAGGCTTAGCAAAGAAGGTATTTGAAGCAAACATCTAATATTAACAGGTAACAGAGTAACATAAGACATTAGTCAATCATAACCATAAAAGCTCCATACCGTCTCCCTTATTGACCAAACAATCTTTTGATGGAAAGATTAGCTTAATGAATTAACAACTACGAAACACCACACAGTTTCAAGCTTTTAACAGTATTTCTTTACCAATCAATTCCACTAAAATAACCAGCAAGTTTAAGCATTCATCTTAATATCTCAAAACAAATGAAAAGTATCAAGTATCCACACAATGATCTACAATACTATGCAGGCTTTCGTTTCATTCCACTATCACATGAATAGCATTTTGTCACTTTGACAATTCAAGCAATTTATTAATAACAACTCTCCAACAAATATAAGTGAAGAACAAGAGAGTTTAACAACAACTACTAGCAGCTCTAAATAAGATAAAAGCTAAAAGCGAGAGCTTACTAGCAAACAAACAGTAACTAAGAATACTCAACAAAATATAAGCGAAGCACATGAGTATTAAAACGAAAAAGCGGAGCGTGTCTCTGTCCCACATAAACAAAGCAAGGATCCAACAAGCATATGACTAGAAAACAAACAAACAAAACTGAAAGTAAAAAGACGCTCCAAGTACAGCACATAATATGTAAAGTGATAAAAACTTAGTTTAACGAAGACGGCCTCATGATAGTCGATGAAGAAGAGGGGATGCCTTGGGCATCCCCAAGCTTTGACGCTTGATAGTTCTTGATATTCAGAGGGGGTGCCATGGGGGCATCCCCAAGCTTGAGCTCTGATCCATCTTCAATTTCTTCATTATCCTCTCCTTTGGAACTTAAAAACTCCCTTCACACAAAACTTCTCATAAACTGATTAGATGGTTAGTGCTCATAAATTAAAATGCACATGTGTTCAACTCAAGACAAATTGCAATACAAATTTATTAGGCATTAGCTACTGTTCACTAAGCCTCAATGTGGCACTCCACCTCTAGAGTATCACATTTGACGATAGTAAAGAGACGAATACAAAATAAAAGCAGAATCTGTCAAAATCTGAACAGTCTGTAAAGATCGAATTTTTCGAAGAACTTCTGTAGCTCAAATCAGAAATATCAAAACTAACGAAAGATATATAAAAGTATCAGGCTTGCTGTCTAAAAAGTTCAGAAAAAATATAAAATTCAGAGATTTTTTGGATTTTCGAACAGTGAAGGACAGAAATCTGTTTCTGGACAGCAAAACAACACCTCACACTTTCAATGCATTAGAGGCTAAACTTGGCACAAAAAACCAAAAGAAAAAGATAAAATGAAGTTGCTACAAATGCAACAACTTCAACACTCAATAAAGTAAAAAGCAAACTGAAAGTAAAAGATGGGTTGCCTCCTAACAAGCGCTTTTCTTTAACGCCTTTTAGCTAGGCACAATGCCAAATATCAAGTTTTTTCGGAGGCCTTTGCAACATCAAGAGCATAGCTTGACCTTATGATTGATTCAAAAGGAAGTTTTTTTCTCTTTCTAGGGAAGTGCTCCATCCCTCTTCTGAGGGGGAACTAAAATCTTTTATTTCCCTCTTTCATATCAACAATGGCACCAACGGTTCTCAAAAACGGTCTCCCAAAATAATAGGACAAGAAGCATTGCACTCAATGTCCATGACAATAAAATCAACGGGAACATGGTTATCATTAACAACAATAAGGACATCATCAACTCTACACAAAGGTTTCATTTTAGAAGAATCAGCAAGATGAACATTTAAATAGCACTCTTCCAAAGTATTTAAATTGAGCATATCATAGAAACTTTTAGGCATAACAGAAACACTAGCACCAAGATAACACAAAGCATTACAATCAAAGTCATTTATTTTCATATTAACAGTGGGTTCCCATCCATCTTCTAATTTTCTAGGTATAGAAGTTTCTAGCTTAAGCTTTTCTTCCCTAGCCTTGATAAGAGCATCGGTAATATGTTTGGTGAAGGCAATATTTAATTTACTAGCATCCGGTGACTTAGTAAGTTTTTATAGGAACTTAATGACTTCAATAAGATTGCAATTATCAAAATAAATTTTATCATCTTTAAATAGGCTAGGAGGTTCCTCATTAGTAGTTTGGATAGTATAAACTTTAACAGTTTTCCTATTCATTTCAGCAATTCTAGCTTCTTCTTTCTCTCTAGCCCACCTAGCTTTCAAGCGAGCCATCATCCTTTCATTCTCATTAATTTGAATAGAAATAGAATTTAAAGATTCAGTAGGCTTGTCTTGAAGAGGAGTGGTTATAATTTTTAAAATTTCAACATCATGAGCAAGATCTTCCACTTTAGAGACAAGTATATCCAATTTTTCAAGTTTCTCTTCGACTGTTTTATTGAAAGCTTTTTGTGAAGTGATAAATTATTTTAAAACATTTTCAAGATCAGAGGACACATTCTTATTAGGATTATAACAATTACCATAGGAATTGCCATAAGGCTTATAGTTGTTACTACCAAAATTATTTCGATAAGCATTATTGTTGAAGTTACTTCTATTAAGAAAATTAACATCAACTTGATCCTTTTCTTGGGCAATTAATGAAGCAAGTGGGACATTATTAGGATCAATATGGGACTGATTGGTAGCAAGCATAGACATAATCATATCAACCTTATCACTCAAAGAGGAAATTTCCTCGACATAATTTACCTTCTTACCACTTGGAGCTCTTTCGGTATGCCATTGCGAATAATTTGTCATCGTCTCATACAAGAGTTTAGTTGCTGCACCTAATGTTGTGGACATGAAGGTACCTCCCGCTGCTGAGTCCAAGAGGTTCCTTGAAGAAAAATTCAAACATGCATAAAAGGTTTGGATAACCATCCACATAGTTAATCCATGTGTGGGACAATTTTTAACCATAAATTTCATTCTCTCCCAAGCTTGAGCAACATGTTCATTATCAAATTGTCTAAAGTTCATAATGTTACTCCTTAATTGTATGATTTTAGCAGTTGGATAATATTTTCCAATAAAAGCATCTTTGCATTTAATCCAAGAATCAATGCTATTTCTTGGCAAAGACAATAACCATTCTTTTGCTCTCCCTCTCAAAGAGAAGGGAAAAGCTTCAGTTTTATGATGTCACTTTCTACCTCTTTATACTTTTGCATATCACATAACTGAACAAAGTTATTTAAATGAGGCGGCATCATCAGTACTAGCACCAGAAAATTGCTCTTTCATAACAAGATTTAACAAGGCAGGCTTAATTTCATAAGATTACGCTTTAGTAGCGGGTGGAGCAATTGGAGAGCATATGAAATCATTGTTATTAGTGCTAGTAAAGTCACACAACTTGGTGTTTTCAGTGGAAGAAATAATGATAAAACAAAACAACAAGACAGGAATAAAGTCTACACTAATTTTTTTTGGGGTTTTAATATTTTGTAACAAGAAAAATAAGCTAACGAGAAATAAAACAAGCAAGACAAAAACAAAGTAAAGTGATTGAGAGTGTGAGACTCCCCTTACTGTAGCTCCAAGGTCCGTGGCAACAGCGCCAGAAAAGAGCTTGATTGCTACTGATGAAGAGCCCTCCGGGATCGATCTCCCCTCCAGCAGAGTGTCGGGATTTGCTTCAGAATCACCCCCGAATTAGGGTTTGAGGTGACGGCGCCTCGGGATGACTTTTCTGGAAAATAATGGCCGCACCGTCGTTTTTAGGGTTTTTAGGATTTTATAGGCGTCGGAGGGGGCCAAGCGGTGCCCAGGGGGCAGGGGCGGGCCCCACCCATGGATCCAGGGGGGCCGCGGCAGGCACCCGCCTGTGGCCCCTGGGTGGCCCCCCAGGTCGCCCTTCGGTCTCCGTCTTCGTCTTGGCGTAAAAATAATCTCCGTAAATTTTGGTCCAATTCCGAGAATATTTACAGAAGTAAATTTCTGAAACACAAAAACAGCAAAAACAGGGAACTGGCACTGGGCATCTTGTCAATAGGTTAGTCCAACAAAATGCATAAAAATGATGTGATATGATAATAGAAACATATGACAACATCACAAAATTAGCATGGATCACTCAAAAATTATAGATACGTTTGACACGTATCAATCAACACGCACTTAGACTTGATCAACAAATACTCTTCTCCCCTTAGAGGGTTAGTGCTCATAAATTAAAATGCATATGTGTTCAACTCAAGACAAATTGCAAAACAAATTTATTAGGCATTAGATACTGTTCACTAAGCCTCAATGTGGTACTCCACCACTAGAGTATCACATTTGACGATAGTAAAGAGACGAATACAAAATAAAAGCAGAATCTGTCAAAATCTGAACAGTCTGTAAAGATCGAATTTTTCGAGGCACTTCTGTAACTCAAATCAGAAAACTCAAACTAACGAAAGATATATAAAATTATCAGGCTTGCTGTCTAAAAATGTCAGAAAAATATAAAATTCAGAGCTTTTTTGGATTTTCGAACAATGAAGGACAGAAATATGTTTCTGGACAGCAAAACAACACCTCCCACTTTCAATGCATTAGAGGCTAAACTTGGCACAAAAAACCAAAAGAAAAAGATACAATGAAGTTGCTACAGAGGCAACAACTTCAACACTCAAGAAAAGTAAAAAGCAAACTGAAAATAAAAGATGGGTTGCCTCCCAACAAGCCCTTTTCTTTAACGCCTTTTAGCTAGGCGCAATGCCAAATATCAAGTTTTTTCGGAGGCCTTTGCAACATCAAGAGCATAGCTTGACCTTATGATTGATCCAAAAGGAAGAGTTTTTTCTCTTTCTAAGGAAGTGCTCCATCCCTCTTCTGAGGGGGAACTGAAATCTTATATTTCCCTCTTTCATATCAATAATGGCACCAACGGTTCTCAAAAACGGTCTCCCCGAAATAATAGGACAAGAAGCATTACACTCAATGTCCATAACAATAAAATCAACGTGAACATAGTTATAATTAACAACAATAAGGTCATAATCAACTCTATCCAAAGGTGTTGGTGTTATGCCGAACAGGTACCTTTATGAAGAAGACTAAAAGCTAGCGTACCAGGGTGGCCCATAGTGGTGGTAAGCCGAATTCCGGCTTACCGGGCGGCCCAGTATGATGAAGCGCAGGAGGCCCATCCGGCTAAGGGAAGGTTCCAGAAGCCGGCCCGCACTGAGGATGACTTAGCCCACAAGGCGGAGCTCAAGCCGGATTAGAGTAGAACTCTGTGACTTAGTCGGTTATGTTTCCTCCTGTAAGCCCTAGGTCCGGACGCCTTTATAAGCCGGCCTATGGGACGCCTCAGGGCAAGCTCTAACACACCTTTCATTGTAATCGACGCATATTGCCTTATAGTGAATTATAGCAGCACGTAGCGTTTCGCCACCGTTGCGAGATCCGAAGCTGGGTAAATCCTTTGTCATCCCGTCGCCGGAATACCCCACGTCTCCAAAACCCCTCTCTCTACCTAGCTCGATGGCACCCCTGCCGTGGTTAGATTCGACAATACCACGACAAAAGGTTTCTTTTTAGAAGAATCAGCAAGATGAACATTTAAATAGCACTCTTCCAAAAGATTTAAATTGAGCATATCATAGAAACTTTTGGGCATAACAGAAACACTAGCACCAAGATCACACAAAGCATTACAATCAAAGTCATTTATTTTCATCTTAATAGTGGGTTCCCATCCATCTTCTAATTTTCTAGGAATAGAGGTTTCTAGCTTAAGCTTTTCTTCCCTAGCCCACATAAGAGCATCGGTAATATGTTTGGTGAAGGCAATATTTAATTTACTAGCATCCGGTGACTTAGCAAGATTTTGTAGGAACTTTATGACTTCAGTAATATTGCAATTATCAAAATCAATTTCATCACCTTTAAATAGGCTAAGAGGTTCCTCATTAGTAGTTTGGATAGTATAAACTTTAACAGTTTTCCTATTCATTTCAGCAATTCTAGCTTCTTCTTTCTCTCTAGCCCACCTAGCTTTCAAGCGAGCCATCATCCTTTCATTCTCATTAATTTGAATAGAAATATAATTTAAAGATTCAGTAGGCTTGTCTTGAAGAGAAGTGGTTCTAATTTTTAAAATTTCAACATCTTGAGCAAGATCTTCCACTTTAGAGACAAGTCTATCCAGTTTTTCAAGTTTCTCTTGATCCTTTTTAAGCAAGATAGGAGTTTCATTAACAATTTTAGGATCAGTGGGGCACTCATATCTATTCGAAGTTTTATAATCTCCATCAATATTAATTGAAGCAACAGGAGTATTCATAGCTTTAAAGACAGCAAAAGCATCAATTTCAGCAGGAGCAACCAATTCGGGTTTAGCAGCCATTCTGTTAATCAAAGTAGCTTGAGTTTGGGAAATATTCGAGATGCAAGCTTCAGTACTAACAAGCCTTGATTGAAGTTTAGATATTTATTTATTTAACTCTCCCAGTTGATCATTTATACTTTTCAATATAAAAGAATTCTCATTCATTTGCGTAGAGAAATTTTTGTTTTGCTCATATTGTTCATGCATGAACTTTTTGGTAGACTTTTCTAATTAATTTAGTCTACTATTACTAATTTATTGATTATAGGAATTACCATAGGAATTGTCATAAGAGTTGCCATTATTGGGAGGATAAGGCTTATAGTTGTTACTACCAAAATTATTTCGATAAGCATTATTATTGAAGTTACTTCTATTAAGAAAATTAACATCAACTTGATCCTTTTCTTGGGAAATTAATGAAGCAAGTGGGACATTATTAGGATCAATATGGGACTGATTGGTAGCAAGCATAGACATAATTATATCAACCTTATCACTTAAAGAGGAAATTTCCTCGATAGAATTTACCTTCTTACCACTTGGAGCTTTTTCGGTATGCCATTATGAATAATTTGTCATCATCTCATCCAAGAGCTTAGTTGCTGCACCTAATTTTGTGGACATGAAGGTGCCTCCCGCGGCCGAGTCAAAGAGGTTCCTTGAAGAAAAATTCAAACCTGCATAAAAAGTTTGGATAACCATCCACATAGTTAATCCATGCGTGGGACAATTTTTAACCATAAATTTCATTCTCTCCCAAGCTTGAGCAACATGTTAATTATCAAATTGTCTAAAGTTCATAATGTTACTCCTTAATTGTATGATTTTAGCAGGTGGATAATATTTTCCAATAAAAGCATCTTTGCATTTAATCCAAGAATCAATGCTATTTCTAGGCAAAGACAATAACCATTCTTTTGCTCTCCCTCTCAAAGAGAAGAGGAAAAGCTTAAGTTTTATGATGTCACTTTCTACCCCCACTACTAGGAAACAGCCTAGTAGTGACGCACCTTTTAGACCTTTCTGTGGCGCATCCGCGAAATAGAAGGATGCGCCACAGAAGTCTCGCCACTAAAATATATTTCTGTGGCGCACCTTCCTGGGTGCGCCACAGAAATATATCTGTGGCGCATATGTTGCCCGTGCGCCACAGAAATTCATGCGCCACAGAAACCACGAACGGTGCGCCACAGAATATATCATACGTATTTTCATTTTTGTGCTGCCGTACAAATACTGGTATATTATAGAAAATACAGATATATCATTACAGGAAAAAAAACTAGTATATTATAGAAAATACAGATATATCACATTACAGGAAATTCATATTCCAATATTATATAGAGAGAAATATTTGATAAACCAGTACAAATACACAATTTCCAATCATAGTTCATCGATCATATTATTACACAAAGTTGATCACAATCATAGTTCATCGATCATATTATTACATATCCAGTAGCTAATACATGAAGCTTAGCTAATTTCAACATGAACCTTCTGATTCATCGACCTGTACTGAGTCGACGGCGGCGCTACGCATCCAAAGAGAAGGAACCCTCACAGGGTCATAGCTCACGTGAGCAGGAACCCTCTGAAGAAACGACCACCTACCGTCATACTGCCTAACCAGCAGATACATGTATCGACGGACGTACTCGTCCTCCTCCCTAATACGGCGACGTACCTCCTCCTCGGGGGCCGGCTCCCTCTGCACCGAGCGTGGCCCACGCGACTGCCACCATAGAAGATCAGGGTCGACGACGTCACCCGGATTCCTCACCAAGCTACGCGTCCCGGAAGGTAGCACCTCCCAGTGCCAGCCCGATGGAGCCCAGTCCCGCACATCGCCCCTCTGGTCCAACATGGACATCGTCACCGAGAACACCTAAGTAAAAAATGCTTAAGTCAAAATTTTGTTACAAAAGTAATATTAAAATTTACGAAATGCGAGAAGTTAACAATGGAAAGCCTCATATATCATTGCCGTGCAAAACAAGGCAAAAGAGTGTCTATAAGACCATGTATTAATACAAACACTCCAATTGTATATACTACAAGGCATTGTAGACACTCTCCTTGCCTTTACTGTGGCATAGTTTAAATCATCGGCTTTGTCAATTCATAGAGAAGAAACAAAAAGATTCGAGTTTATCGGCTTAGAAGAAAAAGACAAACCAAAATAAAAATGACTTAAATTTGCGCCTCATACTTAGGTCGGACACACAAGTAGACCTGCAGGATCCTCGGCAATTCATCATTGTGTCACCCAAATCCAGTGGCTGGATTCAACCACCTGAAGGCTTATGTTTCCAACAGCATCGTTGTATTGTCTTTATTCACCGACCTACAGGAGGTGGATCCAATGGCTGGCCAGTGAACAAAGACAACACAATAATGCCAGGGAACATGCCAGCAGGTAGGCTAAATCCAGCCATTGGGTTCGGTGACAAAGGTAGACGCTCGTTGTGTGCCGTTCGCTGCAGGGAGGCTAAAATGCCTAGTGTCACAACATTTTAATCATCGGCTTTCGAAGAAAAATAATTTTGGATTTGTGCCTCATATTTAGATTGGACACACATTGATCAGGTACGGGGCAAGCGAACCAAGTAAAAGTATGCACAAGATGTTTATTTGTGCATATCACAAGGTCTGCTAGCACCTACCTGATTAAAATAGTGTGCCACACAACATTTTAATCATCGGCTTTAGAAAAAAAGAAAAACAAAAATAAAGCATGCATAACACAATAAAGATAACACCACTGTGAAATATGAACACAATAAAGATACCCCATATGTCACTTTTTTAACAAAGTCATGCCAAAATTTACGAAAAATTTCAGTATGACCTTTGCTAAAAAAAAGGATATATGGAGAGTACCCGAATTTGCCGGAACGGAAGTTAATCGACATTCCGGCAATCTCAAGGGCCTCTCGGGGTACCTGCAATCATTTCACAAAAAATCTACATCGGCCGACATCTCCACGACACGATGGTCGGAGCACAAACAACCACAACTAATTAATTTAACCACAAAACTAACCTAATTTTAACTAACCTACACTAACTATTAATTGACCACAAAACAGTAGCTAAAACTAACTAACTAATCTAAAACAGTGGATAAACCTAAATAATCAAAAAACTAACTAACTAATCTAAAACAGTAGCTAAAAAAGTAGGTAAAACTAACCTAAAACTAACTAACTAATCTAAACAGTAGCTAAAACTAACTAACTGATCTAAAACAGTAGCTAAAACTAACTAACTATTAATTTGACCACAAAAACAGTAGCTAAAATTAACCTAAAACATTAGCTAAACCTAAATTTTCCCTTTGTGGAATTTTCACAAACACCTTGCTTGCAAGGGAGAGGATGGAGGAGCAGGAAGAAATGGCAAGGAGCCAAAGGAGGGAGAGAAGGGAGGGTCGGTGCTCACCGCAGGGAGAGGAGGGGGAGGAGGAGGGGAGGGGCCTTACCAGGCGCGGGGACGGCGGAAGCGGGCGCAAGGACGGCCGACCGTGGAAGGGATGGAAAGATGAGCAGCACCTCGGGGAGGGGATGGAGAGGAGCAGCACCTCGGGGAGGGGATGGAGAGGAGCAGCACCGCGGCGGTGGCGGCGGCGTCGAGGGTGGCAGGCCGGTGGGCGCGGTGGAGGTGCTCCTCGTGGGGGTCGAGGTGCCGCGGCGGAAGGATTGGGCTGGGGCGGCCGGTGGCAGCGAGTTGGGGGTGGTGGTGGTGCGGCGGCCGGCGGTTGGGCGTCGAGGGGGGCGTGCGCGGGTGTGTTGAGAGCGAAAGGAAGGAGAAGGGAAGATAAAGGGGAGAGCCCAGCAAAATGCCTAAGTGCTGACATTCTGTGGCGCATGGATCAACATGCGCCACAGAAATGTAACTTTCTGTGGCGCATGGAGTTGGATGCGCCACAGAAAGTTGCATTTCTGTGGCGCATGTGGTTCCATGCGCCACAGAAAAGGAGGGGTCGGATGCAATCCATCCGTTGGTGGTGGGGCCCACAAATTTTCTGTGGCGCATGGGCACTGGTGCGCCACAGAAAGTCGTAATTCAGTGGCGCATGCGCTAAAAATGCACCACAGAAAGGGGTGGTATTCTGTGACGCACCACCAATAGTGCGCCACAGAATATTTTCTGTGGCGCACGGCCACGTTGGTGCGCCACAGAATAACCTTCCACCTATAGCTAGTTTCCTAGTAGTGCCCTTTATACTTTTGCATATCACATAACTCAACAAAGTTATTTAAATGAGAGGCGGCATCATCAGTACTAGCACCAGAAAATTGCTCTTTCATAACAAGATTTAACAAGGCATGCTTAATTTCATAAGATTCCACTTTACTAGCGGGTGGAGCAATTGGAGAGCATATGAAATCATTGTTATTAGTGCTAGTAAAGCCACACAACTTGGTGTTTTCAGTGGAAGACATAATGATAAAACAAAATAACAAGACAGGAATAAAGATTACACTAATTTTTTTGGGTTTTAAAATTTTGCAACAGGAAAAATTAGCTAACGAGAAATAAAACAAGAAAGACAAAAACAAAGTAAAGTGATTGAGAGTGTGAGACTCCCCTTGCTGTAGCTCCAAAATCCCCGGCAACGGTGCCAGAAAAGAGCTTGATTGCTACTGATGAAGAGTTGGGTGGTGCCCCAAGCGAAGGCGGAGATGTAGCATGCAGCAGTTTTCCCTCGATAACGAACCGAGGTTTATCGAACCAGTAGGACCTTGAAATCAACAACAAAGTGAATGTTGAAGATATTTGGCGCTTAATCTTCAACAGATGTGGACCTGGACACACTCAACCAAAATACTTTGCCCCCAATGACGAAATCATCCCGGGGGAAGGCATGGCGATGGAGAGTCCTCCGGGATCGATCTCCCCTCCGACTACTCACAAATCATCCCGGAGGAAGGCATGGCAATGGAGAGTCCTTCGGGATCGATCTCCCCTCCGGCAGAGTGCCGGGATCTGCTTCAGAATCACCCCCGAACTAGGGTTTGAGTTGACGGCGCCTCGGGATGACGTTTCTGGAAAATAATGGCCGCCCCATCGTTTTTAGGGTTTTAGGGATTTTATAGGCGTCGGAGGGGGCCGAGGGGACCCACCAGGAGCAGGGGCGGGTCCCACCCGCGGGCCAAGGGGGGCTACGGCAGGAGGCCATCCCTGCCCTGTGGGTGGCCCCCAGGGCTGCCCTTTGGTCTTATGGTGTCTTCCGTCGCATAAAAAATCTCCGTAAATTTTGAGCTCAATCCGACGATATTTCCTGTGGTGGATTTTCTGAAATACAAAAATAGCAAAAACTGGAAACTGACACTGGGCATCTTGTCAATAGGTTAGTCCGACAAAATGCATAAAAATGATTAATATGATAATAAAAACATGTGACAACATCACAAAACTAACATGGATCAATCAAAAATTATATATACGTTTGACACATATCAGCCCCCAAGGGGGAGCGCGACACCCGTCACCGGCCTAGCAGAGCAAGGCAAGGTTTTCACCTAGGAACCACTGCCATCTGCTAGTGAAATCATGTCGGCAACATGGGTGGAGAGGGCAGCCGAGAAACCAAAAAAAAAATGAATAGAGAGAGAGAACTCTCGACCACGACCGACCCACGATGGAGCCATCGCCGTCCACACGGAGCGAGACACTGTCCAGCACCTTGCGTAACGGAGCTCGCCGCCAAGCCACCGCCACGCCCACCGTTCAGGGCCGCCGCCCCGACTTCCGAGGGTTGCCAACCTCACCCGCCTGGACGAAGCCGGCCACCTCGGCTACCGCGCTAGGCAACTCCTCCTAGGGCCCCTGCCCTCCTCAGCTGCACGACGAGGCCGAGGAAAAACCACAAGAGACCATGACTGAGAGACACCCAAGGTAAAAAATGCAACTTGCGCTTGAGGAAGAGACACAACCATGCAGACCTCCACCCACACCGGCCAGCCACCATATGCTACACCCGTACACCCGAGCGGGGGGCCGCAGCAGGGGATCCGAGCTCGATAGATCTGGCCCTCTAGATCCGCACAGAGCATCCACCGCCACCGCGGACCGATCTGTGGAGCGTCGTCTTGCCCCACATCGGCCAGGCACCGTGTGCTGCGCCCCCCACACCCGAGCGGGGGGGGGGGGGGGGGCGAACAGGGGACCCAAGCTCGTCAGATCTGGCCCTCCAGATCCGCCCGGAGCATCCAACGCCACCGCGAACCGAGTTGTGGAGCGCCGTCTTGACGTCTTGGACCTATCTCACCTTAGCTTCCTCGAGAGAACATGGGGACCCGAAGCTCTGTGCCATGGCGACCAACAGTAGCAGATCTTCGGCCGTCGGCGCAGGAGAGGAGAGGACGGGGGAACGGAGGAGGACGTGGCGGGGAAGCCCCACTGCCGCCGCCGGCGACAATGGCGAGGAGGAGGGGCGGGGCGGAGGGGAAGCTGGCGGGCGACGATTGTTGTCGCCTCATGAGTCACAGGAGCTGCTCACGAGACGGGGGGGGGGGGGGGGGGTCGAAAAATACGCCCGGCTCTGAACCATCTTTAAGAGCATCTCCAGCCAGCCCCCCACGAGCTCCACCAGGAGCACTTTTTAGCACTTTTTATACGCCGGCGGTACAAAATTTTCCCAGCCGTGCCCCCACGATCCCAATTTTCGCCGGATTAGTCAAAAAAATACGCCGGTGAACCCACGCCGAACCCAGCCTGCTGGGTTTGCCCTGGGGGCGCCGGCGATGCCTTTTACATGCAAACTGGTCCCTCTCTCTCCTCTTCTCTCTCCTCTCTCCTCCCTTTTTCTTTTCTTTTCCCCCTCCACCTACCCCACGCGCCGCCCGCTCGCCTGCTACTCGCCTGCATGCTCAACCTCCGGGACTGCTCGCTGCTTGTCTGGACAGGGGTGCTGTCCGATGCCCCCTTGGCCGGCGTGACGGCGCCGACGACGACGGCCACCACGGCGGCGGCGCGGCCGACGTCCGGGAGCTACTCGCACGGCTGCAGATCGGGTACGGCCCCAGACGCCGCCTGCGCCATCGCCGGCCACGGCGGAGCGTGCACGCCATGGGCATCGACGGCACGACGGCGATGTGGCTGCGCCCGGCCGCGCGCCCCTACCCCTCGCACCGCGCCGCCCGGCCGCGTGCCCCTACCCCTCGCACCGCGCCGCCCGGCCTCGCGCCGCTGTGGTCTGGCTCGTGACCGCCGCCGTCGCGCCCCTCCGCCCCAGCTCGTGGCCGTCGCCATCACGCCCCTAGCTCGTGGCTGGCCGTTGCGCCTCCGCCCCCAGCTCACGGCCGGCCGCCGCCGCCGTCGCGCCCCCAGCTCGTGGCCGTCACGGTCGTGCCTCCAGCTCGTGGCCGCCGCCGTCGCGCCTCCGTCCCCAGCTCGTGGCCGTCGAGCCACGCCTTTGGGGGGATGACTGGGAAACGTGCCACCCCCAGGGCTCAAAAATACGCCGGCGCCCCCCAGGAAGACCGATTTTGCGCCGGCAAATCGCGCTGGGGTTGCCCAACGGCTGGAGTTGCTCTAAGAAGAATATAAAGTTCATCACCACATATATCAAGTTGAACTGTTGTGTCCTGACTTTATCCTGACTGGTCCATCAATCCAAGCTCCCCACCGGCACATTACATTTGTCGAATAGTTTTTTTCTTCGATAAATTTCTCAGATAGTTAGATTACCGTGGGCGTGGTTGGCAATGGCAGGTCACACGATGTATGGCGCCGCCGAGCCGCTATATAGACAACACTACCACTCGATCAACGCGGGCCATCCATGCATGGATCCGTTTCCAACCTCCATAACCCAATTGCCCCCGATCGATCGCATATGATTCCACCATGTCCTTCCCCGTTTTCTGATTCCTCTGGGCTTCGGGTCGAGATGAGGAGCAGCCTGAAGCGAGCTCTGTTATTTCATCACCGAACATTTCCTTGATGTTTTCCCGGTCGTGTGATCGGCTAAGGCTGGTGCCAGTGCACCGCCTCACTATCGCCCCGCCACATCAGCTTTTACCCTCACTCTCACCCCACTCTCACCCCCACGGTGCCAATGCACGGGCTATAAGTGGCACTGTCACTTCTCTCTTCTCCACGTCATCATTCTGTAGATACTGCTAATTTTTTGTTTAAATAGTCTAAAAAAATAGTCAAATGATTGTACAAAATCATATTAGTCTGCTGCAGCTTCCAATATTTTTTTATTTTTTTTTGATTTTTTTATGAATTTAAATCAGAGAAAGAAAAAAAGAAAAAAGAATAAAAAAATCCTCCCGCCCACTCTCGCCGGCGACGGCAGGCTCGCCCGGCGCCAGCTCCCGCCCCTGCTCTCGCCCCGCTCCCGCCCCTGCACGGTCGATAGCCACCACTCCCGCCCCTGCTAACGCCTGCGTTGGCACCAGCCTAACCAACTAGTGAGAAAAAAGCCGCGCCACACTGCCCGGGGCCCGGCCGGTAGTGCTCTTACGACGAACTCAATTGGCACGGTCACACGCATCACATCGCCAATACTGTATCACATATCATATGCCTGAGCATGCATGCATCTGCACAGCTAGCTCTCTTTCTCCGGATTACACTGCTCAAAACAATCTGCAGAGCAGGAGATCAATAACGAGCCAACAGCCCAACAGTAAGCCAGGCATGATGTTTGCAAGTTGCATGGTGTGTCATTTTAGTCAAAGATCTGCCTCCACCCTAACTAGTGACATTAGGTCGTCCTTCTCTGGCAGGTTCTGCACGGCTACTTTTGACATATTCAGATGTGCAAATGCAAGCGTGCGTGTCACTCCGCGAGTTCCAAGACCCCAAAGCCTAGTCAAGGATTAAGCAAGTGGAGTAGCTTAATTACTTACTGCCTTCTAGAGCAAGACAGTACATGTAACTTCTGCTACTGCCACTTGCATAGATGCATGAATCATTCTTGAACCAAAATGCTTAGGAATAAAATGCTAATCCGTTGGAGGTCTAGCTATAGCTAATAAGCACGATCTGATGAGTGCAGCGATATGGAGGCCGAGCTTCAGGGAGCTCGGTTTTTCATATATTTTTTATTTAGAAAAATTATAAACAAAGTCATACTTGTAGATGATATCTAGATTCACCATTGTAAAAAAGTTCAAGACAAAATTCGTATTATTCTGAGCTACATAAAATTAATAAACCTGACAAGATTTCAAAATTTTGAGACTGTGTGCACTGCTCACCAATGCAGATCTGCACATTTATCTTTTTTCCTTAGGTAAGAATATAACGATTTCTGATTAAAATTTTGCACAATAGTTAACCAAGATAGTTTCTACAATTATGATGTTTTTCAGAATTTTGTGAAACGAAAAAAATGTGGATTCAATTTTCTTTTGGAAACCGAGCTAATTCTATTTCTATGGATTTCATGGTGTCATTAGTCGAAGATCTGCCTCCACCTAACTAATATAAAGTTAGGTCGTTCTCTGGCAGGTTCTGCACGGCTACTTCTATGGATTTCATGGTGCACATGCAAGCGTGCATGCACCTTTTCGACTCTCGCGTGCGTTTCACTCCGCGAGTTCCAAGACACCAAAGCCTAGTCAAAGTCAAGGCTTAAGCAAGTGAAGTGGGGTAGCCTAATTACTTACTGCCTTCTAGAGGAAGAACTACATGCTACCTTCTGCTGCTGCCACTTGCACGCATGAAGCATTCTTGAAACAAAATGCTTAGGAATAAAAAGTCCTGATCCGTCGGCCGGCCTAGCTAGCTACTCCAGACTGATAGATTAGTTCCTCTTTTCCAGACTTCGTGGCACGCAAATCAGCAATTAGCATGAGCGAAGAATCAAGTTCTAAAGATGTGACCTGATTCGATCACTTTAAAGATGCTAATTTGAGAGGTCTAGGGGGGGTTCAACTATAAGCTAGGTTGATTGGCTTGGTAGTCGGTGCACGTACGTAAGCATGCAAGGCGTGTTTTGGAACTTAAAGATCAACACGGAGATCTCTTGATTCGTATAATTTGTATGTGTGTGGAAGAGGACATTACACGAAACAGGCTTTCGTCCCGCTTTATATTAGTAAAACCACACGGCCACATGATACAAGGTATTGAGGAAATCCTCAGAAGCGCTGATCAAAAAGAAAGAACGACAAAACTAACGGAAAGCGCTAAAAACCACCACTAAACGCCTCCAGCGAGCTGTCGAGAAGAAGCACAGGAGATCCGACGTCGTGCGAGGAGCACCCACACTCATCGACAACGCCCCCAAGAGGGTCACGACGCGAAGCGCCGCCGTCGCCGCGACTGCCAGAGCAGCCAAAGGATTTCACCCTGAGTGTTGGAGGGAAGGAGACGACCAAGACGGCGCCCAAAGAGGAATGCCACACCCATAGGTGTTGCCACCGTCGGCACCGGAGCGCAAAGCTTTCGCTCGGTCTGACCCCCCTACCACGTCGTGGGAAAAGGCCAAGCCTCTCCCGACGGGGACCCATCGCAACCACCGAGAACTCCAGATCCAGATCAGGGCTTGGCCGCCACCAACGACGAGCACTTTGCTAGGATCACCCACCACAGCACACCTCGCCACCCCGCATGGCCGAAGCGCATTGCCAACACCAGCCACAACGCTGCTCGCCGGAGAGCCAACCGTGTAGCCCACCATCCGGGGCCGCCGCCCCGGCGTCCATGGCCTCCTCCCCGCCACCACCGCAACACGAGATCACCACCAAAGGAGCACCTTTGCGTCGACATCACTGGCATAGAGCTGGACCGCCTGTCCGCGCGAGGAGAGACCATCCGGCCATGGGGCCTGAATCCCGCCTGGATCTAGCCCCAGACCGACGAAGCAACCGGGAACGGCGCCCCCGGTGGCCTCCGGCAGCACGCCTACGGGCCGCCTGCCCATACGCCGCCGCCTAAGCCACCTGCCGCCCGTCGGTCTGCCATGGTTACTCCTGCGCCGCCCTTCCAGATCCGTCCAGCACCATGTGCCCCTGTAGAGTAGGACCACCATGCAACCAGGCCGGCGAGGAGAGAGACCCGCGCCGCCCGACACCGCAGCAGCCAAGATCTGACCACCGCCCCGAGCACGCAACCGCGCTGCCATCGCAAGCTGGACCCGCAGGACGTCGCCGTCCATCGAGCACCACCAGCCATAGCCCGCCACCACTCGCCTAGTCCCGTGCGCGCCGGGACACAGCCGGCCGCCACCGAGCTCCGTCGCCCGCAGAATCGGAGGCGCCGCGAGAGAGCTCCTCGCCGCCGCCGTCAGCCGCACGGGCTTCGCCCGGCGGCGTCCTCCAGCGGCGGCACGGGGCTGGAGGAGATTTGGGCGGCGGCGCTAGGGTTTGGTCGGGTGCCCTCGAGTCGCCCTGGGCAGGGGCGACCGAGGGGATTTTTCTCTCTCTCCGACACAGGTTTGGTCTGAAGGGGTGTGGAAGAGGACATATACGATTAGATCGAGAATCAATCACCGGTAGTTTGCCAGCATCGTCAAATCGTCACATGAAGTACATGACAGTATCACAGTCTATATGCCCTTAAAATTTAACTAGACGAACACAATATATGCCGAGGGAACCGCATCGATTTCACATGATCGTATCATTGAACCGGAAGTATGTATATATCACTGGCTTAGAGTTGCAAAAAAAAAAGTATCACAGGCTTAGAGACTTAGAGTTGCAAAAAATCACATCATCTCAACATATCTAACTAACTTCTTCTATCACCTGAAAAATATGTAAAGTTCGATCAACGCATGATGCTTGCGTTGATGCCCATATCTAGCTTTTGTTTTGTTGTTTCATATATACATTAGCAAGTTGCCTGAGAAGTCTATGCCACAGCCGCACATACTGCTGACAAACACTGCTGACATTTTTTTTGAGAGAGAACACACCCGGATGCATTTTATATATGAAATTTATCAAGAAAAACAACTGAGATACAACTCGACGCAACGCGGCTAGTACAAAATAAAAATATAGTGAAACTCATACGGGTCGTCTTCTTCCTCCGATCGATCGACGACTACCAGAGTTGGAAATATACACTGGACAAGCAACAAAGGACTGGGCCACCACCAAGTGACATACCGGTTCACAAATCTCTATCGAACAAAGAAAAAAAGCCTCCACCGGCACCAAGCTTCTCACGCCTGTCGGTCCTGCACAGAGGGCTAGGAGTGCCTCGCCACTTGTCACCACCGAGCTTGCACCCTTGCCGTGGATTTCCCAGCCCGATTCCCTCCTCCCAGCTCACCACGGCCCTCCTCTGAGCCTGACGACCTAGGACCACGACAACTGAGACTATCCGCCACAGCCAGCGTCCCCTTCGCGACCCCTCTGTCTGCCACAACCGGCATCCTCCTTCCTAACCTCTCCCTCATATACTATACATTGTATGTATCCCTCATAATATCTGTATGCGTTGACAGTGGCGAATCTAGGTTTATAATATTGGGGTGCCAGAATTTACATGAACAATACATGGGTTCAAATTTTGTGAATATTACACCACGAATAGTATAATTTCATCTAAATATCTTCACATTTCCAACAAATAGTGTTAAATTATGCTTTAAACTATTACAGAACAAGTGTAATCTATATGGTATAAATTATTTTGCATTTTTTGGAGGTGGTGCCATGGGTGATGCGTTCCTTTTTTTTTTAAGGGGAGATGCGTGGTTGGGCTGCAAGTGCTGGCTGATCTCTCCTCTGAACGGGCCAAATGGGCTGCCAGCCCGCCAGGAATCGGAGGAGTTCTTCCGAACGTCCTAGGCTCCTATCTGAAAAATTCGTCGGAGTCTCTTCCTCCCCCTCTCCCGCAGACTCTCGACGTTTCAAAATCCCGCTCCGCCGCGTCGCGTCCATGGCCAAGAGCCCCAAGGCGACCACCAGACGGCGGCCCACTAGAAAGCCGCAGGCCTCCTCCGCCGCCGCGCCCCCCTCCGCGGACATCGAGGATCTGGCGACCTCTGGGGTCTTGATGGGCCCCGCCTCGTCGGCGGCCGTGCTGCGTTCGGGGTTGCTCCGGTGGTACGACGCGCACCGGCGCGACCTTCCGTGGCGATTCTCCGCGGCGCCGGGGCGCGAGGGCACAGAAAAGAGAGCGTACGCGGTGTGGGTGTCGGAGGTGATGCTGCAGCAGACGAGGGTGCCCGTCGTCATCGACTACTACTCCCGGTGGATGGCGCGGTGGCCCACCGTGGAGACCCTCGCCTCCGCCACGCAGGAGGTGAAACTGTCTCTCCTGTGCACGAAAGATTCATTCTTTGATGCATGGTTTGCGGGTAGAAATCGAATTGTTGATTCGTGGTTCCTTGTTGCAGGAGGTGAATGAGATGTGGGCCGGTCTCGGGTACTACCGGAGGGCACGGTTTCTTCTAGAGGTGAGATTTGGAGGCTGATATCCCTAAATACCTAGGAATGGGAGTGAAGTTCGATTCGTATTTTTCGAAGCCCCTTCTAATGAGGGAGATTCTAGTGCTAGCTCCTGGTAGTTGATATGTGTTGCATTATGGCTATTGGGCGTTTGCGAATGCCAAGTTGTCAGCTCATTTGATAACACTTTTGGTACTTTGGGAGGAATATCCTTGACATGGGTATTCAGTCATCGTGCCTTCTGATTTATTTTCATCTTACAAATAGTACTTGGTCACATAATGTTGATTGCTAGTTGCGTGGTTTATGGAACACATGCTTTTGCTTAAACCTTTTGCGTGAGCATCTCTAGATGGAAGCAGGTACTCCCTTAGAAGACTAAATGCCAACATGAGTGTGTGCATCATCTCTATCTCTTTGTACATTGTCTGCCAATTGATAGGGAGGTTAGTAGTGGTTTAATTCGAAGTGTTTGGGTGGTGGTTTTACATGAATCTAGAAGCTGCAATTAAGCATATCCTGTCTTTAATTCATACGTGGGTGTTTTTTTTATGGGAAAGTAGGGAGCAAAGCAGATTGTGGAAAAGGGGGAATTCCCTAGCACAGCATCAACACTTCGTCAGGTTCGCGGCATCGGGGATTATACAGCAGGAGCCATTGCTTCCATAGCCTTCAATGAGGTTGTGCACCATATAGCTCATCTTTAAATAAGTGTCTCCACTTCATATTCAAATGATTTGCTGTGTCGCTGTTGCTATAGGTCACCCCACTTGTCGATGGAAATGTTGTACGTGTTATCAGCAGACTTTTTGCTATTGCTGATAACCCAAAAGAATCATCAACAGTTAAGAGATTCTGGTAAGTAGCACGATCCTCTTTGATCCATTGGAGAGCAATGGAGGAGCTGATTGTGGTAGTAACTCTTTTACATGGTCATATATTTGCAATAGTGCTTAACATTTAGTGTACAATAGCACCAGATGTGGGTAAATTTATCATCTGCTAGTATTTTCCACACTAAACAATTTACTGGCATAGTGCTGAGCTATATCATCAATAACTTTACCAACTTATAAGTTTGATTCGAAGTTGCCAATCTACACAGTTCCACCTAACTTAAGTGCAAGCCATATCCACTTTTGTTTTCATATTGATAGTGATTCTGCTGCAATCCCCCCCACCCCCCCAACCCGCCCCACCCCACCCCAAATATTGTATCTGAAAACTCTGATATTAGAACTTCGACATGACTTTTGGGCACTGTTGTTGGATGACAGGGAGCTTGCTGGTCAACTGGTTGATCCATCAAGACCAGGAGACTTCAACCAAGCAATGATGGAATTAGGAGCAACATTGTGCAGCAAGACCAAGCCTTGTT
The DNA here is from genome assembly GCA_012064385.1 of Puccinellia tenuiflora. NCBI lineage: Eukaryota > Viridiplantae > Streptophyta > Magnoliopsida > Poales > Poaceae > Puccinellia > Puccinellia tenuiflora. Next base: position 37,958 of record QRDG01002387.1, on the reverse strand, counting down.
GCTCACAGTGCCCTGTATCTAGTCACTGCCAAGCACTTGCGCTTTCCCATGAAAACCCATCGGTTGGAGTTACAGACTACCCACGGGTGGTGGCCAAACCCAAACCACGTCGTGATTTTGCCGCTGTTTGTGTTGTCCAAATCGCACAAGGCTTACAGCAAGAAATGGCAGCGGGCCAATGTAATATCTTTCTCTTGATAAAGAGGCCAGAAGAGGGCCTGCTTGCAGGGCTCTGGGAGTTCCCATCGGTTCTTATTGACGAAAGAAAGACCGATTCGCTAAACAGGAGAAAAGAGATGGATAAGTATTTGAAGCAGTTGCTTGACATAGATGTTAAACAGAAACCCGATGTGGTCCTCAGGGAGGATGTTGGTCAGCATGTTCACATTTTCTCCCACATTCGCTTGACGATGCACGTGGAGCTGATGGTTCTCAAGATCAAAGGTGAGTCATGTGCTGTCCTCTTTAGCAGTGAGCTCATAATAGTCACTTTCTCATGTTGCAGCCCGATTCTTCTTTTCTAGGTGATGTGGGTCAAGTATTCAACAAGGGGCACGATAGCATGAAACTGAAACTTGTCGATGAAAGTAAAATCGATTCCATGGGCTTGACATCAGGGATACGGAAGGTAATTGCAATTCCTCTTGAATGTGCAAAATTCCTGAATTTATTCAGAACTGCTAAGTAAGATGGATGCTTCATATCAGGTTTACAACATGGTGAAGGCTTTTAAGGAGAAAAAGCTATTGGAGCAAAGCCAAATACCCCAAAAGAAAAGGAGTAGACGGCAAAAGCAGTAACATCAGCCCTAGTTAAAGTTAGTAGTATAATTAAGCTTTAAGCCTGGTGAATGACCCGGCTGCTGAGGCCACTCTCACGCGATCGCGTTAATGGTCGTAGGATCTTGGCCAGAATCGGTCGGGGCCGTTTTGTTGGCATTGTGGACTCAATTTTTGTTACCCTGATTGCATTTCCTTGCTCGCTGCTGCTGGCCCCACCCTAGGTTTCATCCCGGCTCGCCGGCATGGCGCCAGGATTCGCCATTGCACGTCGCAGTGGGCTGCAACCAAATCAATTTAAGGTGAATTTCCCCGCATCGCATGATAAGAGATAATTTGTTATTTTGCTAAGAACATGTACTCGCTCATTGGATAGTCGATGTCCCTATTTCTGTCATACTAAAACCTGACGATGATTACATAGTTGTCTTTCCGGCTGTTCTAAGTGGATTCTGTTGACAAACGAAAAAAGGTAGCAAACTATGGTGCAAAAAATACTAATAAGAAATATTCGCAAATGAGCTCTGTTGATCATGTTTACGTAGTTTTACTCTACTTCAGGTCATGTCTCACTGCTTATAATGGATAACGTGTACTTATTATTTTGTGAGATTCCTGAATTTTTTTCTTCTATTTGGGAAGCAAACACATGTTAATTTCTTGACCAGATAAATTGCTTCAACTTCGGCTTGCGCGGATGTTAAATGATGCATTTGAATATTTACTACTCATACTAATTTCTGGATGAATTCCTTTTCTTCACCAACCTAATTAATTTGGTGATGACATTTATTTGGCTGTTGTAATCTAAGTATCGTACTGCTCTAAACTGATCTTCAGAGTCTATAGTTGTTGATGCTTCTAATTCTGTCCATAGTGTTCTACACAAAACAAATTTATTTGAACTTGTTTTCTTACTTCATATTTATGACTGGTTGTCAGATAACTCACAAGAGATGGTTATTTCCATGGCTGGAAAAATATTGTTGAGATTTATAGTACATGAGTACTGAAATAGAGGCAGCAATTTCTTCGTTTGAGACAAACATGAAACATACGCAGGCATGATGTGTTTCAGACTTACAGTACATCAATTGGATTGGGTGCTTTGTCTTAGCCTTGCCTTGAATATGCATATAATTGTATAGTTGATCAGTTCCTACAATTGAAGATAATTGTACTGAGTGTTCCACTTTTGTCTGTCGATGTGCAATGTGGTTGATTTCTCAGTTGTCAGTTTATTAGCAGTAATGCTAGATGTTAGAGCTATTATTCAGTACTCCAATACTCAAAGAGTGAGAGCATTTAGGAATACATGAATATTCAAGAGGATAGACGTTATTTAGCCATTGATGCCACAACCTGAAGTTCCATGCCATAGTGTATTTCTATAAACTTCATTGGCAAAGTAGGCAAGCATTGCGTAGACTGCTTTGTGCCTACTCACTACTTCACATCTATGTTGTGGCAGCATGTTTCAGAATTTTAGCTCTTTATTATTTTGTAGGTAGTTGTCTCTTAGTGCATTACCAGTGTCTCTATGTTGGACAGATAGAGCTGCTCTTTCGGTTTGTTGCTTGTGTTGGAGACAAAGTTAGTACATATCTTGCTTTGATCACATTTCTTACGAACAATAAGATTTTGAAAAAATAGTAAAACATAAAAAAAACAATACAATTTGACCAAAATTGTTTCCTATTGATGATGTATTGATTATTTTTCTTCTCTGTTGTGTTATGCTGAGTAGAACAATTGAGGTAACAAGATCATCTGAATTGCTGAACCCTTCTGCATGCTTTTGATGGAGGATGGCGTTTTGGCTCCCGGGTGCAAATGCACCATGCCGAACTCGATATGGTGGATCTCTCCCAGTCCAGGGTGCGCAAATCCAATCTGTAGTGTGTTGCTACTGGATGATTTTATTGAACATTTTTTATGTCATGGATAATTTCACTACTGAAAATTGGTATTTGTTGATGGAACGAAGTGTTCATGGTGAGGATGCCGATATCATCAAGAATTAAGGTCACTATCAAGAATTGACGAAGGTTGTCGCACCATCAAGAAATGGTTTATTTGCTATGTAAACTACGATACTACATTGTGCCACCTTTTTTTTCTGGGAATCACATCACACTAGTTGCACCGTTGGCGACACGAACATGACCTATCTAGCTAGCTATAGCAAATCCAATTGGTACCATTGTTAGAATATGGTGCAAGGCTATGACATCGATGAAGAATATGAAGTCGCGAGAACACTGAGAAGTGGTGCAATGTCCATAGAAATGAGCTCTGCGCTAAGCCGTCTCGATGCACCACTACACATGTGGGAAAGGATCCCTAAAACCCCTCAATTCCCATGACCCAGGGCACCAACCAGTCTAGGAGAGTGAAGATGCCGACCTTCATATCTAGCACAGGGATCCGATGCAACAGTCCACACACCAGGACCAACACATATCGCCTCCTCGCCGACCTCATGATCAAGGAGGAGGGCCAATAAGAGGTGCACCGCTCGGCTGAGTGCTAGCTAGGGGCGGACCCAAGTACATCCTACTCAAAATTTCATATTTCCTTAGTATTTGTACATATTTGGAAATAAATTCTCCAAATCATGCAAATTCATAGAAGAAGTGCCCCTAGTCGGAATTTGTTCTAGGTCGCCCTGGTGCTAGCGTCGCCAAAACACTAGAGGCTGCACCTCAACCTACCGCGAGGGGGTGGAGCGATAGATCCTCTCCGCCAACTTCATCGGTGATTACTCGGGCCTCCTCTTGTTCTCTTTTTTGTACCCCGTTACATTTCTTCACGAAGTGAAAGATCACTGAAAAGACGAAGAGGACATTGTTCTACTTGTCTGATTTCTATGATTTACTAACATTTGTTTTTCTTCAAAAAAAAAAAAATGTTTCCCCTCTTCAAATTCATGTCAACTCAGCACCCGTAGAACTCCAAATGTCCAACCTACTCGCCCGCGTCATCTGCTAGGCCGAACGCAACCACTCCGAACACGTCTTCCTCGCCCGCGCTCCGCTCATACCCACGAGTCTCCCGGTGCGAGCCCACGCTCCGGCGGACAGGCACCGCCGTCTCCGACACGCGCACCCTCATCCTCACCGACACCACCGGCGCAGCCGAAGCATCGTCGCGGGCCGTCCAGCCAGCTCCCCGCGCCGGGACGGCAAGACTGACTCGCCGCTCCACCGCCGCGTCCCCGGCCTCGACGGCGACGACGTCCCTCCACGCCACCTCGGCGCGGCCTACCAGCACCGACCCGAAGGCGTGGTCCATGATCTTCTTCCGCCGCCTCCGCACCTCGAACACCACGCTCCTCGTGTCCGCGAGCTCCCGTATGCACGCGGCTGAGCCGTGGCACGCCAGCGACGCCACGTCCCGCCACGAGACCACGTCGCCGGCGTGGGCGTCTGTACTTTGGCTGTCGATTTGGATCGTCCTCCCGCCGCCCGCCGGGACGTGGCACCGGAGGAAGAGCGAGCGAGCGCCACCGGTGCAGCCAAGGCCCGTGACCTCGACCGAGCTGATCTCGCACTGGAGATGGCGAACGACGCCGCCACTAATACCCCAGCTGCCATCCATGGTAGATTGGTACTATACAGGTTACTACTAGTTAGCTCTACACTTACACTTAGTACTGGTAGTTGGCTCATGCATATATGTGTATATATATGCATGCACGCGTGGACGAGCATGGTGCATGTAACTTTCATGAGTGCTTGATCGATCCGGCCGGCGAGACTTGGCAAGCTAATGGAATGTGCGTAGTGTCACGGTCTTTTTTGCAGTAAACTTTATCTCTTGGGAACAGGAAGGGCCAGATGGCCTTCCAATTGCATATATGCTGTGCGTCCTCTCGGCGAAACTTGGCCTATCAGCTGACCAAAGGTGATCAGCTCCTACAGCGAAACCTGATAATGGACAACATCTTGGAAAAGCGTGGCCAGACAGTTATTATAAAGTGCCGCCAAAGTTATGACTGTGACGAGCGAGACCTCGCCGGAAGGCTGGGCTCAAGCAAAACGGAGGCAGAATTTAGCCGATCAGGCTGGCCCGAGGCAGGAGGCCTGCGGGGGTGCGGGGCGTAGCCCCCGCGGTATGAATCGCTACGGATCTAGGATTAAGTCAGGAGCACTATAAATATATCTTGTAAACCGCCTGACGGGATATGTTCATTGCTGTAAATCCCCAGCGTTTGTAACCTCACTCAATATAGTGAAGATTTGCTGGCTGGCGCCCGTGATTTTTTCTCTTCCTCTTTGGAAGGGTTTTCCACATTAAAATCTTATGTCCCCTGTCATGATCTCGCTTTTGTTCATCGTTTATATTACCTATCATTTACAACAGTTGCCAATGCTTTTGGGGTACAAGTGTGACTCAAGATGAATAGAATTGGTTTCGAAGAAGTTTGGGGTCAGGCGTGGGATGTATCACATTTCGAAACTCTGTTCGATTTCCCTGTTTGACCAGTTTCAATCGGCATAGAAAGGTCTATCATTTTCACATAAGAAGTTAGCCACACGGCCATTACATTGCACGTAGGCTTACAACTCACTCGCGGGTTACTCATTGCTCTCAGAACAACCCACCCTACTCGACTAAGTCAACTACTCGTAGAATCTACCATCAACTGCTTGCCACCCCCCTCTCCAAAACAATCACCCGTGTCCTTCCCCATAGGCCTCAATCACATTCACTTCTCGACAATTTTCGCCACTTCCGCAAGGCACCGTTGAAGACCACATAACTGCAGTCTCCAGATGCACAACAACACTATGATAATCATTGTCCATACGCCATGATGGTCAGGACTCCGCACACTCCTACTAGTCCACCATTCCGTTTGATCCATGTCAAAATTCAGATCCACTTCCGAGGGCGTCCTCATCTGGATTGATGTCAATGTCCGCAAGCAAGACACCTCTGACGGCTTCAGACAATATCCGGCCCTCCAAGGCCTTCTGCTTGACCTATTGTCGAGCAGGGGAAAACGGCGCGGAGGTGTTTGCCACCGCACCAATGATCCATTTAAAACATGCAACACTGGACATAGGTCCAAGGTGATGTCATTGTTCCTCCATTGCACGTCCTCGTGAAGGGGATAGAAGCTCTCCTGAACATTATTTAGTACATTTTAGTGGCACATCAGTACAAGGATTATGTGGTGTCACTTTGAGTAATTGTTCGCCGCCGAGTCTATCTTGAGGGGATGACCGTCGTGATGTTGAGGCTGTGCATGGAAGGAGTGGTTGCAGGGGAAGGAGCCCACAATCGCTGGAGAGGCAAAGTGGCAGAGAGGTGACCAATGGTGGAGTAGAGGTCGAGCTCATGACGACGAGCATGTTAAAGAGCGGCGACGTGGAGGACGAATTTGCTCCATATGCACCAAAAGAAAATTCGGTAGAGGCAACAGAGAGGGGAGGGACATCGAGGGTGGTGGAGGGAACAATGGAAGCGGGGTTGCCTGAACTAGTACACCGGCAGAATTTCAGAGCCAAGGGTTGGTAGTGTTGGTCATGGTGAGCGAGCCAAAACATGAAGGACTCGTTGCGATACCAACTGGATTTGTGTAGTGCAATGTATCTCTATTCATCAGATGGGTTGTTTATATATACACGTTACATGAGCTAGTATACAACGATACAATGGAGGTGTGTTTACAAATTAACACTACAGTGTAGGCATGCCATGGTGGGCGCGATGATAATGCACCAAATGTTCGGAGTGTGCGTGAGAGAGTTGGCCGATCAAAGCTGTATGATGACTGGTCTAGCAGGTGCAACAGAGCATGAAGATGTATTCCAACAAGCCAATGACGAGAAAGGGCGTGAGGAGGAGGGGAATGAACCAAGGGGACCTCTAATTTGTAATGTCCTAACAATACTATGTTTTTGGGGAACCTAAAAAAATCTTATTTGCTGGTAATAGGTAGTATGATTTTTGGCATTCATGAATTCGCCAACAAGCTTGTGTATCTGAAGCATGATTTCCAATTGTTCATTATTTTTGGAGAACCTCCGGTGTTCATTTGTTTTTTTTTTGTTTTTGTTTCAAGTGGTCTTGTGCCGCGCGTGAGGATCCATCATATTCATCAATGGCTTGGCCTTCTGGGCCTGGAAGCCTGTGAGAACTGAGCCCGCGTATAAGCATTGGGAGAGGGCCTCTGTCTTCCACGCAGCGGAAACGTACCGTCAGGCCGAGCAGTACAGTTGGGGCAGACGCACAGCATGGCCCTCTAGGCGATAGAACTTTAGAAGCTTTTTTTTTTTTGAAAGTATACGTATATATTATATCATAAGATAAAACGAAGTACAATACACGTACACACCGACAGAACGATCCAGAAGGATACGGAAACCGTACAAATTACAGAAAGAACCCCGAAAGAAATCGAAATCACAACGACGTCCTCTGAGGTGTCTGCACCACCAGAACGAAGCCGACCATCTTCTCCGACACCGAGACGCCGCGAGAGGAAGGAACAGCAACCAACGAGCCCAAGGTTGAAGGAGCTCCATCGCCGTGAGGCTTTAAAGACCCCGATAAGGAGTACGCGAGGTACCCACCTATCATTGTGGCACGCGGGGCGGAGATCATCTCCAAGCCAATCTTCAACCTCCAGCTCCGGCCTCTCCCGTCGCCGCCGGCGAGAAGCAGAGCCGGATCCGCCATCCACGGACCAGCACATCAGCACGGATGCCGTCGTCCTCCAGACCACTGCCAGCCAAAACAGACTGGCGAACACAGGTCCTGCACACCCTCTCCCTCCTTCCCGCCGACGCCGGAGAAGACGCCGACCAGACGCGACCAAGGGGGAGAAACAAAAGTCCATAACGGGGGCGCCGTCGCGCCGACGACCCCGTCTGGACACCTTGGCCCCGCATCTCCACGCCGACGCAGCAGAGCAACGCCGAGACGAAGATCCGAAGCAAACTACAAGCGACGGTGGCGACGGCATGGACCGACCTCCGCCCCGCAGACTAAACAGAGTAGCTACCGTAGCTAACTGTACACGGATCCGGCCGGAGATTCAACCCCCCTCCTCTTCCCGACGGCACGAGGCCACCGGAGAAGAGGAGGGCGGCGGAATCCCCGGCGGAAAGCCCGGTCGCCCTCGGTTCGCCTCTCCTCTCTACTGTAGAAGGAGATAAGGACACGTGGAGGGGAAAGTTGGTTATAATAGAACTTTAGAAGCTGTTCTAAATGAGAAGGAAAAAAAAAAGCAGAAATCTAACGAACACTAGTAGAAAAAAGGTCAATAGTCCCGGTTGGAGAGAGCCTTTAGTCCCGGTTCCCCAACCGGGACTAGCAATCCGGGACTAAAGCCCAACCGGGACTAATGCCGGCGTCACGGCCGCTCCGCTGCCGTCGGGCCCGCGGAGCTTTAGTCCCGGTTCGTATTACGAACCGGGACTATTGGCCAGGGGCTTTAGTCCCGGTTCGTAATACGAACCGGGACTATTGGCCGGTTTTTTTTTCACAAATTCCAGAAAAAGGTTTAATTTTGTAGAATCAATAATGCTTATTCTGTAATTCATAAAAATATGAATAAAATACCAAAATATTCAGAAAAGTAAGACCTATTTGATTATGTAAAAAAATGAAATTAAAATACCAAAATGTAGAATCAATATGGGGAACCACTATATATTAAACATCATCGTCACAAATATATTACACACACGATCGTCATCACATCTTTTTTACACTCGATCACCTTGTAATATAAACACATTATCTTCTACTTGATGTAATATAAACACATCAATATGCATTAGAATCAGTATAGTATTCTCCATTCTTATTTAGGACCTCTGCATCTATGAATCCGGCAATTTCTTCCTGGATTGCTCGTACACGATCCATTGGTAGAAGGCCGTCTCGCAACCGTTCGATCTAATTAAAAAAGTGGTCAATATATATGAATGAAACTAAACAAAATTGATGGCAATAAACAAAAATGTGAATATTGCATACTCACTTCAAGTTGTTTTAAAATTCTGCCCTTCTCACAACACGTCTGACGAATGAACTCGCAGACGTAGTATCCACATAAATTTGTCCCCTCTGGCTGCTCCAAGCACTTTACAGGAACAAAGTTCAATGAAAATAAAAATCAAGAATTGTAATGGTATTGAAACTAGAATCAAAGAGATGATGCACGGATATAGCTAGTAGTACTTACATCTAATCTTTTAAAGTCAAGCTTCTCCGCCCAAGCACCCCTATCCTTGGCGGCTTTAGTGAATCGTTTCCAAGCCCTGTCCGGCAAAGAAAATGAATAAAGGACTTATATATTAATTAATTGCTATCGATATACTGACATAATGATTGAAATTACCTCTGGAGGCATATCTGCATGCTCTCCCAGTGCTCAAGGGGATGACGTCTCGAGTCCATGACTTGTATTGTTCCTTTGTCCAGCACAATGATTAGCAGAATAAAGTGGAAGCTGCGCATGCATAAGTTATCAATTATATATTTAACATCGAGAAATTAAGCGAAATAGAATAATGTGTACAAGACAGTAACACTTACTCGAAGTTGTATGGAAATAGTATCTCTCTTTTGGTTTCGTTAAACAAGAATGCATTTACCAAGTTGTTCTCTGTATCTTGGTACTAACGATCAACGAGAACTTTTTCATGAACGACATTTGGGTCAATGAACCCAATGTCATAGATTTGTCCTCTTCTGCATTGGAGAATCTTCATTCTGCATAATTAATATAGTGATGAGTAAGATTATAAAATACAATGAACGAGGTGAGCTAGCAAGAAAATTAATTACAGAAATAATACTTACATACAATAGGCACTGATGATAGCTTTGTCGAGTGCTTTTTGTTGGAACAACTAAAATAATTCAGAAAATTGAATCATTATCACTCCATTTCCAGACCCGAAAGCCTTGTTATCATATTTAATGTAGAGCCAATCCCCCCCTATCTTTGAGGCTGCCATGTACCAATTATGCAATCTTCGCATTTTTGTTGGTAGATCTTTGACCAACTCAGGTTTGACGAGAGGACGCCCGTGCTTGTATGTGTAGTCTGCAACTTTCTGATAATCTATTCGGTCTAAGTATTGATGAATAGTCAAGCCCTGAGCAGCGGCTACTTCTCCGAACATGGCAACAATCTCAGGTGTACAAGACTTGTCGTCGATCGGATCAACGGGCCGTACTCTGCTCGACCCTGCCTCGGTATTGGAGACCACTTTGAGCGGGGCAACTGATTGTTTTTTCTGTGTTCCGAGCTGGGGAACTGATCTTTCTGCTTTCCGTTTCGTAGCCTTATGAATAGAGCGTTCGTAGTCTGGTTCTTCCGCTGGCGGGGGTTGCTGCATATTCTTCAGCATTGCTACGACTTTGGCATGCTCTTCTGGGGTGTCGGGAAACTTTTTCGGTTTCTCCTTCAACTTAGCAAACCACGCGACCTTTTCGGCTTCTGCGTACACCGCGTTTTCCTCCGGTGTACGGTCGTAAGGTCTCTTGACCATATTCTTGTGAGGTATTTTTGGTAGGGGTGATACCGTACGTTTCGGTGATCGGTTCTTATCGAACCCCAACCTACCCGAACGCACCGGAGACTGAGGTGGCGGAGACTCACGCGGCGGAGACTGAGGCGGCGGAGACTGAGGCGGCGGAGACGGCCGCGCTGGAGACTGAGGCGGCGGAGACTCACGCGCTGGAGACTGAGGCTGCGGAGACGGCGCCTGAGGCGGCGACGGCGGAGAAGACTGTTGCGCTGGAGAGTGTTGCGCTGCATCGCTACTCTGAGGAGTCGATGGCCTTGGAAGCACGATTGATTCCTTTTGCCATAGAATGGTGTTTTTTCTGGCTTCTCCAAGTTCAACGATCTCCCCATCTTCACCTGCGGGGTGATCCAGCTTCAGCTCCTCAAATCCTTTAAAAACTTCATCCACTCCGACAATAGCGTAGCCAAGAGGAACAGGGGAGCAATGGAAAGTTGGTGTAGGTCCAATAGGTACGGCATAGCCGACCGCCACCTTCATGCTTATGTTCATCACTTTCACATGTAGCTCACAAGTTGTGGTCTCCGTGATATCATCCACTGGGTAGCGACGAAGAGGATCATCATCATGAACGAGCCTGCTCGAAGCCACGCTGCTTCTCCGATTCGATGGGGCGGTAGCATCGACGTGCTGCTGAGATAGGGCGAGAGTGCCTTGCTGGCTAAGTCGGTCGATTTGCTCCTGCTGCCGCTTGTACCCTTCTTCTAGCGCGCGGAGCCGGTCTGCCTTCTCGGCTTCTTCCCGTTGCTCCCTTACCTTTCTCCTCATATGACTTCTGTCGGGCCATATTTTTTGTTCCACGGGAAACCCATGTGCCCACGGCTTGGAGCCTGCGGTGCCTCGTGTTCGTCCATCATGTTCTTTATTCCCAAGGGTGCGTGCAAGCTCGTCATTCTCTCTATTGGGAAGGAACCGTCCCTCTTCAACATCCTTTACTGCTTTTCTAATGTCATCGATGGGTAGTTCAGGATTATCCTTGTGTCTTTTGTTATATATGCAGTCCCCGGTAGAAGCGTTTAGTGTGCCCCCATGCCCGTAGAACCAATTTCGGGACCGCTCGATCCATCCATCTCTAATAGGCTCTGGTACAATCCCTTGATCCAGCAGGTCCTTCTCTATTTTGTCCCACTTAGGCATGGAACAGGCGTAGCCACCGGGCCCCATATTATGGTGGTACTTCTTCTTAGCAGCATTTGCCTTATTTATTTCAGACTTTGCCAGAGCTGGCTCCGATTTCTTGTACGCTACAAATTCATCCCAATAGTCTCTTATCTTCTCGTACCCTCGATCGAAATCCGGAGTTTTTCCTTTCAACACATAGTCGGTGTACAATCTCTTCTTATATTTGTTAAATAGCTCGGCCATCTTCTTAAGAGCCCACGCCTTGACTTTATCTACTAGCTCTTTTTTAAGTTTATCCATCAGCTCCTCAGATGGCTCCCCCTGCTCTGGATCCACCTCTGGCCGTGGCAAGGTGAAATTATGCATGACCTTTTGAAAAATGTGTTTTTTGCCTTCGTCGCCGAGCCAGGTAAGATCACGATCCTTTGGCTTATTCCATTCTTGGATGGTGATCGGGACGAAGTCCCTAACAACGACACCGCATTGCTTCACAAACTTCTGTTTGACATCTGTTGGAGCAATGGGTTCGCCGTCTGCAGCGACCACCTCGATCCTGTACCGGACATTGTCCTCCAACTTTCTGGTTGGTCCTCGCCTCACAGTGGATTTGCTCGATCCGGAGGGCTAAAAGAAGAAAGACCGTTAATATGTGTATATAGACAACGGAGGCTAAATTAATTAATATAAATATATATATGCACCTCTCCGGAGTTTGTGTTGATCAATGTGGCACCCGAGCCGCTGGCTTCTGCCTTGTCGGCTTCCCCCTCATCGGAGTCACCGAGTACGGCCTCTTCCCAGGCGTCGGGGCCGCCGTCACCTCGGTTGAGAGACTCATCCCCCTCACCGGACTCGTTCAGGAATTGAGTTGCGACATCGTCGCCGCGGATCATATCCTCGAGGATATGTTCGTCATTTTCATCTCTACCGACTGGATCCATGGTTTCTGGAAAATGCATGTCGTGTCATTCAGGAAACTTGTAGGGATAGAATTAATGCTACTAGAAGGAAAGGCGCGCGTTGTTGCGCCGGGTGTTTCTAAGCGTCGTGGTGATACATTTCTAATTAAGCGTCATGGTGATACATTTTTAATTAAGCGTCGTGGTGATCATCGTCGGCACTTAGGTAAAAGCAACAATGTCGCGGTAAAAGACTCCTCACAAAAATGGAACACTTAGCATATACATAGGTAAAAGCAACAATTGTATTCATATTATAAGATAGAAAATCAATAGTCCCAATTGTCAACAATTTTACAACTAAAAATGCTAAAAATGTATTCAACATTTAGGGATACGAATATGCAACATGTATTGCTAAAAGTCCCAATTGTCAACAATTTTACATGTGTATTCAACATTTAGGGATAAAAATACATTTATTTATAACTAAAAATGCTAAAAATCCTATAACTAAAAATGCTAAGTTCCTATAACTAAATTGCTAAAAATGTTAAAATTCCTATAACTAAGTTCCTATAACTAAATTCCTATAACTAAATTGCTAAAACTAAAATGCTAAATTCTAACTAAAAATACTTCTAACAATCACCATTCTCCTCTCCCATCTGGAACCTGCAAAATATCCCTAGCTAGCTAGCACATCCAGAGCATGGGCCGAGGGGAGGAGAGGTAGCCCGGCGCGGTGGGGGGAGGGGGGAGGAGGCCGGTAGCCCCGGCTCACCTTGAGGACGGCGACGGTGACGGGGAAGAAGGACGGCGACAATCGACGACGGGGGAGGAGGTCGGAGGAGCGCGCGTGTCCGACGGGGGAGGAGGCCGGAGGAGATCGAGCGTCCGGCGGACCGAGGAGGCCGGGCTCGCGTGGCGGAGGAGGTCCGTGGAGGCCGGCGGAGGAGCGGCCGGAGAAGCGGGCGGCGGAGGACGGCACGGAGCGGGCGCCGGAGGAGCAGACGACGGCGAGCGGCGGCGCGGAAATTCGACAGCCTGACGGCAGGGATGTGGATTCCGAGCGCTCCGGTCCTTAGTCGCGAATGAGGATTTGGGGGAGAAGAACAGAGCGCGGGCAGTTAAACGCTACCCTTTCGTCCCGGTTCCTCGCCCCAACCGGGACCAAAGGACCTTTAGGTCCGGTTGGTGGCACCAACCGGGACCAAAGGCCTACCCTTTCGTCCCGGTTGGTGGTACCAACCGGACCTAAAGGTCATTTTCGGCGGCACCGAAAAGGCGCGCGCCAAAATACCTTTAGGTCCGGTTGGTGGTTCCAACCGGGACTAAAGGTTTTTTTTTAATAAAGAGTTTAAAAATGCAATAAACTTATGAATTTAATATCTTTTAATCTGTTTATCAGAAAAATACAAATAATATATCAAATTGTTCAAAAAAATATAATCTATATATTTATATCAAATTGAACTTTGTTTGAGATTAAGTTTAAAAAAATTGTAATAAACTTATAAATTCATTAAGACATTAGTTAAACTTATAAATTTAATATCTTTTGATCTGTTTATCGGAAAAATACAAATAATATATCAAATTGTTCAAAAAAATATAATCTATATATTTATATCAAATTCAACTTTTTTTGAGATTAAGTTTTAAAAAATTGTAATAAACTTATAAATTCATTAAGACATTAGTTATACTTATAAATTTAATATCTTTTGATCTGTTTATCAGAAAAATACAAATAATATATCAAATTGTTCAAAAAATATAATCTATATATTTATATCAAATTCAACTTTTTTTGAGATTAAGTTTTAAAAATTGTAATAAACTTATAAATTCATTAAGACATTAGTTAAACTTATAAATTTAATATCTTTTGATCTGTTTATCAGAAAAATACAAATAATATATCAAATTGTTCAAAAAAATATAATCTATATATTTATATCAAATTCAACTTTTTTGAGATTAAGTTTAAAAAAATTGCAATAAACTTATAAATTCATTAAGACATTAGTTAAACTTATAAATTTAATATCTTTTGATCTGTTTATCAGAAAAATACAAATAATATATCAAATTGTTCAAAAAAATATAATCTATATATTTATATGAAATTCAACTTTGTTTATCAGAAAAATAAAAAAACTTATAATCCTTTATTCAGAAGATATGGCGATCACAGACTCTGAAACTAACTTCGACCGGTTACTGAGCCGCGGGGTGCTGAGCCGCCGGCGCTGCGCATCCAAAGAGAAGGAACCCTCACAGGGTCATAGCTCACGTGAGAAGGAACCCTCTGAAAAAACGACCACCTACTGTCATACTGCCTATCCAATAGATACATGTAGCGACGGACATGCTCATCCTCCTCCCTGATACGGCGACGTACCACCTCCTCGGAGGCCAGCTCCCTCTGCACCGAGCGTGGCCCATGCGACTGCCACCATAGAAGATCCGGGTCGACGACGTCACCCGGATTCCTCACCAAGCTGCGCGTCCCGGAAGGTAGCACCTCCCAGTGCCAGCCCGGTGGAGCCCAGTCCCGCACATCGCCCCTCTGGTCCAATATGGACATCGTCGCCAACACCTAAGTCAATGGAAGAGTGATGAGGTTGCAGATATGAGTTTAGATGTGATATGGCAATGGCGGCCAAGCCTACATATATATGTGATCAGGGCCTTTAGTACCGGTTCGTGTTACCAACCGGGACTAAAGAAGCACACGGATCGTGTGTTTCTTTCAAGCGCTTGTGAGCCGTTGGATCAGGGGTGTGTTTCTTTAGAGCGCTTGTGAGCCGTTGGATCAGGGGCACACAGATCGTGTGTTTCCTTCGAGCGCTTGTGAGCTGTTGGATCAGGGCCTTTAGTACCGGTTCGTGTTACCAACCGGGACTAAAGAAGCACACGGATCGTGTGTTTCTTTCAAGCGCTTGTGAGCCATTGGATCAGGGGTGTATTTCTTTAGAGCGCTTGTGAGCCGTTGGATCAGAAGCACACGGATCGTGTGTTTCCTTCGAGCGCTTGTGAGCTGTTGGATCAGGGCCTTTAGTACCGGTTCGTGTTACCAACCGGGACTAAAGAAGCACACGGATCGTGTGTTTCTTTCAAGCGCTTGTGAGCCGTTGGATCAGGGGTGTGTTTCTTTAGAGCGCTTGTGAGCCGTTGGATCAGAAGCACACGGATCGTGTGTTTCCTTCGAGCGCTTGTGAGCTGTTGGATCAGGACCTTTAGTACCGGTTCGTGTTACCAACCGGGACTAAAGAAGCACACGGATCTGCACTTCATCCACAGGTAAACCTTCTAATCGCCTATAAATAGCGACGTCCCTGCAGCGAAACGACACACAACGAGCGTCTACCTTTGCCACCGAACCCAATGGTTGGATTTAGCCTACCCGCTGGCATGTTCCCTAACACAAGCCCTCGGGTAGGTTGAATCCAACCACTGGATTAGGGTGACACAATGACGGATCCAAGCAGCGGCAAGGCGCTCTGATCATTCAGTTCATCGACCGAATACAAATCAAACGGTTTCACCTGCATACACCCTACGGTGCATTTGATATGCGGGCACTCTCTAGCCACAGTAGGGTTGTATGCAGGTGATACCGTGTGTTTTGTTCTATCTAGAAATCCTTCAGTTCATCGACCGAATACGGTTTGTATGCAGGTGATACCGTGTGTTTTGTACACGAACTTCTCACCAGTTTTTGTCAACACTCATACATAAAAAGGTTTTGAGAACACTCATACATAAATTGTTTTATATACTATTACACTCATACTTAGATCATGATCGCTTCTTCGGCCTTAACCATGGAGTTTCTTCATTATTTAACGGGATGCTTATGTCAGTTTTCACTGTGAATGGCGGAATTTCATCAAACTTATTATAGTCTGCTGACATGTCTGTCTTGTCCTCGACTCCCGCGATGTTTCTTTTTCCTGAAAGAACTATGTGACGCTTTGGCTCATCGTGTGCTGTATTTGTTTCCTTATCTTTTCTTTTTTTCGGTCTGGAGCTCATGTCCTTCACATAGAAAACCTGAGCCACATCATTGGCTAGGACAAATGGTTCATCTCTGTACGCAAGATTCTTGAGATCCACTGTTGTCATTCCGTACAGCTGGTCTACCTTTACCCCTTCTCCATTCATGTTGACCCAACTGCACCGAAACAAAGGGACCTTAAAAGTAGGTCCATAGTATGTGTCCTTTTGTCCATTCTCGTCTGTTGCATCAAAGCGAATACCACTGTTTTGATTGGTACTCTTTTTATCTTGGTCAATCGTGTAAAATGTATTCCCATTTATCTCGTACCCTTGGAAAGTCAATACAGTCAAAGATGGTGACGCGGCCAATAAGTAGAGTTGATCTCCAACATCGGTGTCATTCATGAGATGTAATCGCAACCAACTACCGAAAGTCTCCATGTGTTTTTGTTTAATCCAGGAGTCAGGCTTCCCTGGGTTTTTGGAGCGTACACTATTCTTGTGTACCTCGATATACGGAGCCACGAAGGTGGAACTTTGTAGAACTGTGTAGTGTGCTTGAGTGAAAGAATGCCCGTCCCTACATATCATTGCTTTCTTTCCTAGCGTGCCTTTTCCACTAAGTCTCCCCTCATGCCGTGATTCAGGAAGACCAATCGACTTAATGTCGGGAATAAAGTCAACACAAAACTCAATGACCTACTCTGTTCCATAGCCTTTGGAGATGCTTCCTTCTGGCCTAGCACGGTTATGAACATATTTCTTCAAGACTCCCATGAACCTCTCGAAGGGGAACATATTGTGTAGAAATACAGGACCGAGAATTGCAATCTCGTCGACTAGGTGAACCAGGAGATGCGTCATAATATTGAAAAATGATGGGGGGAACACCAACTCAAAACTAACAAGACATTGGGCCACATCCTTCTGTAACCTTGTCAGACTTTCTGGATCGATTACCTTCTGAGATATTGCATTGAGAAATGCACATAGCTTCACAATGGGTACTCGAACATTTTCCGATAGAAGCCCCCTCAATGCAATCGGAAGCAACTGCGTCATAATCACGTGGCAATCATGAGACTTCAGGTTTTGGAATTTTTTATATGCCATATTTATTATTCCCTTTATATTTGACGAGAAGCCAGCCGGGACCTTGATACTGCTCAGGCACTCAAAAAATATTTCCTTCTCTGCTTTCGTAAGAGCGTAGCTGCTTAAGTAATGACGCCCTTTATCCGTATGCTTGTTGTTTGGGTCTTTCATACGCTGCTGGTACTCCCTTGCTTCCGGTGTATCTTTTGTCTTCCCATACACGCCGAGGAAGCCTAGCAGGTTTACGCAAATATTCTTTGTCACGTGCATCACGTCGATTGAAGACCGAACCTCTAGGACTTTCCAATAGGGTAGCTCCCAAAATATAGATTTCTTCTTCCACATGGGCGCGTGTCCGATAGCGACGTCTTTCGGAACAGAATGACCGCCAGGACCCTTTCCAAAGATTACTTCTATGTCCTTGACCATACCAAATATAACATCACCATCAGGGAGCTTAGGCTTCTTCCGGCGATCTGCCTCACCATTGAAATGCTTGCCTTTCTTTCTTACGGGGTGACTGCCTGGAAGAAATTGACGACACCCCAGGTACACGACCTTCTTACATTTTTCCAAATATGTACCTTTAGTCTTATCTAAACAGTGCGTGCATGCGTTGTATCCCTTGTTTGACTGTCCTGAAATGTTACTAAGAGCAGGCCAATCATTGATGGTTACGAACAGCAACGCTCGTAGGTCAAATTCCATCTGTTTGTACTCATCCCACACACGTACACCTGGTATGGCCCACAACTGCAAAAGTTCATCAACTAATGGCCTTAGGTACACATCAATGTCGTTGCCGGGTTGCTTCGGGCCTTGGATGAGAACTGGCATCATAATGAACTTCCACTTAATGCACAACCAAGGAGGAAGGTTGTAGATACATAGAGTCACGGGCCAGGTGCTGTGACTGCAGCTCTTCTCCCCAAAAGGATTCATACCGTCTGTACTTAGACCAAACCATAAGTTCCTTGCGTCACCTGCAAAGTCCGGGAACTCTCTCTCGATTTTTCTCCATTGAGACCCATCGGCGGGGTGTCTCAACTTCCCGTCTTTCTTACGCTCTTCTTTGTGCCATCGCAACAACCTGGCATGCTCTTTGTTTCTGAACAGACGTTTCAACCGTGGTATTATAAGAGCATACCACATAACCTTAGCAGGAATCTTCTTCCTGACGGGCTCGTCATCGCCCTCAACATCACCAGGATCATCTTGTCTGATCTTGTATCGCAGTGCATTGCATACCGGACATGCATCCAAATTCTCATACTCCTCACCGCGGTAAAGGATGCAGTCATTGATGCATGCATGTATCTTCTGCACATCTAATCCTAGAGGGCAGATAGCCTTCTTTGCTTCGTACGTAGTCTCGGGCAGTTCGTTATCCTTTGGAAGCTTCGGCTTCATTATTTTCAGTAACTTTTCAAATCCCTTGTCAGATAAACCAGTCTCTGCCTTCCATTTCAGCAATTCCAGTGTGGTACCGAGCTTTGTGCTGCCATCTTCGCAATTTGGGTACAACAACTTTTTGTGATCCTCTAGCATGGCCTCCAACTTCAGCTTCTCCTTTTCTGTATCGCATTCTCGTTGTACATCGGAAATGACCCGACCAAGACCATCAGCATGCTCATCTGGCGTCCGTTGTTCTTCACCTCCTTTTTCTTCATTGTCTTCCATCGCAGTATCACCGTATTCTTCAGAGAACATACGATAGTTCTCATCATCATTTTCTTCTTCATCGTCTTCCATCATAACCCCTCTTTCTCCGTGCTTGGTCCAACAATTATAGCTGGGCATGAAACCTCTCCGAAGCAGGTGGCCTTGAAGGGTTTTCGAGGAAGAGTGCTCCTTAACGTTCCGACAGTCCACACATGGACAAGGAATAAAACCATCCTCTTTGTTTGTCTCAGCCACATGGATAAATTTATGCAAACCTGCAAGAAAATCGGAACTGCGTCGATCGCCGTACATCCATCGCCGCCGGGCATCCATCTGCATATCATATAATTAAGTTTATCAAATACAATTAAAATACATGTTCAATACTGAAATGACCACCGTATATCGACACATGCAAAATTTGTATCAATTACAGATGAAATTAAAAGACAAAGCTAGGTTGCTAATTAACCTCGATCGATCGGAGGAAAGAGAGAGGACAAAGCCTAAGGGTGGCTCGGGCACCTCATATCATTTTGTGTGAACTGAAATGTGGCTCGGGCATTTCATCGAACACCTCTAGTGCATAGCAAAGGAAAAAAAAACTAGCACCCACCTCTCACACCTCCTAGCAGAAAAAAATAGAGGAGTAGAAGCTGGCTGCTGGCTTTATAGGCAGGGGACTATTAGTCCCGGTTCGGGCTACCACCCGGGACCAATGCCAGGCATTGGTCCCGGGTGGTGTTTCAACCGGGACTAATGCCTCTCCAGCCCCCTTCCAAAAGCCTCATTTTCTACTAGTGGAAGAATCATTTTTTTGGCGCCACGGTCCAGGTGCTCGCCACTTGCAAGATCCCTCCCCGGTCTCAACTCTGGACGCTTATTCAGCCGCAGAATCTAACGATCCCTTGGCGGCAAAACTCTGCTGCAAGGGTTAACAGGAACCGCAAGAACAGTATAAACTTTACGAGGTCATTCCCTGTCGGTAACTATGCCACTACCCGCAGTCCAGAATCTGCAGCGGTGTAGGGGTCCGGCCGGCCGGCCGGCGGTGTGATTTTACAGGAGGTTCTCCGGCCACTCCCAAGTTTCGAGACCCGTGGTGCTGATAAGTGATATAACCTGCTGACGGTGACAAGTGCCAACTCGATCCTAAAGCTAGCAGCCAGTTGATATCACATGCTCATCAAACGTAAAAAGAGCAGAAAACACTGCGTATATAAGTCTAGGATGAACTATGTTCAAATTCAATAGGGATCGATCAGATCTGGCCGTTGTTCGGATACGTTACAGTCAGGGAGCTCAGTTTCAGCAAGCAAAGCGCAACGCATCCAATATAGGAGTATAACGCGCGCATATGCGCTCCTTTCTGAAATCAAAGACGATCGCGGCGCTAGTTTTTCTCCCCGGCCGGCCGCTTTACTTACTCGTCTTTCCTCCGTATATTTCGCCTTTCTCTGCCGTGGCCACTCACTCAAGGACCCGCCGGAGCACGAGACTCCGGCGGCCGCCGCGCGCGCGCCATGCAGGACCACCACCACCACCACCTTGCACCATAAAAACCTAAAGCAAAGCGAGTCATGTGCACGGTCATGTCATTGCTTTGGACCTAAGAGAACTCCTTTTGACACTGTCACTGACTCGACCACCGGGCGCCGGCCCCTGTGCGTGAATGTGACCAGCATGTGATCGCTCCTTGTTGTAGCCCTGATCAGTGACAATTAATGCTTAAATATTAGGGTTCCATGCATATGATGATATGACCATATCGTCGATCCACGTAGATATATAAAGAAGGAGGAGGAAGATTCAACCATTCACCACATGCAAGTTGGCCTTAAGTTACAATATGTTAGGCGTTGCAGCCCTAGATATATAGGTAGATAGACCATGCATCATGCATGAATGTACACCAATCATTTGACACTATCAAGACCTGCACTTGGAAAAGTCACCTTGCTTTTTCCACTGGTTTGAGGTTAAGTGGTTGGCTAGCTCCCAAGCATTTCATTCCCCTGATGTTATGCCTCCAATTATTCCAACCCGGCGAGTGTGTGTCGGTTCCCTGTTTATTATGCGAGCCTAGCTAAGGCACACACACAGATAACTGTTCTTTTGGGGCTCAGATCGATCATGGGAGATTGCACTAGTGCACCTAGCATGTGTGTCGTCTTTCCACGCGTGCATGGCACCGATGATCGATCGGTATCAAAGGTGTGGAATCAAGGTTGGTCATCAGGCCCCCCACCAATTCTAAACCATTTGTTAGGTGCAAAACTGTGGTCGCCGCTGGTACAACGGAAATGCTAGCCATCTGTATGGTATGTATGTGCGTCCTTCTCGATCGTGTGTCGCTAACATGTGGCCCCGGATCACCAACAGATATTATTTTCTGTCACTCTCGATCGATCGATCGACCAAGATTTTACTCTATGAGTGCAGTTATTGGGTACTTTACGGGGAGCCCAGCTGCGTGAGCAGTCAGTCAAGTGGAGTCCAACTCGTAGCTAGCCTTGCTTGCCGGTTTCTTGCAACGGGGCACTTGCCAAAAATTGCTTTACACACATGGTGGCGTTGTTGTCTGCTAGTGTACGTGTTTCTTCTTGCACGTTAAGGAACGGAGCATCGTACGAGCTAGCCATAAAGAGACAATGGTGTGGTTGGGTTGGCTACCCCCACACACCATGCATTTGCCTTTGATCCGTCGTTTTTATTACTACTTCGCCGTTGCCGAATCACCCGATCGATCACATGCGATCGATCGAAAGGCAAATTCACCGGCCGGGCATATATCGGCTGCTGTGTCAAGCTAAGTTAGGTTTGCATGGGGTCAGGAATTTCGACGAAATACGACGGAGAATATAAATTAGCATATGGAAGTGAGGTGCATCTCATGCGGTGATGCCCATGCATGTCGATGTCTCGCTCGTTTGGGTCAAAAGGGAGCCCTGAGGAACAAAAGGGAGTTGGGAAAGAAGCTCAATATATACACCCTAGCTATCGCTTACTCTCTCCGATCCGATGTAGGTACTGTAGGCCAGATTCGGTGACGAGAAGATTTGGTGTCTCCCTACTGTTTCTACTCCGTAAAGAACAGGAGCACACAATCGGGGCATGTCGCAACTTGCAACTGAATCAATGCCAAACCGACGAAAAAATGTGTCTCGATCGGGTCTAGGCAGCTATATATGCAAGATAGGAATAGCAGGAACTACGACAACACGATCTCACTGCTTGTACAATACCTAATTTAGTTTATTACGACTCTATCACTAACTTTTGCCGAAATTTTACGACTAGGCTTTTTCACATTGTCAAACCCTACTAAATCTCACAACCCCGTATCGAAGATCTAGAAACGATGCGATGGCTCCTGTTCGATCCTTTTCCGATGAAATGAATGAATTACCATGCTTTCTGCCGACTGATAAAGAACTTACTGATGATCGATTGCTTCACCCATGATCTTCTGATCTTGCTATAGCATAGCGATGCGTCAACACATATGAAAATAATAGATGATTGTTTTCCTTAAATGCGGGTTCCACCAAAAAAGGGTAACTAACTCTATCTTTGACCCCGACCCATATCACGCACGCGGCATGCCAAACAACCAGGCATGCATGTCGCTAACGTCTCGGCTTAGACTCGACGCCATGTTTGATGCTCATTCGTCAGTCGTCACACACGCCTATCTGGATAGTGATGTAATCACCATAGTCACACGGGAGTTTGAGGAGAGTTTGTTCAAATATGAACTGAAATAATCTTGCATGATATGTGTTTGTTGAATGGACTCGATGGGAGCTGATTGCACATGCTCTAAGTTTATTTATTTAATGATTAAAGATGAAGCACAACAAGTAGAACACAGTACGCAGGTTTTTGATACTTCTGGGCTTGGCCATCTTCAAAATCTTGATCCGCCTGCTCTTCCTCAAAAGGTGTACCCACCGTCACGAAAGGAGGTTGGATTGGTGTCGTCGACCAGGCCAGGCAATGTTTGAACTCATGTAGATGCCCGCCTTGTTGTGGACATAAGTTGCCCATAGGTCAGTGATGATCGACCCGCGGTCGACCACATCAACGACTTGAAGGATGATTTGATGCTTGAATGAGCACTTAATCTCTAGCAAGGAAGGCCACACCGGAGATTCCATGTCACCGGAATCCGATGGAACGTACTTGCGGATGATCGGTCAAGACCTCAACGGTGTACTCCTTTTGGGGGAAGGTGCATGGGTTCTTCAGCCACACCATTACGTCAAAGGACAAGTTGTCCATGAGCGCCCACATCTCCACCATCTTGCTGCTGAGGAAGTTGAGGTGTCGGTTCAGCACCTCCATCTCCCTCACATCGAAAGAGAGGCTATCGAATCTTAGCAAGCATCGAAAGCCAAGCTCTAACAGCGTTGCACCGTGATGCATGTGAAATGCATACATGAACTTTGCACTATAACACTTGTATTCCATTCATATTTGCATCATATAAGAGGTATATTACTATTATTTAATGATTTTTGGTAATTAATAATGATTTCCCCTTTTATGGAATTAATCCTGCGCAGGCAGAAAACCCCTATTTCTTTCCTTATTTATTTCAGGGCCTTAACGACGTCATAATGAGCTGCAAATTTATGGGGATCATTATTTTGGAAGGAGGAAGACCTAGGAGCGAAGGAAGCAAGCAAACGGAGGCCGGAGGGGCGAAAGAGGGTGCCCCACGCGGCCAGGTACAGGGGCCACGTGGGCCCACCTCTTTTGGCCCTCGTGGCCCCGTTTGCGACGATCCTTCTTCCTGAAGCTTCCTCGTGACCTAAAAATGCCTATATAAAGAGCCCCCCGATGTTTTTCGGAGGGAGAGCCGCCACACGAGAGAAACAAGAAACAGAGACCAGGAGGCTGCAGATTGGAGGGGGAAACTCCGGCGGAGCGCTGCCGAAGAGGTCTCCTTCTCTATCGACTTCTCCACCGTCTCCATGATGAAGAGGGAGTAGTCCACCTCTGGACTATGGGTTTGTGGCAGTAGCATATGTATCTCTCTCTCTCTCTTGAGCTTCACTAATTAGCACCGTGTGAGCTGCTGAACATGATTACGGTCATCGTTGTATTACCTTTGTGGTGGATCTTTTTATGAGTTAATATATGTTGAGATTGCAATGTTTATTTCAGTTATGAAAGTAGATGCATATTATGTACCCCGTTCTTGTATCCTTGTTTTGATCAAGCATGTTTATGAGAGCGTGTGAGGGGGAACGTGTGCATTAGTTGGAGTAACGGGGGTGGTGATGTGATAAGCTGACAACTTAATATCGCGATCCATTGGGTGTTTACCTTACTTTGTTGCCTCACTAGGGATAAACCAAAATACCATGTTGCAAGGTATGAGGAGTGACAAGCCTCTACCTATGACTAGATCCAGCATGTTCTTATTTTCACTTCATGTCATTAATCTTAAGGCTATACTCCGAGTCATCTTAATTACTGAGGTGTTATGATTTAGTTCGCATCTTGGTGGAGTATAAGTGAGACTAATAATAAAAAGGTCTCTATGTTAGGACGTGATGCCCATATAATTAGTAACATGTCATTAAACTTGTTTGCAATCTCATATGTTAATCCTATGTCTACTTATTTGCCACACTATATTAAAGAGAGAGTGCATGTGTGAAACCATGAACCCCGGTCCATTTTTAATCATAAGAAACAACTTTCCAACCACTTTTAAGCATTTTCTACATTCAGCCATTTTAAAATCAGAAAATACAAAAACACTTTTATTCATTGCATACACATATAAAAACCCCAAAAATATCATCCATCATCATTACTATCATCCTTGCATTACTACTTACCACTATTGCATATTTATTTACTGTTTTGCATTCATTATTATCTTAATATCATTCTCACACCTTGTGCTTGACAACCACTTGGTGAGGTTGAAGGCACAAAGCAATCTACTTTGTTTGCAGGAAATCTAGAGAAGGACAAGGAGATAAAATCCCCACTACTGATTCCCCGAGAGTTCGATATTAAACCCTCGAGTCACCCTCGTAGGGAAAAAACTTCCACCTCTACATACTCTGCACTTGGAGGCTCAACCTATCCCATATAATATTTTCCTTTCAGGGTATCAAGAGTGCTTGTTGGCGTAGTTGAGGGAGAAACACTCTCATCAATTCTGTCATCACGTGTTTTTTCTGGCGCCGTTGCCGGGGAATCATAGTTGGAAGGTTTTATCCAAGGATATCACAACAAAGTCAACTTCATCACCAACTTGTGCTAACACCTAAGCTTGGGGAGGTTGCACCTACGTGAGCATCATCTTGTCCATCTTTACCTTCAAGCATTTTATTTTGTTTTGTTATTGTCTTGCATATCATTTTTAGATTTCGGTTTGCATTTTTTATTTTCAGTTTTGCATTTTGTTTTGCATTAGTTAATTCGGTTTGGATTATTTAGTGTCATTTTATTTTCAGTTTTGCATAAAAAATAAAAACACATAAAAACTTGCTAAAATGGGTGATAGGACTAAGTTGTGTGACTACATAAATACTCCAAATGATCAATTTATTGCTAAACCTATTACCACACCTGAGATACAAGCTGATAGCTATGAATTAAGTCCTAGTTTGTTGAACTTGATAACTAGGGAGCAATTTGGTGGTAGTGCTGTGGAGGATGCCTCTATGCATCTTCATGATTTTGTTGAAATCTGTGACATGCAAAAATTTAAGAATGTTGAAAGTGATGTTCTAAAACTGAAATTATTTCCTTTCTCACTTAGCAGAAAAGCTAAGGAGTGGCTGCATTCATTACCTACTGATAGCATTAAAACTTGGAATGATCTGAAAGAAGCTTTCATTAAGAAATATTATCCTCCTGTTAAAATTTTGCAAAATAGAAACAATATTCTATCTTTTAGGCAAAATGAAAATGAACATGTTGCTATGGCTTGGGATAGGATAAAACTTATGCTTAGAACTTGCCCATCACATGGAGTTAATGAATGGACCATACTACACTCTTTTTATAATGGTCTGAATTACATGTCTAGAAATATACTTGATTCTGCTGCTGGAGGTGCTTTTATGGGAAAAACTATAGTAGAGGCTAAGAATATATTGGAAAGCATTTTGCAAAACTATAGTCAATGGCAAACTGATAGAGCACCTAGTTCATCTAAGAAAGTAAACTCCATAGAAGAAACTCATGATTTGTCATCTAAGATGGATACTATTCTTGTTTTGCTTAATAAAACTAGTGTTGAAAATATTCCTTTGCAAGAACTAGTTGGTAATAATTCTGAAAATATTGATGTCAACTTCATTAGGAATTATGGAAACAATGGGTATGGTAAAAACAATTATAATTCTTATAATAAACCTCCATATGTTCCCAACAATCGGCCTTTTGTTCCATATCCTAATGCTAATGATAAATGGAAGCCTGTGTCATCAAGTAATGATAATTTTGAGTATAATAAAATTCTTATGGAACAAGTTGCTAGTCATAATACCATGATACAAGAGTTGAATAAGTCTGTTGCTTCTATTAGTTCTGATATTAAAAACTTACAACTCCAAGCTGCAGGACTAGACAAAGCCCTTTCAAAACTTGCTGATAATCAAGCCACCTTATTGAGTATGTCTGCTGGAAAACCACAAACACCACCTGTGGTTGGATTGAATTCTATTAATATTGCTGAAAAATGTTCCTCTTACTTTGGAGGAAACTCTGAATGAATTGCTAAATTATCCTGAATATCTGTTGCCTTTTATGTCTCATCTTATGGCTTTAAAAGAAGAAGTTAGTAAAACTGAACATTATGAAAGAAAAGTTGAAGAAGTTAAGATGCTTAGTGAAGTTAATGATCCTTTGCTTGATTTAGATAATTGTACCTTGCATGAATTAATATCTATCTTACAAAAATTTGCAAGTGATCCTTCTATTGATGTTAACCAATCTGGTTTTGGTTCTTATATTGCTAATCATGTCTTGAAAGAAAAAAAATTGCTAGATACAATCAAGAAGCTATGATACCACCTAAGCTTGGGGATATATGGATCCCCAAGGTGCTAGTAACTATTGGAAAAGAGACACACCATGCCATACTTGATCTAGGATCTAGTGTCTCTATTTTATCTAAAGAATTATATGAAGTACTTGAATTAAAGAATCTTGAAAAATGCTCTGTTGAACTTGCACTTGATGATAATACCATTAAACGTGCTTTAGGAAAAGTAAGTGATGTTATGGTAGAGTTACATATGACTTTTGTACCTATGGATTTTCTAATCATGGATATGGAGAATAAAACCTCTAGTCCTATTATTCTTGGAAGACCTTTTCTTCGTACCATAGGGGCTATTATTGATTCAAAAGAAGGGAATGTGAAGTTTCAGTTTCCACATAAGAAATGCATGGAACACTTTCCAAGGAAGAAGGGCACAACTTTTAAGCTCCGTCATGAGCTTCATCTTTGGTAAACAACAAGTAAGTAAGCCTAGCTATATGGCTACAAAGAAAGCGCTTTGCGGCAGGCAACCCGGTTGTTTTTATTTGGATTTTATTTGTGTCCTCTTGCTGTAACAAGAGATTGTTTTCTTAGCTTAGTTTCTGGAATTTTTAATAAAGTGCCAAGTTTTACCTATTTTGGTTTGAAAAAGTTGCTACTTCTATTTGGAGATTTTATTCCTGCACGAAGTCTGTGCACGGTTTGATTTTTCGTTGCTATTATGTAACTCCGATTGAGCTGAGATTTTAACTGTAACTGCAAATTTTCATCCTCTATATGCCTGAAGTTTTTCAGAATTTTTCTATGAGTTTAAGTAGGACAGAAAAATACGTTTTGCTGCTGCTATTTTTCTGGACAGATTCTGTCCCATATTGTTTTATGCATAGTTTGAACTTTTGAGTTGAATCTTTTTGATCCAATTGAGTTTATGAGTAGGCATACAACATTATACACTCTCTTATCATTCATATGAATTTTAGTCCATGGATTATATGCAGCAAGAAGCCTATTTGTTTATCTCAACTAATATCACCCCACAGAAAAGAAATGGGAGAAACAGTGTTTTGAAATTTTTTCACAGGGATTGGAGGAGATGCACCATGAGTTATCCAAGGATGGTGAAAACCATAAGCTTGGAGATGTGGAGAACATCCCCACTGAACCAATAAACTCTCGGTTTGCACATGTCTAACTTCTGTTTTTCATTTGAAACATTTTATCGCATAAACTTGGAGCGTCTTTTTGTTTGTTTTTGCCTTGATTTTTATTTTGTGAGACCACCACACTATCATTTATATATGAGAAAGCTACTGGAAATATGGGTTGAAATATCTTGCATGCTTTTATTGTATTGGGAAAAGGGATATCTAAGTTGATTTTTAATGACACATATAGTTGCATGATTCATGAGCTTCTTTATGAGTAATAATTTGCAAATACTTTATCATGAGCTATCTTTTATTCATATTTTGATGTTGTATGTTATTTCACCTTGTTTGACATGTATTAGTTAGTTCTATGGACACTCATGCATGCATCTAGAAGGTCATCTTTCTCCCTTTTGCTAGCCCAAAAATTCCAATAAGTAAAAACTTGTTTCCAACACCCTCAACCCAAGTTTTTCCAGTGAGCCCACCATATCTACCTATTAGCTTTATGCTATTCCAAGTATGTTTACCATGTTATTTGTGTTATCTATACCTCTAAATGAAAATGATTATGTTATTTATTGTAATGGGAAAAGTTGGTTAAAAAGCTCTCGCGAACTTGATGCACACTTTATTTTTATTGCATTTAATAAACATGAACCATTGTGATTAATATTATGATGATAGTGGCTTGACAAATGTTTAAGGTTGGGAGTTAGCCCATATGTACTGTCACATGCAAAGCTTTCAACATGTTCCATCATTTATTTAGTTGATATCATGTACTTTTGTTTATGGATGCCTGTCATGGTGAAATAATGTGGAAATAGAGTAAGTTTAAATGAGTTTGTATAAATGGTTAGAGAGAAACCTGGGCCGCTAATCTAAGCCATGCATCATTCATGGTGGAAATTTACTTACATGCTATTTTGAACTTTCTGTGATACACCCTACAATAAAAAGCTATATCAAGTGGTAAATAAAAAAGGTGTTGAGGTTGTTCATTATGTTTGTTTGTCTTGTTGTTTTGATGTGGGCTTGATCCATATCATGGGACAAGAGGTACCCCAGTTGAGTCTCTTGATAATACCATTATTACTTACAATGATAGATAACTTAAACTTGCTTTGTTTCCCAAGATGAGTAATCATGGTGTAGGTACTTGTATTCAAGGGGCATGAGACATCTAACCTTTACTTTATCAAGGCCACTACTCATATTTGCTTTCACATTTAACTTTAATCATTCAAGATGCTATGATGGGGGAATGAGAGCTTGACACCAAGTATTACCATTGCAATCAATAACTCAAGTAGAATAGTTTGGAGGATAGATGAAACTTATGCATGTTTTACCTCTACTAATTTATATATCCTTTCCAAAGTGTCCACCTTTTACTTTTAGATTTTCATCTTCACTCTATGACCAATGTAGGATGTTCTTACTTATCATATTGCATACTTGTGGTCCATATTACTATCTTTTATGTTACACTTTGTGAACTATCATTGAACATCCTTGCATTGAATACTTGATATCACATTATAAACTGTTTGCATATTGCTACTTCTTTGAATTAATGAATCATTTGACTTTATGTAGCAGTAGCACTCATCTTTTATATCCATGTTGTTATTATATTGCAAAGTTCAAGTTAGTTTTATCACTTTCATACTCGAGGACGAGCATGAGTTAAGCTTGGGGATGTTGATGCATGTGAAATGCATACATGAACTTTGCACTATAATACTTGTATTCCATTCATATTTGCATCATATAAGGGGTATATTACTGTTATTTAATGATTTTTGGTAATTAATAATGATTTCCCCTTTTTATGGAATTAATCCTGCGAAGGCAGAAAACCCCTATTTCTTTCCTTATTTATTTCAGGGCCTTAACGACGTCATAATGAGCTGCAAATTTACGGGGATCATTCTTTTGGAAGGAGGAAGACCTAGGAGCGAAGGAAGCAAGCAAACGGAGGCCGGAGGGGCGAAAGAGGGTGCCCCACATGGCCAGGTACATGGGCCGCATGGGCCCACCTCTTTTGGCCCTCGTGGACCCGTTTGCGACGATCCTTCTTCCTGAAGCTTACTCGTGACCTAAAAACGCCTATATAAAGAGCCCCCCGACGTTTTTCGGAGGGAGAGCCGCCACACGAGAGAAACAAGAAACAGAGACCAGGAGGCTACAGATTGGAGGGGGGAAACTCCGGCGGAGCGCTGCCAGAGAGGTCTCCTTCTTCTCCATCGACATCTCCACCGTCTCCATGATGAAGAGGGAGTAGTCCACCTCTGGACTATGGGTTTGTGGCAGTAGCATATGTATCTCTCTCTCTCTCTTGAGCTTCACTAATTAGCACCGTATGAGCTGCTGAACATGATTACGGTCATCGTTGTATTACCTTTGTGGTGGATCTTTTTATGAGTTAATATATGTTGAGATTGCAATGTTTATTTCAGTTATGAAAGTAGATGCATATTATGTACCCCGTTCTTGTATCCTTATTTTGATCAAGCATGTTTATGAGAGCGTGTGAGGGGGAACGTGTGCATTAGTTGGAGTAACGGGGGTGGTGATGTGATAAGCTGACAACTTAATATCGCGATCCATTGGGTGTTTACCTTACTTTGTTGCCTCACTAGGGATAAACCAAAATACCATGTTGCAAGGTATGAGGAGTGACAAGGCTCTACCTATGACTAGATCCAGCATGTTCTTATTTTCACTTCATGTCATTAATCTTAAGTCTATACTCCGAGTCATCTTAATTACTGAGGTGTTATGATTTAGTTCGCATCTTGGTGGAGTATAAGTGAGACTAATAATAAAAAGGTCTCTATGTTAGGACGTGATGCCCATATAATTAGTAACATGTCATTAAACTTGTTTGCAATCTCATATGTTAATCCTACGTCTACTTATTTGCCACACTATATTAAAGAGAGAGTGCATGTGTGAAACCATGAACCCCGGTCCATTTTTAATCATAAGAAACAACTTTCCAACCACTTTTAAGCATTTTCTACATTCAGCCATTTTAAAATCAGAAAATACAAAAACACTTTTAATCATTGCATACACATATACATATAAAAAACCCCAAAAAATCATCCATCATCATTACTATCATCCTTGCATTACTACTTACCACCATTGCATATTTATTTACTGTTTTGCATTCATTATTATCTTAATATCATTCTCACACCTTGTGCTTGACAACCACTTGGTGAGGTTGAGGGCACAAAGCAATCTACTTTGTTTGCAGGAAATCTAGAGAAGGACAAGGAGATAAAATCCCCACTACTGATTCCCCGAGAGTTCGATATTAAACCCTCGAGTCACCCTCGTGGGGAGAAAACTTCCACTTCTACATACTCTGCACTTGGAGGCTCAACCTATCCCATATATTATTTTCCTTTCAGGGTATCAAGAGTGCTTGTTGGCGTAGTTGAGGGAGAAACACTCTCATCAATTCCGTCATCACACCGTAGTACCGATGCCAACATGAAAAGTTGATGGCCGCGTCGCCACACTTGAACAATCCCAAGGTGAGGAAGATGTGGTTTCATTCGTCGTTGCACTTCAACCACACAAAGAAATTCGATGGCGGTGCACAAACCTCGCCGAGCACTTCTCTTCGACAGACCCATCATTGAGTGCCCAACGCCATTGATACATTCGATCCGGATTATCGGATTGCAGTATGTAGCTTTTCCCCTATGAGAACCAGGGTTTATCGAACCAGGAAGTATGAGCTTTATAAGCTTAGTCAACAAGCCTAAGAAAGTCTAAATTAAATCTTGTGTTACCGGACCAACTTGTTCTCTTAAAAGGGTTGTTTTCAATGGATTAAAATAGGCCAGGGCTTAAGGTTTCACCTGCAGCAGTGCATTAGTGTCATGGGATAAATAAGATAAAAATGTAAACTATTAGTAATAATTAATTCCTATGCTATATGATATATGTAGGCAATGTGTCCGTATGTCACTATGGCCCATGATACGTGTCAAATGTATCTATAATTTTTTATTATTTGATGCTTGTTTTATATCATTATCACATGTTTTTACTATCATGTTATATCATTTTTGAGGCATTTTATTGAACTAACCCATTGACAAGATGCCTAGTGCCAGTTCCCTGTTTTCTGCTGTTTTGTATTTTAGAAAATCCACTTAAGCAAATATTCTCGGAATTAGACCGAAATTTACGGAGAATTTTTATACGCCAAGACCAAGACGGATTCCGGAAGGCGACCAGAGGAGCCACCCAGGGGCTAGGGGCGGCCAGCAGCCGCGGCCAAGGGCGTGCCCGCGGGTCCACCCCGCCCCTGCTTCCCTGTGGGGGCCCTCGGCCCCTCCGATGCCTATAAAATCATGTTTACCCTAAAAATATCGAGGCGGATTACTTTCCACGAAATCATCCCGAAGACGCTGGCATCTCGAAACCTAATTCGGGAGGACTCTGAAGCTGATCCCGGCACCATGCCGGAGGGGAGATCGATCCTGGAGGGCTCTTCATCACCATGCCTTCCACCAGGATGACGCGTGAGTAGTTCCACCTTGGACTACGGATCCATGGCAGTAGCTAGATGGTTGTCTCTCTCCCTTGTGCCTCATTGTTTATGATCTTGTGAGCTGCCTAACATGATCAAGATCGACTATTATAATGCTATATGATGTGTTTGCTGGGATCCGATGGATTATAAAGTTATGTTTAGATTGTGCATGATTCTTTTATGTTAATTTATGTTCTTGCATGCTCTGCAATGTGTATAGTTACTTTGGCCAAGTGATTGCTTGTATCTCCAAGAGAGAGTATTTATGCTACATGGTAGGTTCATGCCCTCTTTTGCGCCTGCGACCGAGTGACAGAAACGTGTAAGGAAGAGGGAGTGCTATTGCTAGTAGGGGTAAAACAGCGGTGTTTATGTCTTTATGACTATGAATATTGCTTACATCATGAACTATGCTTAATGCAATTGTCTGTTGCTTACAACTTAATACCGATGGGTGATAGGCTGGATAGCGATCCCTATGTGGACTTTTTAGACAAAGATGCAGTTGGATGAAGGTCTTTTTTATTTGTCGTGATACCTACATGAATATTACTTACCGTGAACTCTTTTTCATAGCTAGATTAAGTTTGTGTCATAATCTTGTGAATTGCCTAGCTGTAATTTGTTTACCCATCATATGAGTATTTTATTTTATGGAGAGACACCACTAGTGAACCCATGGCCCCCGGTCCATCTTTTTCCATTGATAACAACACCGTTACTTTCTTTTTCACAATCACTTGCTCGATGGTCTGTTTCCATATTTCATTCACTTCATCATACGTTTTAATCGCTTTGTTTTCAGCGGACCGGGAAGATTGACAACCTTCCTGCCGTTGGGGGCAAAGTAATTGTTTTGAGTGTGTGCAGGTCCACGATCGTCGATAGTTAAGTGCCGGAGATCATTGACGGATACCTCGTTGTTGATTTTAAAGTCCTACTGGTTCAA
Source organism: Puccinellia tenuiflora (assembly GCA_012064385.1). NCBI lineage: Eukaryota > Viridiplantae > Streptophyta > Magnoliopsida > Poales > Poaceae > Puccinellia > Puccinellia tenuiflora. The sequence continues at coordinate 4,155 of QRDG01002387.1, read as the reverse complement.
TTAAATCTTGGTTCTTCACTGAGGGAAAACTGCTATTTGCTACATCATCCACACCTTCGGTTGGGTACCACCAACGCCATCAACTACGTCATCAAGCAGTTTTCTGGCACCGTTGCCAGGGACTTTGGAGCTGCAGCAAGGGGAGTCTCATACTCTCAATCCACCCGCTACTAAAGCGGAATCTTATGAAATTAAACTTGCTTAGCTGAATCTGGTTATGAAGGAGCAATTTTCTGGTGCTAGTACTGATGACGCCACCTCTCATTTAAATAACTTTGTTGAGTTATATGTGATATGCAAAAGTATAAGGATGTTTAAAGTGACATCATAAAACTGAAACTTTTTCCTTTCTCTTTGAGAGGGAGAGCTAAATAATGGTTATTGTCTTTGCCTAGAAATTGCATTGATTCTTGGACTAAATGCAAAGATGCTTTTATTGGAAAGTACTATCCACCCGCTAAGATAATACAATTGAGGAGTAACATTATGAATTTAAACAATTTGATAATGAACATGTTGCTCAAGATTAGAAAAGAATGAAGTCTATGGTTAAAATTTGTCCCACGCATGGTTTAACTATTTGGATGGTTGTCCAAACTTTTTATGCAGGTTTGAATTTTTCTTCAAGAAACTTGTTGGACTTGGCCGCGGGAGGCACCTTTATGTCTGATACGTACAGAACGTATCTAATTTTCCAAACACTTTTGCTGCTGTTTCTCCTCTAATTTGCATGATTTGAATGGAACTAACACGGACTAACGCTGTTTTTAGCAGAATTACCTTGGTGTCTTATTTTTGTGCAGAAATCAAAGTTCTCAGAAAATTCTGGAAAAATTCCAGAAACTCTTATTTGACAGAAGACCCACGGAGCCAGAAGGGGAGCTGCAGGAGGTGCCCACAGCCCCTAGGTTCCACCTGGCCGCGACCCAGGTTGGGCCACGCCTGGGGCCCACCTGGCCACCTGGTGGCTCGGTCGACGACGCTCCTTTCTCCTATTTACCTCCTTCGACCTAAAAACGCAAAGATCCCTGATCGTTTCTCCAGAAAAGATACAGAGCACCGCCGCCTCCTCGAAACCTAATTCGAGGAGCAGAAGTTCCTGTTTCGGCACCCTGCCGGGATGGGGATTGAAAGGGAGATCGTCACCATCGCCATCACCATCGTCTCTCCATCTACATCCATGTTTTCCCCATCCATATGTGAGTAATTCCCCGCTGTAGGCTGATGGGATGTTAGGGATTGGATGAGATTGTTCATGTAATAAGATGTCAGATTGTTAGTGCATGATGTCTAGTATCTATGAGAGTGCTTATTATCGTTGTTGCAACTTGGTGAGCTTAATGCTTGACACTTAGGGCCCGAGTGCCATGTTTTCAGATCTGAACATATTGTGATAAGTATTGTTTTGGATCATATCTACAAGTTGTTTGCACCTGTTGTTGCCCGGAACCCGAGGCCCCAAAGTGACAGCTTTTGGGACAACCGGAGGGGATGGCTGTGACTTGAGGGTTACATGTATCCATTGAATGTTAATGCTTTGCTCCGGTGCTTTGTAAAAGTAGTACCTTAATTACCTTTAGGCTTCTCATAAAGGCCCCGTTGAAACGGGATGGTTGGACAAAAGATGTCGTGCAAGTATCTTATTGCAAGCACGCACGACTACCTACGGAATGCATGCCTATGTTTATTAGCACCTCGATAATGTTTGTTTGTTTATCTACATATTGCCCTTCGTAATTATTTCATGAACTATCTCATCCATGCAGTGCCCGCATTTACATCCCTATGCCTACGGTGTTTTAATCCTGTTGTTACTAAGATTGCTACTATTGCTGTTTTTACAATACTACTGTTGTTATTTTATTACTGCTGCTATTATATCACTGTTGCTACTGATAAATTGCACCAAGCAAGTTACTTTCAGGTGTGGCTGATCTGACAAATCAGCTGCTAAGGCTTATAAATATTCTTTGGCTCCCCTTGTGTCGAATCAACAAATTTGGGTTTTACTTCTCTCGAAGACTGTTGCGATCCCCTATACTTGTGGGTCATCAATGTCCACCATATTAGGTGCAACAACTAAACTTTTGGATGATATGATGACAAATTATTCACAATGACACACCGAAAGAGCTCCAACTGGTAGGTAAATTATGTCGAGGAAATTTCCTCTTTGAATGAGAAGGTTGATACGATTATGTCTATGATTGCTATCAATCAGTACCCTATTGATCCTAATAATGTTCCTCTTATTTGTCACTTAGTGCACGAGTGGCATGATCTTAGATTTAAGCTCATTATATTTGCATGAATATAATTGTTGTCTTAGATCCTATCTACAAGTTGTATGCACCTGTTACTTGTTTCAACCGGCGACCCCAAAGGTGACAGCTTGGGATATCAGTGGGGATGGCTTGTAACTTGAGGATTACATGTGTTCACCGAGTGTTAATGCTTTGCTCCGGTGCTCTATTAAAAGGAGCACCTTAATTACCATAAGTTTCTTGATTGGCCCGGCTGAAACCGGATGGTAGGACAAAAGATGTTGTGCGAATTCTCATTGCGAGTAGATACAACTATATACGGAACACATGCCTACGTATGATTCATAGACTTGGTTGATTTTTCATAACTAATTAGTGCAATTCTGTCAATTGCCCAACTGCAATTGTTCACCCAACGCATGATTATTTGTTTAAGGAGATTTATCTCGAGTGAAACTATGAACCCCGGGCCATCTTTCACCATCACGCTTCTGTGTTACTGTTACTACTGCTCTCAAATCATTGCTGCTTTCACCCCTCTTGTGTTGTGCTTCTCCAGGTGTGGTGAATTGACAACTCAGCTGCGAATAACCTTAAGTATTCTTTGACTCCCCTCGTGTCGAATCAATAAATTGGGTTACACTTCCCTCGAAGACTGTTGCGATCCCCTACACTTGTGGGTTATCACAGGGTGGCAGCATTTTAGTAAAAATATGTCTAGTTGCTATATGTTGTTTCTCTTTTGTTGGTTCATCCATGTTTCAATCCTATGTGATCTTTTATCGTAATAACTTACAAGGTCAAACTTTGCAATAAAAAGGATGTGTGGATCGCTGATGAAGAGGCCAGGGTTTCACTCCCATTTACAAAAAAAAAACTAAGGCATTTGAATAGATAAACAAAATAGAAGTGGAGATTTTGAATCTTACCGTTCATGGAAGACGAACAATGTATTTAGGATCCAGAATTGCACAGCTTTGTTTATTTGTGTCTTCTGCCTCCCTGTGTAGCCCACGACTACGATCTCAAACCCATGCCGGATCCATCTATGTACGTAGCAAGATCTGCTTCAAGTCCACGTTGGAAGGCGTCCTACAACGTCTGGGCTCACACGCGTCGCCAGCTGACAGCACGTCATCGACTAGCTGGTGACAGGGGTAGGGGAAAAATTCCATGAGGGAGGACATGAGAGCGGTGAGGCGGCTGCGATGGAGAAGTAGGCAAGTGGCGAGGATCGCGGCGGTAGCAGGAGTAGGGAACGGGAGCGACAAAAGATTGTAAGGTGCAAACCAAAAAACAGCCTGGAATCCTCAAACATTGTACACGCACCGACTGTTGCTGACGTGGTGGGGACCGTCTGTAAGTATAACGGCCAGAACGAACAATTCCTCTACATGGTGGGTCCCACATGTAAGAAAATAAATCAAACTGATGCCAATTTGGCCGGACCTACTGGTACCCGGCATAAGAGCATCTCTAGCAGTGACTGAAAAAGCCCGGAACTGAAAAAATAACCGCCGCTGACGGTTTGCACGAGGAAAAACCAGCCAGAACAACAACCAAAAAAGTAGCAGAACCGGAAAAAGTTTTTCGGGCACCCGAGAATTTCCCCTCGGAACCGAGAATACCCAGTTTCCCCCTCCGAACCGATGGTGGCTTGAAAACCGTGCGAGGCGTTGGCGAACTGAACATTCAGCACCCGCCGGCGAAACTTCGCCCACGGAACTCGTCGGAAACTCACCGGAGATGCTCACGGGAGCGCGTCGAGGTCGCCCGTGGAGGAGCTTGCCCGAAGGAGCTCGGCCGGGAGGCAAGACATAGGAGGGCGAGCTCGGGCGGCGTGGGGCCGAGAAAAATCGGTCAGGGGAGATCGAGGTTGGGGAGGAGCACG